>JAHLJT010002406.1:49680856-49991239 GCA_031308135.1 Acheta domesticus | reverse complement strand
TTCTGGAAACAAAAATTGATCGCGGCCGTCTGCGGCTAAGTTCAGCTTGTGCACGGCTTGGGCAGCCCTTGTCATGACGAAACGTCGCAGGCGGAGCCTCACAAACCTACGCAGCCAATCTCAACACAGGGGGGAGTGACCTAACAAACTTAACGTCGTACAAAATGGCGGGCGTCGCTAGTTCCGATGTGAAAATATTTTCAAATAAAAATACAAGGAATGAAACACTTTTACGAACATTAAAGTAAATTTATTCAAATATATATGAACACATACATTTAACCACTATTAACACAATTCTTTTTGAAGAAATTACGGTGATGTGAGATAAAATAACACTAATTTTAGACAAATTACTTTCTTATACGCATTCTAATTCCAATATTGTTGTTCATACACAATCCATGAACTTTATCAACTGTCCAGATTTTTTCCATAAGAAAAACTATTATAATTGCACATTTTCAAGTGTTCATAAGTGATTCTAAAAGTTGCAAAAATTGCAAAATACTGTCTTTCTGCATTCGATAGAAAATTTCTAGGGAACCATTTCAATACAAGACAATAAAATTCAAAGACCAATTGTATATTTATTATTAAAGCAACAATTAAACTAGATATTAAGCAATCAATTTGCATCTCTGGTCAAAATTGTTATTTTGCGATATTGAACTTAGGGACAATTTGGGCACACTCTTCCGCAGGAATAACGCACATTTCGAAATTGTTTATAAAATTGTTAATTGTTGCAAAATTTTTAATTCGCAGTTTTCGGTTCTGGGCCATCAGGAAACTCTTCCCACTTTAGAATTGCAAAAATTGGAAATTGTTTATAAATTTACAAATTTTGCAATATTTCTTTACTCTCTCATCTCAATTGCCTTTCAACAAGTTGCGAAATTCCGCAATCCGATCGGCGCTATCACCTTTCCTTACGCAATTGTTTATAGGAAATTAGCATCTGATGCCAACCCTCATTTGTTTTACAGACAATCCGGTCGCTCTTTGCGTCAAGTATTTGCAGTCAAGTATTTGGTTCAGATCGTTTTGCTTTTCGCCGATTATATTATATTAACGATTTCTGACTTACGGCAAAACGGTAGAAATTGTTGCTAAGGAAATATTGCTGTTTTCTAACTTTGAAAATTTCCTTTATATTCTTAATACATCGTTGAAACTTGAGTTTCATTATTTTCATTCATCTGCATTACAAATAAATTTTGTTTCAAATTTCAAAACGCAGAAGCTGTTGTCCTGCAAATGTGTAGGCTTCTTTATTATGTGCTTGGATATCTTCTACTTACTTGTGCTAAGTGGCTGCCAATAGTTAACCGTCTAGAGAGGAAATTGAGTATAAACAAATTATTTCATTATTAATTGAATTATGATATAAACAAATTGATTTTTAAAATTGCATTTCAACGGCACGGAGATAATTTATATTTATACCACGGAAAATGTGCACAGAGATATTCTTCGTAATATTTTCAATTTTGGTGGAAATATATCACATTTATTTTTAAATGGAACTACGTAGGTTTTTACCTGAAATGAATAGATCATGTAAAGAGAGATACAATAATGTCTCATTTGGTAATAATAGATAGAGTAAAAATATATTTTTGACACGCGTCTTGAGCCATCCTCAACTCTAAGGCAAGCAACGCTTATCATTGCCTGTTCTAGCAATTCAAGTAAATACATAAAAGGAAAGACGGGGTTTGAAGAATGTGGCACTAATTCAGTAATATCGGAGAATAATCGGAGAATGCTTCGCTACGATCTCTTGGACAATTGTGAGAAATAATTTAAATTCATTATAGAAACAAACAATAGATTTGTATTACAAATTGTAATGTTACACACATGTAAATAAATATGTGTAATTAGAGAAATTTCTAATGAATGGTATGGAAAATTAAAAACGAGTTCACTTAATTTTAATGAGAGAGCAATTTTGCGGGGAAAATGTTTTTTAAATGCATTTATTCCAAATCTATATATACTCTCTTGTATTCATTAACATTCAGTGTCTATTCGTTCCTCAGACTTCAGTGTTTGGAAATGACCTTCAGAGGGGTCGCTTGGTCGAGCTCGCTTGCTATTAAATCAAACTTTGAAACCTTGAGTTCTTACAGAAGTTCCCGAAACTCATAAATAAGGCCATCTCAGACTTCCAGTAGTGGCGCCCTACGCGTCGGATTGTGAGTTTACGCACGCCGATTAAAAAAATTAGTTCCCCTGTGCAACTTAAGTGTCGGAGAGGCTGTGATTCTTTGGGTGAATAGTGTAGTAGACATAGTAATATTTTGCTGAACCTAAATACGTGAGTTCGTATCCCAGCGTTGACAAAACTTTAGGGAATTGGAAACACTTCTGCGGGCCTTGTGTGGTATTTTAATATTGTTATTACATATATGTAATATGTATATGCATATATGCAAGGAACTACGTGCCGATGCAGCATTTAGTTTTAATTCAATTTTGTCTTTCGCTTTGTTTCCACTTTCATCGTAGCGGAAACATCGCTGAGAGATCGAGAACTGAACGATGAAAGTGAAGAATGATTATTCCGTATGAGTTCTTTTATTAAAGAAAATATACTGTTACGAAAAAGCTGTTATTAATTTTTTTAATGTAATGAAAATTTGCTCTGAATAGAATTATATAGAAACTTTTATTTAGAACATATTTGCATTGCAAGTTCATCTACATTTGACAAAATTGTTAGGACATTTCCAGTTGTGATCAGCGGGATCATTTCTGTTTGGAACTCTTCTCAGAGAAGAAAACTATTTCCCAAACGTAAGCAAATCGAAATATACAAGTATTATGATGTTTGCTGAAGATGTAAACACACGGAGAAAGAGTAACCGAGGAAATTTTTTATAAAAGCTTGTTTGTTTTTTTTAAAGTAGAATCGATCTTTTGTGTGACTATCACAACTGATGATAAATTAATTTTAACTGATAATCAGTGGGTACGTATCTGTTTAATTATGTGCGATCGTTTTTCCAAGCTCTAGATTTTAATGGTATCAACTTTGAAAAGTGACAAGTATTCATACAAACATAACATTTTCCAGGGTGGGTTAAAACACTATTCGCAAGTAGGAGTGAAAGACAATTGATTAGCTTCCATGTTATTCACTTTATCACGCTGTGTGTAAGACGTTGCCTCTACGAAGCGTTCTTCCGCCAATTCCGCCAATCATCGGATCACCTCTTTGCTTATATCTGGTGGATGTAATTATCTTTAGAGCTTTTGTTTATAAAACGTGTTTATACTAGTACTTTTATTTTGTTGTTGTTGTTTAAGGTCGCATCAACTACTCGGTCATTAGCGACCACTATTGGGAGTAACGTTATGACATGATGATGACGAGAGGGGGTGAAAGGACGAACACATACAACCATGCCCGAGGCGGGACGCGAACCCGTGACCCCACGGTCCAAGACCACTACGGCACTACTGCCTTAGCGGTCTCGGCCACGGGGCCGTCACTTTCATTTTATTACACATGGTCTGCAAGTAAAAAAAACTCCATAGGATTTTTATACATTTTCTTATAGATTTCAACTCTGTAAAAACGAAAAAAATACTGCTGCCACCACAGAATTTACCAAAAATGTTCCATCTCGTCAGTTTTTTTGTTACTCTTAATTTTTTCTTTGTATTTAGCGTAAAATTCCTAATTAACTTAAACATAGCATTCTGCTTTTTGTTTAAAAATGGCCTTAAAACTAAGACTTCTCGTATTAATGGTATCAATTATAGCTGTACTTTGCAATATAAATGAAAACGTGATGGTACAGAACGGCACAAACTTTTCCGTATTAGTTTTCTAGTATATTTTGGTCTCGGCTAGCTATACGGACTGGCCATATGCTCTTGCCAGCTGCCATCCATCGCCGCCCAAATTACATTTTTTTATATTTTCTTAATTTTTCGGTTTCGTAAATGTAGAACGGAAATATTATTTTACGAATATTAAAGAACAGCAAAACTTCGTCATAAATGACAATTTTTTTAGAAAATTTGGAGCCGTTTTTAAGAAAATGACGTTTAAGCGATACTCTAAATTCGAAATTTAAAGCTCTTTTTCACAGAAATTTTTTGAGTTTTCGAAAAACTTTATTTAAAGTTATAAGAAGCACTTTACCTCACAATTACAATAATGTTTACAAATTGCGGGAAATGTGACGTGAAAACAAGATTTTCTCCAAAACGGCTCCAATTTTTTTCTTTAAACATTTGGTAAGGATAGTGCCTAATGTACTCTATAACATGACATATACACCATATTGCTCTATTCTTTTGTTTTCTCAAAAATTACAAAAATGAAATTTTTTGACCTGAATCTCTCCCGTCATTAATATTAAATTAGCGATTTGAGATTACAATAGGTGATTTGTTCATATTATTATATTTATGAGTACATGTGCTTTAAATAAAGTCAAATAAAGTTTCTCAAAAACTCAATTGTTTTCTGTGAAACCAAACTCCTAATACGCTCAAATGCCATTTTCTCATAAATGGGTCCATATTTTTTTCATACTTTTCGAACGGATAGTGCTAATTGCACTCTTTAATATGAAGCCAAGTTCAATTTGGGGTATTTTTTCGATTTTTTAAAAAATAGACAAATATATTTTTTGGAAACATCTCTCACACCCTCAATATGCACATTTCCAGCAATTTGTAAACAGTGTTGTATTTGTAAGTTGGTATACTTCAAATGACGTCTGATGATGTTTTTCGAAAATTCAAAAATTTTCTGTCAAAAAGAGCTTAAAATTTCGCATTTACAGTAGCGCTTAAACGCCATTTCCTTAAAAACGGCTCCAAATTTTTCAAAGAAAATTGCCAGTTAGGACGAGATTTTACTGTTCTTTAATATTCTTTAAATAATATTTCCGTTCTGCTATTAGGAAATCGAAAAATGAAGAAACTTTAAAAAAAGTGTACTTTGGGCGACGATAGATGGCAGCTGGCAAGAGTATGTGTCAAGTCCGAATAGCTAGCCGAGACCAAAGGAAATAGAAAGCTAATACGGTAAAGTCTGAGCCATTCTGTAGCACCACTACTTTTTTTAAAATCTAAGTTCTATAGATCGAACTATGAAGATTACATTTATTTTATTGGAGTACGTATAAAATACTTCAACGTTTATTGGGAGCAAAATAGTAGTAGTACAGAGGTAAAAGACTTCCGTGATTCCTGCCTACAAAACTGAATTGACATTAATTTTTGCAAACGTATTGTTGCTTTCAAGTTTTTTAAAATATGAAATGTGTTGTTATAAGAAGAGTGTGAGAAGAGCGAATGAATGGCTCAGTGTCAAAGTGTTTCTCTAGGACTCAGGAAGCAGCGGGCTCGAGTCCTAGTCTTCGTAGCTTTTTTTCATTCTACATTACAAAAAAATTCACTAAATTGCAAAATTATACATTTGTCTTGTCAAAGTTATGTATAATGTAAGCAAAATTCACGATTGCGAAAAAAGAATGCAAACCAGCAATTATAAAATAATGGTAATAGGTTGTCTGGACGTGCGGCATTGAGATCAAAATAATATGATCTTAAATTGCATTCTTCGCAGTACTTCCGTGTTGTCGATTCCAGGTCAAAATGAGATAAGGGGCTCTGCGGCGTTGCCGTTTGGTAAGAAAGAAAAATCAATATTTTCACTCGCGGCTAAGCAAATTGAACTACTCCGTTTTCATTATTCGACATGGCTCACCATAGCCAAGCCCTACGAGAGCGAATTATCGCATTAGTAAACCAGGAATTTTGGATTCCTTATTAATGTCTTCCTTGTATTTCCTAGAATAAGAGATTTATGAATAAACAATTAATATAAAAAATTCTAATCAAATTTGGAGAGTAAAAAACAAATATTTCATAGAAAGATAAAAAGCCCTTTTCACGGTCACCTTGTTTTAAAATCAAAATAATATATTTACGCTATGGAAAAAGTTTTGTAATACAGTTAATTTGACAAAAACAAATCACTGATAAGCAAACCAATTCCGGGCAAGCACCGGATTCGATCCTGTAGCCTAGGGTTCTGGAAGAAAGGATTCTACCACTGAGCCAAACGAATACACCTTTCAATTTCTTACATAAACTAACGTATTTAAATTGCTTGTGTAAGTTATTGTGCGAAATTGCGGACAACGTTTAAAATGTCTCCAATATATTTAGACAATTACAAATAATTTTGATGTGTGGCATCTTCTATCAAACGGAATTAAAACTTGAATTACTGAAATACATCTCACTAACTAGTCCTACTTTAAGGGAGTCCCACTAACTATTGACCATCCCCAAAACTTCTAAACGGTTCCCAATATCGAAATACAGTTTTCTCTCAAGAATGTATAATCATGGTTCAAGACAAAAGAGAAATGGTGTAGAGATATTGTTTGAAGTATTTTAGTTTTGGAGAAATTAAATAATCTTTAGTTTTTCTTAAGGGAACCATATATTTTCTCACTAGCAATAGATAGATCATAAGAGGAATGCAATGATGTAACATATGCTAATATTTTATAGTATTTTGTGTATAAAATTATACATTCTGACATGAGATTTTAAACGAAACGTGTAGTTTTTCCTGAAATCTCAAGTATTTAATTTAAAATCACATGTCAGAAAGTATATTTTTATACTCAAAATACTATCAAAACATTAATATATGTTACATCATTGCATTCGTCTATTTATGATCTCTCTAATGCTAGTGAGAAAAATACATGATTGCATTTAAAAACTCAAAGGTGATTAAATTTCTCAAAAACTAAAAATATTTCGAACAATATCTCTACGGCAAATTGCTTGCCCCATGATTCCGCATTGTTGAGCGAAAACCGCATTTCGATATCGGGAACCGTTTAGATTTAGAAGTTAGGGAGTGTCCCTTAGTTGGTGGGACTCCCAGTATATTGCTTGGATATACACAAAAACTGTTGAACAGATAATAAAAAGAATAATGCAGTTTTATACATCCCCCGACAAAAAGTAGCGGTTTGTTTTGGTTTAAATTCTTAATATACTGTTGTCCCACAATTGAACTTCTTCTAATGAATGGGTAACAGTTCAACTTGGAAATGAATTCCAGTCGCTAGAAATCTTTGTTGATGCGTGATTCCCTTCCCGAGGAAACTTCTTTAATGCATTTCTGTTGATGGTGAGCATTTTATTTTACGAGCGCATTTTCATGGTAGGTTTTGACGGTCTACGATATAAAAATAATTTTATTTTTGTGAAAGTAAGAATAATAGCACAATATATTAAAATCCTTCTTCCTTGCAATTTACCTATATATCGCGCATGCGGGCGGTGTTTGGACCTGCCCTAACAATTGGTTTGAATTTTCTTTGTTCAAAATTCTCCTTGATATATTAGTAAAAGTGCGAGGCAACAGTCATGCTGAAAATATATTTCAGAAGAGTAGTTCTACAATACACATTTTGTTTTCTTTTTATACATTTGTTATATTCATGAATAAAGGAGGAAGTAGATTAACAGTAAAGAATATTAGAAACTTGCAGGCAATCTACGTTCTGTTTAATTATCTCGAGATATACTGTAAAGCATCTTAACCTAGTGATCCCTGCCTTCTACTTGAAATGTTTTAAAAATGTAGGCTTGTTTTGTCGCCGTTACAAATTAAGGTCATGCTTGTTAGGTATGAAAATGGCTTTAATATTTTCTTTCTTAAGCTGACAGTTACTTACATCGTTCTTTTCGACTTTTTTTAACATTAATGTCCATTTCTAAGCATTCCCTGCCATGATTACACTATTCACGCATACATCCCATCACTTTCCTACCATTGCAGTCTAAAGGTTGCGGCACCGCGAAGGCCAAATGTCCCCAAAGGAGATCGCCGCACTGGCGTCTCAAGGCAAATATTTCCCGTACCAACAACTGTTCATAATTTCAAGAAAGTTTAGGTAAAATATTTGTTACTCTATATTCTTTTAAGTTAGTAACAACTAAGATATTGTATTCCTCTTCAAATAATCTAATCATTTCAGTAAAAATCTATGTAGTTCTATTAAAAAATCAAATATGTTCAATTTCTGCAAAATTAAAAATGTTTTAAAGAATATCTCCGCTACACAACACTTGCATCGTTAAAATTATCTATATTCAAACTTGGCTAGTTATTAATTATTATTAATAAAAATCGAAAATATGAAACTCCAGAATGTATCACTAGGGTGTTTCGAAATAATTTCTTACATCGCACTGCGAATTTCGGCAGCAGTCTCATATTACCGGCTAGAATTTTCTGCAAATTTGACGGTAATAGAGAAATATATGGAATTATAACTTTATTCTGGTTAGCTCAAACAGACATTTAAAAAAATCAAGAAAACAATCCGAGAGATTAACTTCTTGATATAAAATTTTTAATTAGTAATAATATAGTATGTGCCACCGCTTTATCAAAATGCATTTTGCAAAGTAGTTTGGTTTATAATAGATTTCATCACTAGACGATAAAGATATCAGCGTGCAGTTGGCACCATTGACTGAAATATAGACAAACACGCAGTGAAATTTTACTTTCACATTTCCAGGGCAACAATTTCGGCGTTTTGATAATTTATTTATAACGCAGAAAAATTATAATATCGGAACGACAGTTCAAACAAGCATTAAGAATTCAACGATAATGTTAAAAGATCAAATGAGCAATAGTTCATTAGCAGCAATTTTCATTGATTTGCCGTTAAGTCAGAAATCGTTAATACAATATAATCGGGGGAAAACGAACACTGCAAAACGAACTGAACCATATACTTTGCTGCCAAGAGCGACGGGATTGTCTGTAAAACAAATGAGGGTTGGCATCAGATGCGAATTTCCTATAAACAATTGCGTAAGGAAAGGTGATAGCGCCGATCGGATTGTGGAATTTTGTAACTTGTTGAAAGGCAATTGAGATGAGAGGGTAAATATATATTGGAAAATTTGTAAATTTATAAACAATTTCCAAGTTTTGCAATTCTAAAGTGAGAAGAGTTCCCTGATGTCCCAGAACCGAAAACTGCAAATTAAAAATTTTGCAACAATTAACAATTTTATAAACAATTTCGAAATGTGCGCTATTCCTGCGGAAGAGCGTGCCCAAATTGTCCCAGAGTTCAATATCGCAAAATAACAATTTGACCAGAGAAGCAAATTGATTGCTTAATATCTAGTTTAATTGTTGCTTTAATAATAAAATATACACTTGGTCTTTGAATTTTATTGTCTTTTATTGAAATTGTTCTCTAGAAGTCCTCTTGCTTGTTTCGAATGTCGAAAGAGTGTATTTTGCCATTCTTGCAAATTTTAGAAACACTTATGAACACTTGAAAATGTGAAATTATAATAATTTTTATGGAAAAAATCTGGACATTGATAAAGTTCATGGATTGTGTATGAACAACAATATTGAAATTAGAATGCGTATAAGAAAGTAATTTATCTAAAATTAATGTTATTTTATCTCATATCAACGTAATTTCTGCAAAAAGAATTGTGTTAATAGTGGTTAAATGTATGTGTTTTTTAATATATATAATTGAATAAATTTACTTTAATGTTCATAAAGTGTTTCATTCCTTGCATTTTTATTTGAAAATATTTCCACATCGGAACTAGCGACGCCCGCCATTATCTACGACGTAAGTTTGTTAGGGCACTGCCTCCTGTGTTGAGATTGGCTGCGTAGGTTTGTGAGGCTCCGCCTGCGACGTTGTCATGACAAGGGCTACCCAAGCCGTGCACAAGCTGAACTTAGCTGCAGACGACCGCGATCAATTTTGTTTCCAAAACTGTACGTACTGGGCATATATTGAACGTTGCACTGCTACTGACGTGGAGTCCCTATGTCTCCTAATCGCCAACAAAGACTGATAATTTTCGTGAAAAGCATTTCACAGCAAGAATCTCGGGAACCATTACTTCAAACTGTAGAAGGAAAAGATACAAAAAGAATCAATGTTATAAAAAATCGTACATGCTCGTATTCGAAGTTTCGCGAAGTCGGAGGAGTATCAGGGACTCCAAGTCTGTAGCAAAGTGTTAATAATCAATTTGTGTATTCGACTACCTATACAGAGTATACATTCAGAGATACGCATTGTATCAATGTTCAGAAGAGTATATAACATCAATTGTATAAAAATTAGATTCTAGTTATCTATTTGACTGCAACGACTGTTTGGCTACAATGGCTATTTGGTTGCAAAACGGGAAATGTTTATTGTTATTATTATTATTATTATTATTATTGATCCATATCACGACTACAGATGCTATCAGTCGGCTGAGTATAAAATCTACACCAGGTTGCAACCAGCTACCTAAGAGCAGATCTAGGGACTGTCGGTGCCTCTATAATACCTTGCGCAAAATGTGAGCTGTGCCAAATAAAGCAATTTCTTGCACTTCCCAGTCTTTTCAATGACCTGGAAGTTTAGCCAAGTTCTTACACAAATTTTGCGGAACAAATCTCAGAGCTCCGATAACTATCGGGACGACCTGTGCTTTTACGCCCCACATTTGGCTGATCTCGATTTCCAAACTCTTGTATTTAAGACGTTTCTCTGCCTCCTTGGTTACGACATTTTGATCACAAGGAACAGCAACATTCACAAGTAGACACGATTTTTCTCAAAATCCCGGATAACAATATCCGGTTGTTTGCTGCTATCGTGCGATCCGTTTGAATTTGTTGGTCGTACAATATTGTATACAACCCAACCGATGTCACCGGTTTTGGTGAGTGTTCGTACTTGGGGCATGTGTTTGGAACTTTCGAGGGCGGTACAGATATGCCAGTGGAGGTAACTGCACACCCTATCGTGTCTTTTTAAATATTCGGTCTTTGCTAGAATTGGACAAGCTGAGACAATATCAATGGTTTCTACTTGCTCCTGGCAAATTCGGCATTTGTCATCTTGGGAAATTTTGAGAACCGCTTTATCATAATGTCGTGTTCTCAACGCCTGATCTTGAGCAGCTACTAAAACTGCTTCCGATTCTGGGTTCATTCTTCCCCTTTTAAGCCACATAAATGATTGATCTTTATTGATCTGCACCTTGTCCATTCTTGGTCCATGGAGGGGTTTGTCCCTCCACGACTTCTTTAACATTTTGTGTGTCTCACATTTCATGTTTAGTAGTACCAGAAGTTCAGTGTCTGTGTTATTTGTCGTCTCTTGCATAGTTTTCTTTGCAATGCTTTTTGCTACACTAACAATGCCTCTGTTTACCATTCTTTGGTCAGATTTCATGACCTGCCTCATTAGAGGGTCATCTAGATGACTGACTACATACTTTCTTATTCCAACTATTGCATTGTGTTACTTTCCCATTCCAACTATTGCATTGTTATTATTATTTTAAGATACAAAATCTCAACACTGTTGGGCATGAGACAATACGTCGGAATTGAGATTCAAGACGTATTATATAACAGTCAGAACACAAATGAATTTAAATTTACATGTAAAATGTTATTATTATTATTAATATTATTATTATTATTATTATTATTATTAATGCTCTAATTCACGACTAGAAATGTTATGAGTCCGTTGATTGTCAAGTCTACTCCGGGTTGTAATCAGCTTCCCAGGGAGCAGATCTAAGGACTATCGGTGCCTCTACAACACTTGCCGCAAAATGTGTGCTGTTCCAAATAAAGCATGTCTTGCACTTCGCCGACCTTTGAAACACCTGAGAGTTCAGCCAAGTTATTACATAAAATTTTGTGGAACAAATCTCAGAGCTCCAATAACTATCGAGACGACCTGTGTTTTTACGCCCGCGTTCAGCTGATCTCGATATCACAACTCGTCTATTTAAAGGGCTCCGGAAGGCCCTATCTCTCCCATGTTAATTTCACATATTTCACTTTTCTTTTTCTCAGAAACAGTTCATGATAATTGCATTAAAAATGGGAGTGAGACTTTAAACCTTTGTTCATGTTTTAACACAGGGATTTTTTAAAATAATTTTTAGTTATTTAGAAAAAAGCATTTAAATATTGGTTGTATTTTTAGCACATTTTTAACACTTTTCTATTTTTAATTCTTCATCTACTCAACTTATTGCAAAACCCCTATGTTAAAATATGTAGAAGGGTACAATTTAAGTTCTGTAAAAATTTCATTCAATTATGTCTAGTAGATTTGGAGAAAAAGAAACAAATATTATTGGAAAAGTAAAATTACGGGAAATTGCAATCAAAGTTTCTAGTGCATTCCAGCACCATAGAGTTCATTGGCATTCAGCACCATTGGGTCATCAAAGTCTTGTTAATAATTGTCTTCAATTTTCCTCCTGATGTTTCTTCTTCTTTCCCTGGCTTTTTCTTCAATTTCTTTTAAGGATTTATTTGCAGTCCTCAATCTCTCTTTATCACGTTTATTCAAAGCTTGAACACTGTGCAGTCCAACATTCACTTTCAATTTTTTTAAACACTTCACTCCTCATCAGGTTGCCATCATTGAACACTAATACAGCATCATACACACCAAAATGAAGTGTTTTAATCGACACAAAAATAGTTTTGGGAATTCTTGATCAAATTACATTGTTTACACTCTCATTTGGGTTTTGGGTTCGACCGTGTGAACATTTTTTCTTAATTCTGTTTCTGACAGACGTCTGAAAATAGGTTTTAGCAGCTCTATAACATCATATGGTAAACCAGCTTTATACTTGTATTTTTGTCCAGTTACACAAGCCTTATTATACTTACACCACGATGTTACACCGTTGGGGCAAAGACCATGAATAGGTTGCTGGTCGGTAAATTCAATATGGAATAAGGCAGCCCATAGAGCCTTTTTCATATCTTCTACATTGTGGATATTTTGCCTAATAGCCAGACCATAATAGTTCTGCAATTTATTAATGACACATTCTGTAAGTCTATTTTTCCCACACAAACCTTTACCATCATCCACATTTTTTCCTTTACAATCCATCTTCAGGCGCCGCCTTCTGTTTTGAATGTGTCTTATGCACTTTAATTTGGTCACACACACACATCGGGGCCATAGGGTTTTAGTTTCTGGATGGATTTAAATCCTTTTGAGTCCCCATCCCCTAAAAAGTTTACAAATTTAATAGCTCCACAAGTAACTGACCTTTCAATTTTTTTTCGAATCCCAGCCACTTCCATCCCACTACTACTACCAGTGTAATTTGCTTCACAGTGTTCTTCATGTTTGTTTTTTGCCTTATCTCTGCATCTACAATTCTTTTACATAATTGCTACATCTATCACCTTGCCAATATCTACAGTAGTAGCAGTGATAACACCATTCAAGAATTGGTGTCCTCTTTTGTGTCATTTGCCATCAAAAGCAGCTGAAAGAACAGAATTGTCATTATTTTCTGCGACTGATTTCACGGTTGATTTCTCCATACAATGTAGATCAATACAATCCTCCACTTTGTCACCAATCTTGGCAACATATTTTCTAAATTTTGAAGGAGAGGGAGGCAAGTTCATAAGGCCATAAAAAGAGTTACCTGCAGAGGCACCTCTTCCTGTAACCCGAAGGGCATAAACTATTCTTACAATCACAGAATACATATTGTTTTCATCACCACTCACATTAGAATTAAAAATAACGTACATTAAAATCACACTTTCTACATGATAATTTGTATTCACTGGCAAGACCAATTCTTCTCTTCAAGTCTAGTGATAATCCAACACTGCTCTACTGTGTAGAAGAAACGTTGCTCAGAAGTACATCACACAATATTTTCATTTCAAATATTTCATTGACATCATTTTCATTTGTGTCATTTATATTTGTTTGATACATTGTATCTAACATATCTAGTTTCTTTCCAAAATTTTTGTGATATTTACTTCACGTTGGGAAGATTATGGAGCTGCAGTATTGTATTTTGGGTTTACTCACATTCTTCCTCTTCTTAAAAACACGTAGAATGCTTTTAACCATGTTGTTAAGGAAGATAGGACACCAAAACAATTAAAAAAACACATTCCACTTGAAGTTAACACCACTTTACACTCCAAAAGAGGAATAACTACTCACTGGGCGCACAAAACAAAGGTAAACAGACACATAGGGCCGGCTTCACCAACCAGAGTCAAGGAGATGATCCTGAGTTGATCCGAGTCAACTCCAGTTGATCCCGTTGTACGTTTCACCACGCACTTGAAACGAATCAACGTCTCTCTCTCGGATCAAATTTGACTCACATATTGATCTGTCGCCGACCGGCGGATCACGACCGGATCAGGAGTTATTTCTCAGTTTGACCGCACCAAATTCTCGTCCCGCTATTTCAGTTTTTCGTGTTTTTTATAAATGTCTTTAGTTGGAATTAAATTCAAATAAGTATTCTCTAACAGGTAGGGTTGTGCCTAATTGTTTGTTCGGCAAATGTTTTTTTAAGAGAGTATAGTAAAGAAAAGTAGGGTTATCACAATTGTAGGTTAGAATACTCGGTAGTAGGGAGTAAAATTTAAATATATTTTGGCTTGAAATTAGTGTGGATATAAAATGGCATTACTAAAATAGCCTTTCGTTAGTTTTAGTCTATTGAAAGCGATATTCTTCCGTAATTCTATCTGATTTTTATGATACATTGAATGCAATTAGAGTGTGATAAGTTTATTGAGTACTTTTTTTAGTGCAATGGTACTTTGATTTTTTTATTCGTGTTAGGTTAATTTTCTTCGTACGAAGGGAGTTTGTTTTCGAAGATTGAAGATTTATTGTGGGGAGACGTAGAGAGCACGAGTAATTCGCGAAGGAAGCGATTATTTTGAATTGTCGGAACGAGCATTAAACATTTCCTTGTATTTGCACATTATATTTACAAGTAATTCTCTTCCCCTTGGAAAAAAATTGGACGCTCACTTCGCACTCTTTTCAATTTCTGTTGAGTCCACTATCGAATACGAAACTATCACACGAAACCAAACACCACACAACGATGAAAAAAATGAATCAAAACAAATCTGTTCCTACAGCTCATCGCGAGATTAACCACAATGCATCGCGCATTTTCACGTCTGCTCGGGGATCATGTGATCCAGATCAACTTCACGGACTCAAAACGTTGGTGAAAAGCACAGGGATCAAGTCGGCATTGATTCTGCGGATCAGGATCACGAAACTCGGATCAACTACGAATATGATCCTGGTTGGTGAAACTGTCCTTTAGAATTCGTAAGATTTACTTTGAGACATTCTGAATCAATAACACAGTTATGGTTCATGCATAAATGATGGTATCTGCTAAAAAAATATAATAAAAATGTATCTGCAAACAAATTACAGGACGTGGTATGTGAAAGCACAAATGGTGCGTGTTATGTCAAGATACAATGGCTGGAGCATGGTGTTCATGCGCTGCGTGTGCAACACATTTGGCGTCCCAGCTCCAATAGACATTTCCCAGATTATCGACCTATTACCAAGCATCATTTTCCAATTCATGGGCATTATTGTGATATCGATAGCCGGCGGTGAGTTTAATTAATATTTTCTACTTTTTTATCCACATTTCAGTTTGAAAGCATTGTGCAACTAAAGTATCCAATCGTCTCCTGTATTTTTTCATTAGTATACCTTTCCGTTGCGGCTCTCACACGCAACCAATCTTTATACATGAGGTCTCCAAAGAAAGAGAATTTCACGGAGACGTGACGAATTGCACATTGACTCTAAAAATATGAAGGATTTGTTTAAAAAATCTCATCAAAATATTCAAATCAAATGCAACACGCAACACTTGCCAAAGTTTTCGTCAAATAACTCCTAAACTAAGCGTTTTAGGGCCTTTAAAACTACAATTTTGAGAAGTAGGTCCTCAAAGAAACGCTTTGCACACCTTAATCTATAAGATGAGACATTCCTCGACATTGAATTAAATTTTCGGTTCCGCGCTTCAATACTATCAAGGCCACCTCAATATTTCAGCCCTTGATGCTGGTAGCCATTTTCGCCACGACACGCTTAGAAGGCTTAGATTCCTCAAATCTTATATTTATGCTTTCTGTATCCACCGTGGTTTGTGCAGTCTGATTAGGTTTATTTGTAGAATCATTAATACAAGATTTGCTCTCCAGCAATAACTAGAAGTACTATTATACTTGCTTGATACTTATGAAGATGTGTCTTATGCGTGTAGTGAAACCATTCAATTAATTGATGTTCAGTGAAGAGGGGATGTTGGTGTTCAGTAAAAAGTGAAGACTCTGTTTGTGTTTTACCTGTACCAATATTTTCGTTATCATTCGATGAAATTTTCAAGTCAACGGGTTCAGACACATAGCTTTCTCAAAAGTAAAAAGCTAATAAGTTTGTGACTAACACGAAAAGCTAAAACCTAACTGACAAGGAATAATTACTTCAAATGTCTTTAAGTAAGTGTTGGGAACTGTTCCAAGAAAATTCTCTATGATATTGAATAAATATTTATTGAAAATTAATTTTACACATTAATTGCATTTATTTTTACACATTTACATATTTATTTTATTTGTTATTGTGTTAGTACATTGCAAGTTACCTTTATACATTTTTAAACAAATAAACACGTTCCGTTAAATACTCTTAGAAAGAAAATAGAAGGATAGGGATGAGTGTGAGGTCTAACATGCGAGAGTTATCGCACAGGTACACAGAGGTAGTGGGGGAAAACATGTGCTATGGCACAACAAAAATAACAAACTTTTTAAAGTAGCAAATGTAAAATAGCTTGAAATAAATGGAAAACAAAAACCAAAACGCTCTAGCCTACAATACTACGTGAATTATTTAGAAAAAACAACAAAATTTAAAATTATAGAAAGAATAGCGCAAGTCACTCGACAACTGCCAACGATCGCAGTCCAAACGCACTATTTAAGTGTTGGCGGTATCTGGAAGTATGTACATCAACGCCCAGCTGCAAACTCATATTGTAAATAGTACACTGTTTGATATTAAACTCAAAGTGTCGGTTCGTTAAGATATTCAATATGCAAACATCGTTTGAGCAATATTCCCATGTACCGAAGTGAAGTCTTACCCTACTAAATTGTTTCTAAGGGCAACAAATGGTATTTAGTACTAAAAGGTGAAAATATTAGTTTGATTATTTTTTGGTTCGGAATTGTTTTTCTTGAGGTACGTAAGTACGCAGAAATTATGCAATACTTTTTAGTATAGAAATAATTTTTCAATTTTCGCACCCCACAAGCTGGTAATTTGACTCTCCAAAACCCCCTCAGTTCCTCATACAAGTCAAGGAAAGTTAAATAATATTGTAAAGAGTAGGTCTGTACTTGCCCGATCCGGAATTTTTGCACTACTTTACTTGGTTTTCTCAAGAGTAAAAACCTTTTCTATTATTTTTGTGACTATCAAGGAAAGCGAAAAGCTAACTCTCAATGAATAATGAATAATTTCTTCAAATGCTGTTTTTAAAGAAGTATGAATTGTTCCAAGGAAATCTCTCTATAATGCTGAATAAACCTTAACTGAAAATTTGTTTCCAACATCAATTGCACCAATTGCATTGATATTTTGTTTGATATTCTGTAAGTACATTAGTAGTTCCTCTCCTTCCCTCTCCTTCTTTAATTAAAGTATAGACAAATGGGTAGGGAAAGTGTAAGGTTTAACATGCGAGAGTTCCCGCACGGGTACGCTAGTTCTATTTAATTAATACTTACAAAGTTATAGGTTGACTGGTGACCAAACTAGTCACACCACATCTCATATAATCGTGTTTTATTTGTAACGGTCTCGTCGTACTATTATATTGCACCATGAATATAACTAATATTTTTTCCATATCTTAGAAATCTCTCATAGCATCTGGCAGTCTAAAATATAGGGGTCGCACCTTCACACGAGTGTGCGTTTGTATACCAACCTCGAAAGAGCAGAGCCTTTTCCCTTACCCTGGTGCCGAGCTCCATCTTCATTCAGCTATTTCGATGTAACTTTACAAGTGATATTTTATGTACTGGAACCAAGTTGACCTTGGTGCTCCGTTTCTGCAGAATTATCATCATCTTTTGCATGTACAGGATTGTAATTCATAGAAAGATATCATGCGTAAGTAGTGTATGAATGTTTGGCATTTGTACTTGCTAGTATCCAATTCATCGGTATTGATTTCTACAATTTCGCTCAAACGCCATTTTCTCATAAATGGCTACAAATTGTTTCTTCAAACTTTTTGAACGGATAGTGCTAATTGCACTCTTTAATATGACGTAAAGTTTATTTTGAGAATTTTTTTTTTCAAAAATTACACATATGTAATTTTTTAAAGGATCTCTCACATCTTTAGTAAGCACATCGCCAGCAATTTGTAAACATTATTATATTTGTGAGTGTAAGTGTTCCAAATAACTTCAAATAAAGTATTTTGAAAACTCAAAACTTTTCTGTGAAAATGAGCTTCAAATTTCGTATTTTTAGTAGCCTAAAACACCATTTTCTCTTAAACGGCACATAATTTTTAAAAGAAAATTGCCACTTAGGGCTAGGTTTTTGTGTTCTTAAATATTCTAAAATTAATGTTCTACCAATAGGAAACCGAAAAAATTCAGAAAATGACAAAAAATGTACTTTTGGCGGCGATAGATGGTCGCTGGCAAGAAAGAGTATGTGGCAATTCCGAATAGCTAGCGAAGACCCAAGGAAATAGAAAACTAATACGGGAAAGTCTGTGCCATTCTGTAGCACCACTAGTTTAAAATGTTGATTTGGACTTCTTCCCTGATAACCTCGGCGACATATATTCAGTCATATAAACTCGATAATTCAACCGATTTCAGTAAAAACTTGCTCAAAATTCTGCATTTTCAGAAACGCTAAAACTCCATTTTATCATTAATGGCACCAAATATTTTCTTCAAACTTTTCCAAAGGATAAAGGTAATTACCCTTTTTAAAATGTAAATTTCATTTTGAGTATTTTTTTTGTTTTTTCCAAACATTACTCAAATGTAATTTGTTTGAAAGATCTCTCACACCGTCAATATGTAAATTTCCAACAATTTTTAAACAGTATTGTATTTGTGAGTGAAAGTGCTTCAAACGTATTGTAATTAAATTTTTCGAACAAGAAAAGAAATCTGTAAAAAAGAGCTTCAATTTTCGCTTTAACAGTAACAACGCCATTCTCTTAAACACGGCTCCAATTTTTTCAAAGAAACTTGCCATTTAGGACGCGGTTTTACTGTTCTTTAATAATCTTTAAATAACATTTCCGTTTTACTGTTAGGAATCGGACATTTTTTTTAAATGTCCAGAAAATGTACATTGGGCGACGGCAGATGATAGGTGGTAAGAGAATATGGCAAGTCCGAATAGCAAGCCGAGACCAAAGGAAATAGAAAACGAATTCGCGAAAGTCTGTGTCGTTCTGTAGCACTACTAGTTTCATTATACATTTAGTAGGGATAGTGCTCAATGTGCTCTATAAGATGGCATAAACGTCATTCTGCTCTTTCATTCACTTTTCCAAAAAATACAACAAATATAATTGCATTGATTCGTACATATACTTTAAATTGTCATATGTGTCTCAAAAACTCAAGAGTGTTCTGTAAAAATGAGCTCATATTCTTCCATTTTCCGAAACGCTCAATCGAAATAAAATATGCAATATTTAAACAAAACTATTCATATCTGTGTTTAAATGATTTGTAACTGGGTGACGATGGTATTGATGTCCGGCTGCATTCAAAAAGTCCTCAAAATCAGATTTTTTAATATAGCTCTGAACATAGCATTGATTTTTTTAAGGTCGCATCAACTACTCGGTCATATGTTTCGACCACTATTGGAAGTAACTTTATGACATGATTATGAGACGATATGGTGATAATAGGGGGGAAAGGACGAACACATACAACCATGCCCGAGGCAGGACTCGAACCCGCAACCCCACGGTCCAAGACTACTACGGCACTACTGTTTTAGCAATCTCGGCCACGGGACCGGAAGCATTAATTTTAGTTTATTGTTGAAATTTTGTGAATATCTTGATTATAGCTAACTTAACTAAATTTTATAAGTATTTTTACATTTTCCATGTAATTGATTTTAAAGTTTGTGTGTTTAGATAATCCATTTTTTCTCCTTAATCAATGGTATTCGTATATCTCTTATTGTAATTAGCTCTTTTCTGATTTTAACGTCTTGTAATCAGTGCATGTGGTGGTGACGTCGAGAAAAGTGAAAGCTGGAAACATGATGTTCGAGGAACTGCAAACTGAGCTGCGAGAGTATCTCCATTTTAAGAAAGTGCCTCGGGCCCTCAATCGCCGCATCTCCCAGTATTTTCGCTTTTGCTACGAGCGCTCTTTCTACAAAGAGGCAGCTATCCTTTCCTTCGTGACCGGCCAGCTCAGACAGGTGGGTATTGTACTGTTCAAAACTAATAATCGTAAAGGATTATTCATTTTACATATTTTAATTACAATTCATTTGTTATAAAAATCTCCTATCATAACGTGATTAACGAAGGTTATGTTGCAATATGAACACCTGAATCTGTTGAAAAGGTCGTATTATACAATGAGTCAATCAGCATAGTATTACTTAATGGGGAATTTGTTTTGGAGTCTTAGTTTGTAAGTGTGTTAAGTGTTAATGTCACGAAGGAAAAACGTTTGATATTATGTCAGAATGTCATTTTCCCTCTGGAAATACAATAAACTCTTTACTTAGAAGACAGAAGATGGTAATTGAAAGTGATTGACAAGAGAGCATTCTAATACCTGCTTGTGATTCATTTTGAGAAAAAAGGAGAATTGTAATTACTAATTAAAACCTCGTGAGTTATTGATTATATGTCCGATCCCCACGATCTCAAATAAATTCGAATCCACGTTTCGTAACAACTCTGCTATTAACACAAACCTAGACAATTTCTTTCAGGATGACGAGTATTGACGAATATTTTCACGTTAAATACTGTTCAGTATTTTATACTGTTTTCTTCAATGAACGGTTGTTTTCTACCCGACGAATGAGTTAGAAGGGAGTTCACACACACACAGGTCACTGCAACAGCGTAGGGAACTTGGTATTTCTAATTAACGATCTTGGCATTACAGACTTTTTGCCCACGGGTCAGAGTTTTAATCTTTCCTGGAATAAGAAACGATTTCTGAACATTTATGCTGGAAAACAACGCATATTTACTAGGTACTAAGGTATTGAATTTTCTCTCCACATTGTTTGCTTCTCTCCTGAAACGACAGTGTTGGTTCAGTACAACCAGTAGATTTTACTGCAACGTAAATAGTTAAAGAGATGTCCAATCATTTTTTCTTGAGGATCATCATGCAATATTGGAAGCACAGTTACAATTAATTCTTTATGTCAAACGTGAAAAGATCAAATTAACGTAATTGCTGTGCAGTCGTGAAATATAAACAATAGATTTGAAACAAAAATAAAACAGAATTATGTTAGAAATATCACACTATGGAAATGAAATTGATGAATTACAGGTAATATTTTCCTTGGCCGAGCAGACTATTTAAATTTTAAATAAATAAATCTATAAATAAGTAAATAAACTAATAAATAAATAAATGTCTTTATTGGTGGCAAGGCTCAGGCCATTTAGCCTGCTCTTCCGCCTGACCACTTTCAAAAAATTTTATTACAGTTTATTTTATGATAAAAAGGCGTTCATTCAATGAGAAATACGTACACAATTTAGATGAAGGGTTTCTCACATGGGAAGCAGGAGTGAAAGCGAGGAAGGAAGAAGTTGATAGAACAGAAAAAGGACTCACTAATTTCACACTTTATTTCGACATAAGCACAGGCGAAACTGCATCAAACAACTATGAAACAAATCTAAAATATGGGGTACAATCTGTTTGGTTTAAAACTCGAGCTGAGATAAAAACGGATTGGCTACGAAACCAATACCCCATCGCAGGAGACCTTCTTGAGCCGAGAAACCTTTCCTGAATGTAAGCATGTGGGTCGTTGCAGGACGTGCTGCTGCACAAGAGCCGTCGCCTGCTGGAGACGGTGGAGATCTTTGCCAACCTGCCGCCTCTGCTCGCGATGCGCCTGGTGTCGTGCATGAAGGAGCAGGTGGCGCTTCGCAACGAAGTGGTGGCGACGGCGGGCGCTCCGGAAGACCGCATGCACTACATCTTGACCGGCACAGTCGCTGTCTACAGCCCACAAGGCGTTGAGGTGAGGGCAACTGGCAGTCAGAAAGCAGCCAAACACCAATGAAAAATGCGGACACATTTTCTACAGACTAGGTAATCGTAAGAAGTACCGACATCTCAAGCAGTCGATTCTCCATTAAAAATATTGAGCGACGTCAATTCAAGCACGTGAAGCTAATGAGGTTGCGTGGCACACCCATACGTTTCTTTTTCTAAATGTTGGACACAAATATTTGTGTCCCTAGCTGCTGCATCTGCGCGAAAGGGAAAATTTATGTTCATGTTCTCAAAGTACATGACATTATTTAAAGATCTGTAACTGAGGGATAAATTGCATTAAGAAAGAAACCTCTGGATTGAATATTAATGGCGTAAAATTCGGAAAATATTTGAACTAAAACAATTTTCAAAATTTTAGATGTTTCATCCATCCATCCGTCGATCAATTCCATTAAATCCATCAATTCCATCCATCCATTCACATTCATTCATCCCATCCGTTCATCCCATCCTTTCATCCATCCCATCTATTCATTCCATAAATCCATCCCATCCATCCATCAACTCCAGCCAGCCATCAACTCCAGCCAGCCAGCCATCAACTCCAGCCAGCCAGCCATCAACTCCAGCCATCCATCCACGCCTCGAATGCTATTGTACCGCGCAAAGTCCCTTTCCCATGTATTTTTTCGGATTTTCGTCCAATCAGAGTTACGTAATTTATGATGTGGGACTCACAACGGCGTCAAATGTGTATATTTGCTCCTGAAGTTGTCACATTACTGCGCTTCTAGAACTTTCCTGTATGCTCTACTTCTGATTAGATGAGGAGACTTTTTTCTGTGTCATAGCATTCCATCTCGTAGTTAGGACGGGTTTGCATTTGTTCAAAATATTTTCAGTCTAGTAGCACAATCTATTTAGCATTTAGCATTGATTATTTAGCAATTATTTTCACAGTCTAGTAGCACTATTTTCACAATCTAGTAGCTTATCATGTACTAGTCTTCCGACGACAGGTTTTTCCGCCTTCAGAGGTTTTTTTCCCCAGCGGTACCTTATGGTCTTCTTTCCGCGGCTTTGATGCGATGAAGAGACCATTAGGGGTGAATGCCAGAATTCAAAAGGTTAGAATGCGGAAGGATGTAGGTACTGTAATGGCTTAAAGACTTTCAGCCTAGCCACATAGTTAAAAGAATTGAAATCATTTATAAATATGTTATAATTACCTATTAAATAAATATTTTCATAATTGTAACGCAGAGTTCCCTGCCTAAAAAACCCTCGTCGTCTTTTTCTGGGAACATCCTCCTCAGATGTGGGCGGTGGAAAAGGGTTCGCGCAACGAGGGCCATCGGGCCATTGTAAACGCGAGTGCGTTCCTTTGTTTTCATTTCGTATAAAAAATGTCGTATGATTAAAATTCCTCGGCGACTAGTGAAAATCTAATTCGAGTGACGCGGCGTTGTTCACGGGTTGTTCACGACGTGTTATGGGGTGGCTTAAAACTGGAGGGTCTACTTCGGGAATTTGGGAACGGGATGGAATTTGCCCGGCTAACAGTCGGCAGAAGTTGCTTTTGACGTCTGAAAGCTTTGAATAACAATTCGCCTTTCTTAACCTGAATTTAATGTCTGTTTAGTACTTAGTCACTACTTGACATAAAATTCCCTTTTCAACGACTCCTTTGCCTTTCTGTTCACTGATTGTTGTGCCATTTGGGCGATCTCAGCGCATTGTTCATCTTGGCGAGGCGCGATATGGTAGTGGCGCCTAGGTCCTCCTCGCGGGCATGTCCAATTGTCCAGGCTTCCGTGGATTCGTGTGGGCGCAGGAGCCTGACTTGCTTTTTCGGCCGTGACTTGGCGTGCACACACGGAACAATGACCGGACGGGAGACGCCACGTTTCGTCGGTGGTCAACTACGCTTGTCTTGAGAATGGCAGGATGCTAATGCGTTCACAGGAACTCAGAGGCTGATTAATGCGAGCATTACTGACTGAAACTCGGTACAACATTCAATCAAAAATATATACTGGCGACTATGAAAATGCAGGCAAGTGGACGTCTGGGAATCAGGCACGCGGTGAAAATATTACAAGTTGCATGCCGGTCAAAACGTCAAATCATCAGTAGGTTGGAGAAAAAATTCGAATAAGAAGAAAGGAGAACGTCGGTCACCGGTATTTAAAGGGCTCCGTGGGCCCTCTCCCACGCACATGACTCGGTGGTCCGCCCGCCAATTGGGACCAGGCCTCTGGTCCCGCGACTTGTGCCTTACCTAACCGGTAGCTAGCGCCACCTGGAAGCGCCCCCCTGAAATGGCCCATGGCATGGAACTGTGCGTCGCATACCTATATGTTGACGTCTCAACACTCCCTTCGGCGCCTGGACGTGCACTATAGGGCTGTGACGCGGCTGCCGCTTTCCTATACCGGATTAACAGCTGGAGAAGGCAGAAAGTGTTCATTTCCTGGCAGCGATGTTCTTCGGCTTTTAGCATAGCGAAGCCTGAATTTGAAAATAATTTCATTTTCACCTATGCTAAACGGCTGTTTACTAAATTAAAATGTAATCCTATGAAGGTTATAGCTCTGTGTTGTTACAATACATTTCAGACGTTTTTCGTTATTTTTATTTATATTTTGTTCTATTTCGTTTTGAATATTCTCTTTTCTTACACGCGGTTCCACCAATTTCGTGGAAGTACTTCGTGTTACTGATAGTTACTTTCTCGATACTAGCTGCGCAGAGAAGCTAGTGGCATTCAACTGTATCACGAAGCGCGCCACTGCCTCTTATAGTAGACCTTGACATCACTGATCTAGGTAGAGAGGATCACAGAGAGGCGTGGCGGCGCATGGGGCGGACGATGTGACGCGGACGCTGTCGTTGCTGACGCTAGATTCTTGTGTTCCCAGTTGCTGCACATGTGCAAAGCAGACCACTAGGGCGAGGCGGCGCTGCAGACAGACGACGTGACGTTGGCGCTGTTGGTTGTGGCTCTGAAAAGTAAAGGGGGAGCACTTCGGCGAGGCGGCGCTGGTGGCGGACGACGAGACCTGGGCGCTGTCTGTGGTGGGGTGGAGATGCTATGCTTGAGGACTCATGGAAGAAGTGTGTGCTTTGTGTCCCCAGCTGCTGCATCTGGGCGAAGGGGAGCACTTCGGCGAGGCGACGCTGGTGGCGGACGACGAGACCTGGGCGCTGTCTGTGGTGGGGTGGAGATGCCATGCTTGAGGACTCATGGAAGAAGTGTGTGCTTTGTGTCCCCAGCTGCTGCATCTGGGCGAAGGGGAGCACTTCGGCGAGGTGGCGCTGGTGGCGGACGACGTGGCCCGGACGCTGTCGGTGGTAGCGCTGGAGACGACGCGAATGTGGACGCTGACGCGTGACGCCTTCAAATTGGCGCTGGCCCCTGACCAAGAGTACCTGAAGCGTGTGGAGAAGGTGGCGCGCGTGCGGCAGGGCCTGATGTCGGGCCAAGAGGAGGGCGCCTTCCGCACCCCCGTGGCTCACTTTGTGCAGCACCTGCGCCGCCGCCACCAAGCGGCTCAAATGGAGCGCCGACGCAGGGTGCGCCAAGTGAGTGATGTTTTTATATTTATATGGATCAACTTGAGAAAGTTTATTATTTGTTTACTGTCCAGCAACTGGGATGATAGTTCACGACATGTATTGCACACGTGAATGAGTGATATATCCACGTGTCTGGTATTCCTAGTATTCTTTCGGCAATTTGGCTGGCTAAATCCGTTGGTCAAATACGTGAATTAAATTTCTGAGCCATACGTTTGTGGCTCACGCTGGGCGCCATGGTAATAGTCTACGCATGTTCACTCATAGTTCTACTATCCTGTAGGCTTACCTACTTTTCTGACTTACCTCACACATTTTCTGCTGTCTGCTGCACACTAGATCCTCGCCAGGCTTTTTGCCTGCTAGATCTCAAATTTGTGGGTGGGAAATTTCCCCTGCCTTTTTTTTGCGTATGTAGTTGTCAAAAATGTTGTTGTACGATTTAATTCTCGCGTTTTAACTTTAATTGACTTCAATAATTGCAATACGCCTGGCTGCTAACATCAAATTCAGGAAACCGCTTAAAATAGGGAATATTTAAACGCATCTTAAGGGTAAATCAATTGGGTCTTTAATAAAATACCCGGGGTGGCCGATGAATCAATGGACCGCATGCGGCGGTTTCTGTACACTATGTAAAGAATTTTCACTTCCTCCACGCTCCTCGTTGCTTATTATCAGAAGATGGGATTGGTAATTTTGTTTGTAATTCTTATATTTAAGGTTCAATGCAAAAGTACCAACTAAGCCTACATTTCTTCCAGATATATCATCCTTTGACCTAATTAGTATTTTTCGTTCTCTTTACAGTTCAACTGGTTCCCAAATATTTACAATGGCCTACAAGAAAAAACCTTTCCTGAAACAGGAGCAAAATACACAGTTTCTGCCTCTTAATCCAGATACACATATTCAGGAATTTCTGTATCCGCCTCAGTTTTCTTGCGACGATTGTTTATGTAAACTGATATATGTCTCTATGTTCTTTATGTTTATCACTAACGTCGCCAAGGTTATCAGGGAAGAAGTCCAAATTAACATTTTAAACTAGTGGTGCTACAGAATGGCACAGACTTTCCCGTATTAGTTTTCTATTTCATTGGGTCTTCGCTAGCTATTCGGCATTGCCACATACTCTTTCTTACCAGCTGCCATATATCACCGCCAAAAGTACATTATTTTGTCATTTTCTTAACTTTTTCTCTTTCCTTTTTGTAGAACGAAAATATTAATTTTAGAATATTAAAGAACGCAAAAACCATGCCCTAAATGGCAATTTTCTTTCAAAAATTATGTGCCGTTTTAAAGAAAATTGCATTTTAGCGCTACTAAAAATGCGAAATTCAAAGTTCATTTCTACAGAAAATTTCTGAGTTTTCAAAATACTTTATTTGAAATTTTTTGAAGCACTTACACTCAAATATATAATAATGTTCACAAATTGCTGGTGATGTGCATACTAAAGATGTGAGAGATCCTATAAAAAAATTACTTATGTGTAATTTTTGAAAAAACAAAAAAAAAATCCTCAAATAAAATTTACATCATATTAAAGAGTGCAATTAGCACTATCCGTTCGAAAAGTTTGAAGAAACAATTTGTAGCCATTTATGAGAAAATGGCGTTTGAGCGTTTCTGAAAATGCGAAAATTTGAGCTAGTTTTCACAGAAAAAGTTTGTGTTTTCGATAAACTTTACTTGACATTATTTAAAACACATGTACTCATAGAGATAATAATGTGAACAATTTGCCGCTAGTGTCAATATACACGACGTAAGAGACAAGTCAAAACAAATTACATTTTTGCAATTTTTGAAAAAACAAAAGAATACATCAATATGGCGTTTACGTCATCTCATAGGGTACATTTAGCGCTATCTATACCAAAAGTTTAAACAAAAAATTTAGAACCCTTTTCGAGAAAATCTAGTTTTTGTAATTTTTTAAAATTGCACATATTGCACGCAATATGTGCCGAAAAAATGCAAATTTTCAGAATTTTCGAAAATTCAGAGTTATTGTTGAAAATCGCACCTATGCCATGTTAATAAGTGTATTTTACTCTATTTATACAAGGAATTTAAAGAAAATATTTGGAGCCGTTTTTGAGAAAATTTGAAAATCCCCGGGGGGGCTTCATATAAAGTACCCCCAAATTTTGAAGAATCTTTTTCAAAATCTCAAAGCTTCGAATAGAAAGAGATCGATCGGGGAATATCCATTTTGGAAGAAATCGTACGTATGGTTTAGGCGTTAGCAGTGTTCACAGACGGACAGACGGCGGATAGACGGACGTTTTCCTTTCAATTGGTTTTTCGGTATCAAAGACCCACAAAAGGGGGTTTCTGGCTACACCACGTGTTAGGAGATTTTTTTCTTAATTTAGCAACTGGTTTTATCCACTTCTTCGTTTTCACGGCCCGGCAATTAATTTTTTTCCGCCGAAAATTGGCCATTTTTTCGCGCAGCAATACATAACTTTCCCTATACTACCTATATCACTCCGTGTATACGTACGTATACGGGATAGTAAAAATGTAGTTCAAGGGAAAATGCATAAATGCATAATTCAAGGGAAAATACTAATTTTATATTCGAATCTAGTGACCAAGTTTTAACTAAGATCACCACTCACATTCTTTGATACAAAAATGCTGCTGACCAGTGTTAACAGCAATAGTTTAAAAAACCGGGATATATTCAATTTCGTTCACACTGACTTCCGCTTACAATGAAGTGCAGAGCTTTTGTTATTCTCCTCTAATAATATTTCAGAGAAAGAATGGCCGAGCCGAAAATCGAATGACTGTTAAACTTAGTTTGCCGTAGAATGGACGGCTGACGCGATGGCCCTTGTGCAGGAGTCGAAGTTCAAGAGCTTCGTGGAGCACGACCGGGAGCCAGAACCGCGCCAGTCGCAGCCGTTCCCTCGCTCGCGTCGCGGCGCCGCGGTGAGGGCGACCACGCCCTCGGCCTCGGCCTCGCCCTCGACCTCGGCCTCGCAGCCGCGCAGGGCGCCCCGCCGCTCCTCCGACCCCAACTGAAGCACTTACCATTTGTTGCGTTTTCGTGTTTTCTCTTTGCCTAGAATAAAGTTATATTTTCAGCCTGATGGATCGAATTACCTTAATTATCAAGAGTTTCGCGCCGAGATCGATGCTCAGAAGCTCTCGACCTCACAGCTTTACAAGGTGGATCTGCGCTCCTTCCTTTTCAATTGATTCCTTACATGTTAAATTTTTACCTTTTCAACGTTTGTATTATCGCTAGATAATAAAGTTATTTACATGATGTGTTTGACTGTTATCTCTACGGGATGTATATTTTATTTTTTTCCAATGGAGAAAACAATTATTACAGTTGTTAACGACACTCCGCTGTGATCAAGGCCCCACTATCCTCTAGTAACCGCCGTTCTTCCCAGTTACAAATTGACGCTTGCACTGGCTGCCATGTTGGTGGCAAATTTCACCCCTGCCATGTTGGTGGCACCTAATTCAAGTACGTCAAAACTTTTCAAACTTCTCCACATTTTCAAGTCTTTGATCATCTAGAATGGAAGACTTATTGAAATACTAACTCATTGTTTAAAGTAATATATGCAAAACTTGCATTCAAATGTCAAAACGTTTATGGATCTCTGACATAATGTCATACGTCTTAATCATACATATTTGTATTAGATGTACATTGCAGTAGATGTCGGGACATTTCTTTCGGAAACTTTTGTTATCATTTTTAAAGTGTATTCCTCGAATCCAAACTCAATTAAAAATTGTGTATCTTGACAAATTCTGCATCCTTTTTCAGTAAAGGGGTAAATCATATTACATTAAATTTTTATAATTATTTACGGCATTATAAACTTGAAATAAGTAATTTGCATACATTTTCGATTTATAAGAAAGTTTTGTTTATATCACGCAAATACCTGTGTTAAATGATCATGTGAATTGATATTAAAATATACACGTTCTTCAAGATTCCATCAGCCTCTAGCCATCTCGAAATTCCTGAATTAGGTTCAAATGTAGGTACTTCTTTATCTACTCGAGAGAAATGGCGCATTATCTAAAAAAGTTATTATATTAAGATTTAAACCGTTTCTGTAAGTGTAATTACAAATTTATAGATTTTTTTGTTATTCACGAACACCGTATTAATTCGTAAAAGTAACCAGCACATCCAATAGGTTACATCACATAGTAAAACGCACTTGTGAAATTACACCACGCAGGCTTTCGTTGATTTGTACTCTCGTAAACCGAGCGCTGCTTCACTATTTTACTTTTTTCTCTTATAGAATCTTCCTCTTACGCGAAAGGCTCACAAATAATGTTATACGGCACAAATAAGGCTTGATGTCCACATGGTTGCTCCCAACATGGCTGCCAGGAAACGATTCAATTTGCAACGCTACACTAGCGCTGTGCGTGGGTCCAGTATATCATTACAATGTCTTTGGCTGTGATCGACGCGCACAAGCCCGAGACTTCTCAGCCGCGCAAACCCGAGCATGTTTCTCACAAGAACGCTCGTCCAGCGGACATAAAGGTTATCGTTTCTCCACCTTCCTTTAATGAATATTCCACGAAATCTTCAAAATCGTTACGTAGTAAACTGTCAGGATTGATTACGTGTTTCGGCCTTCGAAAAATATTTCAAATATACTTTTATTACTTAAATACCACCTCCAAGGGGTCTCAAATAGGTACATATATTAATTAACTTTTAAAATAACTATTAATAAAACTTTTCTTTCTGGAACACTAATAAATAAGTTATCCCTAGTGGAGGACCTCAGGCAGGGTTGTATAATTGTGTGTACTGGATATTCCACGCAATCTTCAAAATCGTTTCGTGGTAAACTGTCTGGATAGGTTCCGTCTTTCGGCCTTCGAAAAATATGTCCAATATGCTTTAATTACTTAAATACCACCTCCAAGGCTGAGACTTAGCCTTGATACTCGCACATCTTGGGTATTAATTATCAAGTTGAATATTCAGAAATATTATTGACAGGCAGCTTTGCATTCAACGGCTGACGAGTTAAGCGACGGCGAGGCGTCTCCACGTCCACGGCACTTCCTGGCTCCCACGCGTTGTACTGCGATTTTTCTAACTCTGCCTCTCGAGCTCCTATGGTCACGATGGAATATCTCATGGCATTTCGCGCCTTTCTCCGTCCTGCCGCATAGAAATGCACTGCTTGATGCGGTCGTGATCATGCGATACCTAGCGGCGTGACTGAGAAGGACGTGACACATTCCATTGTGAAGACGGACCTTGTGAGGAAGAAGTAGAAAAATCGCAGTATGAAGCACGCGCCGCGCTGGACTATGCGGCTAAGCGCGACTACGCGGGACTCAGCGACGGCGAAGCGGCTCGACGTCAACAGGACTTCCTGGCTCCCAGACGTTACAGCACGCGCCGCGCGGTGGTGATCGCAATCGACACGCACGTCGCCGGTGGTCTCCAGGCCACATACATTCCCAGGGTGGCGGCACGTCTCCCCTCCCTGGGTTTACGAACCTCAGCAGTTGCTAAGGTCATCTGCTTGGCAACTGATTGGAAGGAAATGCAGTCATAGGAATTAAGCATACTGACGTCATTTTCCTCCAATTCGCGAACGAAAATAGTCGCTCCCTTATAGAGGGAAAGAACACTGGACCAGAACACAGTCTTAACTGCTTTTCGAGTCTTCAAGTCGATCAGTCGGCGTCATGTAATATTAATACGTAATAATGTAAATAATAAAGACGTGAGAAACAAGTCAAACAACTTTCATTTTGGTAATTTTTGAAAACCCAAAAGAATTTAGCACTATGACGTGTATGTCATATCATAGAGTACATTAGGTACTATCCTTACCAAAATTTTAAAGAAAAAAAATTGGAGCTGTTTTTGAGAAAAATCTTGTTTTTGTAATTTTTTAAAATTGCACATATTGCATTCAATATAGCGCGAAAACTAGTAAAATTTTCAAAAAAATTGCAGGGCCGTAATGAAAGGACTAATTTTGGAGAACAAATATCATTTGAAGGAAAAATCTCTATCTTTAATTTTGTAGTTGAAGGAAGAGGCCAAAAAAATTGAAAGTTTACAGTTTTCAAAAATTCATAGTTATCCGTGCAAACCAGACGTATGGCATAAGTTTATTTGACTCTATTCTTATAAGAAATTTAAAGAAAAAATTTGGAGCCGTTTTTGAGAAAATTTTGAAAATCTCCGGGAGGGGGCTTCATGTAAAGTTTTAAAGAATGTTTTTCAAAATCACAAAGATTCGACCCGCGACAGATGGACAAGTGTTGGTCCAATTTGAAAAAAAAAATCTATGAACGGTTTAGGCGTCTAGGGAGATCTAGAATGAAAATTGTAGAACAACTACATACCGAAATACATTTCAGAAATTAGGCAGAGATGAAAAGGACAGAAGATTATAGGAGCGACAAGGCACTTTTGGCCTTTAGTATGATGATTATGATCGTATACGCGCTAGTGGTGTTCACAGATTGAAGGACGGACAGACGGCCGATTTGCTGTCAATTGGTTTTTTGGTATCAAGGACCCACAAAACAGGGATTCAGGCTACACCACGTGTTATGGGAATTTTTTTCTTAATTTATCAACTGGATTTATCCACTTTTTCGTTACCAGGACCCTGTAAAAAATGTCTACTTCTTATAGAGTTAATGTGCACCGTACACTATAATCGGGAAGGGAGCCAACCTTTCTAGGTGAAAGTAACCCCCGAAAGAAAATTTCTGGATCTTCACGTTAGCGGATGGGATCTGCACTCCATCACTCTTAAAAACCAAACAAACTACAAAACATACCGGCAAATCCTCAGAGAAGTATGGACCATCAAGATGCAAACACTCGCAGGAACGGACTTTAAATATCGGTACATGGAAGATTCAGGGAATTGCCACGAACACCGAGGAGGAATTTAGAGAAATCAAAAAGTATGGTATGGAAATAATAGAAACAGAAACTAAGAAGAAGGGAAGGGGTAGCGAAGAAAGGAATGGATACATCCACATTTATAGTGAGGTGCCTAAGGAAGAGAGAAAATAGTTTCTGTAGCTATCAAAAGTATATACAAAAAAATATCACCATCTGTGAACATTTAAACGATATAATTTTTAATTAATATCTCTAAGCATATTCAAGATTCCACGCAAACGAAGTACCGAGTACATGTGGTATAAAATATCCATTGCCATTCAGAAGCTCAAGGACCTTTGACATGATTCTCAGGCAGAATGACAGATAATATATTAGAATTTATCAGTAAGACAACTATTGGATTCTTGCCATAACATGGACTTAGCGCACATCCTCAATGTCATTTTCTGTCCACTCTAGCATTGAGTTTGAACACGCGAATGCCGCCAACGGTGAATACATGAAAATCAAATATTTAGTACAAACGTAATTTGAGGACAAGGCATGACAGTAATAAGAAAACTGGGGCAAAACTGCGTATTACTACTTCAGTTAATTTTCAATTTTTTTAACAGCTATATTTTCTCTCTGTTCAATCCATTGATTTTACAGAGGTTTTAATTACTTAAAACTAGAACAGGGTTAGGGCATAGGCAGGCGGGGAGTTCATTTAGTTGAAATTTTCAAATCTAATGACCTCGAATTAGTCAATATTTGCTATTTTCATTTTATTATAATTTTGTGTGTGAAGCAGTGTAATTGGATTGCAGTTCAAAAACATTTCGACGGGAAATGACCATTAGGGCTCCCGGAGGACTAACGATAAGTGGAGAACAGAGACACACCACTAGGTTAGGTACACGTTTTGACGAATTTGAACAAAATAATTATATTCTGATTCACAGAAAACAATGGAAAGCACGAAAATGAACAGCGACGTTCTTATTTTTTCTGATGATCTTATTTATTGTTATCATAATACAAGGTAAAGATACTACAACAGTGAAGTCAATGTTTCTCGCAGATTGGTTACTGTTACACTTTTGATTTGTAAAATGCCAGGAGCAACCGGATTTAGGGTAAGTCGTAAAATAATGATATTATTTGATTACGTAAGGATACTTCCTTCTGAATAATAATTTTAAGTAGTTGAACTCGTAGGATTTTTTTGCACTGTAAACATTATTATTTACCAAATACTTGTCCTCGAAACTTATGACATAAATTACGGATTATTAGTTTTCGTATCCGTGGTAATCTCTCCCAATAATCTCAGATATTAGCAAGTATATGTAAAAAATAATATTTGTAAAAGTGTAAAATATTTATGTTTTTACGCAAAATATGTAAAAACATATTGTTAATAAATGATGAACAAAAATAAAATTACTTCCATGCGTTGAACATATAATGCCCTTATTACAAGGAACATAACTAGAAAAGGGCCATGTAGTAAAAAAAAAGAATTTTCCAATCCTGTATCTCTAAAACATTAATTTTACAACAGAAGCTCAGATAAACTTTTTTATAAGAAATTGTGTCTATTTTAATTTTTATAGAACATTTTTGGTTGGATTTATAGTTTTGGTAAAATTGATATATGAAAAAAAACGTCGAAAAATCTCCTTCAAACAGTCTCCCCACCCCCGACTCACCCCATCACTTCAGTATTACATTCCCGTATACGTACGTATACACGGAGTGATATAGGCAGTATAGGGAAAGTTATGTAATGCTGCGCGAAAAAATGGCCAATTTTCGGCGGAAAAAAATTAATTGCCGGGCCGTGAAAACGAATAAGTGGATAAAACCAGTTGCTAAATTAAGAAAAAAAATCCTCTATCTCGTGGTGTGGTCAAAATCCATGATTTGTTGCTTCTTTATACTTAAAAATCTATTGACGGCATTCCGTCCGTCTGTCCGTCTGTGGTCAACGCTAGCGCCTAAACCGTTCTTTAAAATTTGGGGGTACTTTATATGAAGCCCCCCGGGGATTTTCAACATTTTCTCAGAAACGGCTCCAAATTTTTTCTTTAGATTTCTTGTATGAATAGAGGAAAATACACTTTTTAACATGGCATAGGTCCGATTTTCACGTACAGCTCTGAATTTTCGAAAATTGTGAAAGTTTGAATTTTTTTCGGCGTCTTTCTCCAACTACAAAATTTAAGATAGAGATTTTTTCTTCAAATAAAATTTGTTCCGCATATTGAGTTCTTTAATAAAGGTCATGTAAATGTTTTTCACAATTTTGGTAGTTTTCGTGCAATATTGCGTGCAATATGTGCAATTTTAAAAAATTACAAGAACAAAATTTTCTCAAAAACGGCTCCAAATTTTTTCTTTAAACTTTTGGTAGGGATAGTAATAAATGTACTCTATCATTGACATAAAAGACATTTTGGTCCATCGGTTGGTTTTTTCAAAAATTACAAAAATTTAAATTTTTTTACTTGTCTCTCACGTCGTTAATATTTACATTATCGGCGATTTTTTTACATTATTATATTTACGAGTATATATGCTTTAAATAATGTCAAGTAAAGTTTCTCGAAAACACTACCGTTTTCTGTGAAAAGTAGCTCCAATTTCGGCATTTTCAGAAATGCTCAAACGTCATTTTCTCGTATATGGCTGCAATTGTTTTCTTGAAATTTTTGTAACAGATAGTGCTAATTACACTCATTAGTATAGCGTGAAGTTTATTTTGAGTTTTTTTTGTTTTTTTCAAAAATTATATAAATGTAAATTTTTTGAAAGATCTCTCACATCTTTAATATGCACATTATCCGGAATTTGTAAAGATGATTATATTTGCGAGTGTACGTGCTTCAAATAACTTCAAATAAAGTATTTTGAAAACTCAAAAATTTTCTGTGAAAATGAGCTTCAAATTTCGCATTTTTTGTAGTGCTAAAACGCCATTTTCTCTTAAACGGCACATCATTTTTAAAAGAAAATTGCCATTTACGGCTAGGTTTTTGTGTTCTTTAATATTCTAAAATTAATGTTTCTGTTCTACCAATAGGAAACCGAAAAATTAAGAAAATGACAAAAAAATGTACTTTTGGCTATGATAGATGGTAGCTGGCAAGAAAGAGTATGTGGCAATTCCGAATAGCTAGCGAAGACCCAGGAAAATAGAAAACTAATACGGGAAAGTCTGTGCCATTCTGTTTCTGTTTTTTGACAAATAAATAAATAAAATAAATATAGTCATGCTTAATTTTTTCAAAATACGAGTAGTTTTTCTTTAATTTTGTGACAAACGTAATAGGCCGTTGTAAATTTACTGCGTTTCGGACAGCTGGATGCGTCGTAAATTAGAATGTGCAATTTTGTATATTATTTCTTTCTTCGTTTCTTACATTCGAACTTTGTTATAGACTTACACATTAATATTTTAGAAATTGTTTATTTTGAAATATTTGAAATAAGTAAAAAGGATTAATAGCTATCAGAATAGCGACAATGCAGGGTCTGCAACAATGGAATTCACTTTGCGCTCGCGAATATCTGTGAATTAGTGTCATTGTTGTGACCTAATGGAGCTGTATGAAAAGGAGTTATAATTGTCTAATTTATGTTGATATTTGCAGGCAAATATTTAGTTTTGCACCAAATGCTGTACCATTTGTAGTGAGTAGAGAATTTGTTGCATGGTTTTAAAATACTCTTCCCTAATCATGGCCCAATGGAAGGCATTTCTATATTTCCAGGGTATCAGGCTTCTTTTTCCAATACAGGGTTACAAAACTTTTGCATTCTATTTTTGTGAAGTTGTAGAATTCACATAGTTCTGACAACACTGCAATGGAAATAGTGAGTTCCAAGCGAAGATGTTAGTAGCGCATAAAGTGCAATATTACTGTACTACTTAGCTGTTTCCTCTAATACGGGAAAGTAAGTGCTGTTGTAGCACCACTAGTTTTTAGTATGTTACGCAGAATACCAATAATCATACCAAGTTTCAAAACTTCGGGATTTTTTCACTCAATTTCTCTAATTTGACTGGGCTATTGAGGGAAAATAGATGTTTGACTTTCTCGTAACCTTACAATGAATTTCATCAAAAAGTATATTTGCCAATATTTCGGGAAATATAGCGTCCTCAACAATTCCGAAAATCTTACACAGCTTCATTATTAAAGACGAGTAAATAAGATTTTTACTTTGCCGTATGTGTACGTATTTACAGAATAATATACGTAGTTAAGGGAAAGTTATGTAATGCTGGGGAAAATCGATTTCGAAATTTCAAAGAAAATTCACTTTGAAGGTTCCCCTGATACTAAAAATGTGATTTTTTTTAAACTTCTGTATGTGCGTCCGTCTGTGAATACCACTAGCTCCTAAACGATACGTAAGATTTTACCCAAAGGGAATATGCCCAGGTCGATTCGAAGCGCGATTTTCAAAAAAGTTCTTAAAATTTGGGTTTACTATACATGAAGCTCCTGGGACACTCAAAATTTTCTCAAAAATGGCTCCATATTTTTCTTTAATTCGTTTGAAACAATATAATAAAACAAGATTATAAGGATGAAATAAGTTCGTTATTCACTGTTAGCTCTGAATTTTCAAAACAATTAATGGTTTGAAATTTTTCGGCGTGATCCTACAACTACAGACTTCAAGATAGAGATTTTTCCTTAAAGTTTTTTCTTCATAGATAGTTCTATCATTAAGATCCTGAAAATGTTTTGGCAATTTTAGTCGTTTCCACGCAATATTCTGTGCAATATGTGCAATATTAAAAATCCACAAAAGTCTCAAATTTTTCAAACGGCTAATTTTTTTTCTTTATGCCTCTGGTACGGATAGTGCTAAATGTATCCTACGATATGATATAAATGCTCTCTTGCTTCATTATTTTTTTGTTTCAAAAATTAAAAATATGTAATTTTTTGACTAGTCTCACGTCGTTAATATTTCAATAGCAGCGTTTCGTTTACATTATTACACTTACAAGTACATGTGCTTTTAATCATGTCTTATAAAGTTTTAACGCAAACTAAAAACTTTTCTGTTAAAAACGAGCTCAAAAGTCCGCATTTTCACGAACTTTTAAACGCCGCTTTCTTAAAAAAAATTTTCAAAATGTTACTACGAATATTGCTAATAGCACGGTTTAAGATGGCTTGAGTCACTTTGCTGTGTACTTCTGCTGTTGTTTTTCATTACAGAATTGTAATGTGAAAGAATTTCAAATGGCTTTCAAATAAGGTTTTTCGAAAACTGAAAATATTTCTTGAAAATAGCTTCAAATTTCCCATTTGCAGTAACACTTCAACGCCACACTCGAAAAAAGAGTTCTGAATTTTTCAACGAAAATTTCGATGTATTACGAGGTCTCACACTTCCATTATATTTTAAAAGTAATCTTCGGTATCTACGGAATCTAGGAAACTGAAAAATTGAGAAAAGTTGAAAACATGTATTTTGGGCAGAAATAGATGGCAGATGGCAAGACCGTAAAGCTAGCTCACACCGTAGAAAACTTAACTACGAGAAATTCTGTAGTCCCATAGTGTGACATCAATAGTTATTATTTCAAAATAGTAAAGTCATTATATGTGTAATGTTTATTTTTAAGGTATTGTATTTCGTAATTTTGAGATATGTCATTACAAGTTTGTTAGAAATACACAATTTCCAAGGATTTATTCTTCAATACATTGCATACGAACTAAAGTAGCACAGTTGAGAGTTTCTGCTTGCTTAAACTCAGCGGGTAAGCTTGCTCTTCTGCAAGCAATCACGTTGGCAGTCTTAATGTTTTTAAGTTAAACACAGTGCACTCTATTGAATGGAATGACGCAATTGTAATTCAAACGCCTCAATTTGAATTTTTTTTTCAAATGTCTCTTATTTTTGGGGGTAAGGAAATTTTTAAGTTATGGCTGAAGAGTCAGTTGAATAGATGTATACAAAATATATTAGGTAATTGGTACAAATGTTGCGATACGCATTTGTACAAATATACAAACGTACGTTTTGTTATAGCACTAATAAATAATGCTGGGCTTACGTCCTAGAATATGTTTTCCATCCGTGTTTAGTGTTCGTGGCGAAATGTTGAAATCCCCATCGTCAATATAACAATACTTTCCTTGTCAGACTTACGTGGAGGAGGTCCCAGACCACGATTGCCAACTGGACATAAAGGACGTGGTGGAGCAAGTGCTGTTTGGGGATGGGTTCCCTTCACGGAGAAGGCGCTTGCTTGGCTACATCCAGCGAACTTTTCTTCTCTCGCGGAAACATCCGTACACGAGCAGGATCTTCAAGAGCACCAACTCCATCGCGCAGGAAATCATGCGGCACCGGAGGGTGGCCCCCAGCACCATCCACCCTTACAGCGTATTCCGGTAAGCATAGTCAGAAGGTGAGAATCTGATTAGAAACTGCCTGAGGCTCTAGGACTGTCTGAGGAATGCCTGAAAAAGACGCTAAGTAAAACACTATTGGTGTCATAAGATAGAATGAGCCCACAGTCTAAAATTCACTCATTTAAAGCACGCACGAAATTTGCTGAGCACCTCAATTCACAAAGCTGATGTAAACTAGTGGTGCTACAGAATGGCACAGACTTTCCCTTATTAGTTTTCTATTTCCTTTGTTCTCCGCTAACAATTCGGACTTGTATACTCCTGCCAGAAGCAATCTATCGCCGACCAAATTACTTTCTTTTAAACATTTTCTTAATTTGTCTGTTTCTTAACAGTAGAACGGAAGTATTATTTTAGGAATATTAAAGAACATTGAAACCTCATCTTAAATGGCGATATTCATTGAAAAATTTAGAGCCGTTTCTAAGAGAATGGCGTTTTATCGCTACTATAAATGCGAAATGTGAAGCTCTTTTTCACAGGAACATTTTGTGTTTTCAAAAAACTTTATTTGAAGTTTTTTAAAACACTTTAACTCACAAATACAATAGTGTTTACAAATTGTAGAAAACGTGCATATGAACAGTGTGAGAAATCTTTCAAAGAAATTACATTAATGTAATTTTTGAAAAAAACAAAAAATACCCCAAAATGAATCTTACGTGCTTTTAAAGAGGGAATATAGCACTATCCGTTTGAAAAGATTCAAGAAAAATTAGAGCTATTTATTAGAAAATGGCGTTTGAGCATTTCTGAAAATGCAGAATATTTAGCTAGTTTTCATAGAAAACTGTTGAATTTTTGAGAAACGTTACTTGACATTAGTGAAGCACATGTACTCATAAATATATAATGTGAAAAATTTTCTGCTTACGTAAATATTAACGATGTGAGATGCATGTCACAATTATTACGTTTTTGTAATTTTTGAAAAACCAAAAGAATAGAGCAATATGGCGTTTATCTCATCTTGTAAAGTACATTTAGCACTATTCATACCAAAAGTTTAAAAAAATGGAGCCGTTCTTGAGAAAATCTTGTTTTTGTAATTTTTTTTAAAATGCAAATATTTCGCGCAATATTGCCAGAAAACTACTAACATTATCAAATAATTGCTCATAATCTTATTGAAAGAACTGGCTTTGGAGAACAAATTTTATTTGGAGGAAAAATCTCTCTCAAATATTTTGTAGTTTTTGGACTACTTCGAAAAAAATCAAAACTTTAGCAATTTTTGAAAATTGCTAGTTAACCGTGAAAATTGGACCTATGCCACCTTAAAAAGTGTAATTTACTCTATTCTGACAAGAAATTTAAAGAAAAAATTTGGAGTTGTTTTGGAGAAAATTTTGAAAATATCCGGGGTGCTTCATCTAAAGTACCCAAAATTTTGAAGAAAGTTGTACAAATCTCTCTCCCCCCACTCTCCGTCTCTCTCTCCCTCCGACTCTCCATCTTTCTCTTCCCGACTCTCTCCCTGTCCGACTCTCTCCCTGTCCCACTCTCTCCCTATCCGACTATCTCTCTGTCCGACTCTCTCCCTGTCTGACTCTCTCCCTTTCCGACTCTCTCCCTCTCCGACTCTCTCCCTCTCCGACTCTCTCCCTCTCCGACTCTCTCCCTCTCCGACTCTCTCCCTCTCCGACTCTCTCCCTCTCCGACTCTCTCCCTCTCCGACTCTCTCCCTCTCCGACTCTCTCCCTCTCCGACTCTCTCCCTCTCCGACTCTCTCCCTCTCCGACTCTCTCCCTCTCCGACTCTCTCCCTCTCCGACTCTCTCCCTCTCCGACTCTCTCCCTCTCCGACTCTCTCCCTCTCCGACTCTCTCCCTCTCCGATTCTCTCTCTGAATGTCTTTTCGACTCTCTCCCTCTCCAACTCTCGCTCTCTCTCCGTGGCTCTCTGTTCCTGTCTATGTGTTTCTCTGCATGTCTGTCTCTGGCTCTCAGTCACATTTAGTTGCAGATTCTGCACGCCTATGTGCAGGTGGGGTAATATTGAGAAGCGCGGGACCAGCAAAACTTTAATAGAAAATTGAAGATCTCATACTGTAGAACACGATGTGAGAAACGTTTCTCTGAGGCCTTCCGATTCAAAATTTTAGTTTTTAATGCACTTTACCGCTTTGTTTGGGAGTTATTTAACGATACAGATTTTTAAAAAATCCTGCGGGCTGTGTTGCGGGTTGCTTCTGATGTTAATATTAGATTTGTTCGACAGCGCCATCTAGTTAAGTTTTTCCATATTTTAATAGTTATTCGGGGCGGAGATGAATCCCACAAATCAGAGATAATTCAAGTTGGTCCAGTCGTTCTTGACATATGAATGGTGTAACTATATTGAATTTATATATATATATATTGAAACGAGTTGTTAATTAACTCACACAAATTTAATAAAAGAGAGGGGGACAGGGATTCTTTCTCAGGAATGGGTTCCGGGTCTGATCATACATACAATGGAAATTGACAATGGTTTATTACAAAAAAAAAAAAGAACCATGATCATTACAAGCAACTGGACTTAACATACACTTGCTGCCATGTGATCTGTATTCCCTACACCAATCTCTTGTAAATTACATCATTCAATGGTTTGCTACTGTTCGCACCACATTCCCCTCCCCTGACCTCCATTCTCTGATTACCCTGGTTACTGAATATCAGGTACTTATGCTGTATGCCTCTTGTAGCTCTGACGCGTGACTCCACCTCGGCGCTATCCTCGGGATTGCTCGGGTCTGCTCGGTCGCCCGCGTCGCCGCCGTGTCGCCACCGCGCCCGCCGCCTTCTCCAGCAATGCTCGCGAACACGCCACGCCGTTTCCCAAATCTTCGTTCTTCACAGTACTGGCAGACGAAATTCATTCGGCATACTCGAACACTCGTGTCTCTCACGCAACGGGAGCATTAGTTTCACGATTAATCTTTCTCCGTACAACTCACCAGCGTGTGAACGACGCCTGGTTACTGCACTCGCTCGTGTAAATATAATAGTACAAGTCTCAATTATCCCCTTTCCGCCCCCTTTTTCCCAGGTTGTGACTTTGATGTTACTGCACAGTCCTCACAATCACAATTGTTACTATCCTACGTTTATTCAACGTCTCTATTAGTTGCTGCACTCGTCCATGTCCACGTGTTTACCACTTACTACCGACATTATCTGTAGCATCTCTGTTCTTTCACATTACACACGCATCTTTTTAACTCCGCTTTACCACAGTTACCTGTATCACTCAAGCGTCTACTCACACGATTCTTCTACTTTTTTCACACCACACCTTCGCTGACCTCACACATTACACCGCTCTACCATCCGACCTCCGCCATGTCTGGGCGCTTCTCTCTCGCCACTCTGGCCTCTTGTCCCGTGCTCGGTTCGCGGCACTCGGTTCCTCCGCTGAGCCGGCTCCGGCCCCCCCCCCCGACTCCGCCGGCTGGCCAGCCTGTGCCGCGCAGTTTAAACCTACGAATTGGGCCGAAACGCATTGTTATCACTGAGATGATAACAATTCGTTTCATCACCCCCTCCTCCCCTTTCTCCGGATTTTTCACACAAAATCCACCTAACTTTTGAGTGGGGTCTTCGAGGTCGCCCCCTTCTATAGGGCATGGTCGCAAGTTATAAACATTAGAACATCCTGCTATTTCATGTCTATCTTGAATCTTGACCAATGCCACGCCATCCACAATTTTCCATCGATCCCGTTTTCTCCTTAATGCCGCGATGTCCGGGTCGTCCTCCTGGATCCGGCCCTCTTTAAAACATTTAACTTTGTAATCTTTAATTGGGGCTTGATTCTTACTAAACACTTGCCTGTTGCCTAATATCCCTATTTGCTTGACTTGTTCCCATAGTTTTTCTTCTGATTCCTCCACTACATTACCCGAACATACCTCGTAACCTTCTTCCAATCCTTGGTCCATTTCAGCTTTCTGGCCTCCTAGTTCCGCCAGTTTCCGGTCGAGATCGATCGCAACCCTGCATTCCAACAAGAATTCTGTCCCCAGGATTATTGGACGTAATAAGTTCTTCAGTACCAGCGCTACTACTTCATACCTTTGGTTGCCGATTTCCACATTTATCATGATCTGTTTTGTAATGAGGCTGGACCTCTTCTGGGTTGCTCCTATTACGTACGCCCCATTCATGGGCAAACACCTCATTTTCTTGCCTTCCGCCAACAACTCCTCATCAAATTTCTCCGACACCACCGTAATCGTGCAACCTGTATCCACTAACGCTCCAGTACTCATCCCTTCACACATCAATCTAATCGTGGGGCATTTTCTTATTCGAACGTCTGAGCTCTTTCGCCTCTGCCACGGCTGGTCGTTGTAGGTCACCGTTTGGATGGTGTTAATGGGGACCGCGTTTGACATTTCCCTTGTCTCGTCGGTAATGGGGTCTCTCTTCACCACAGATTCTTCTGGTTTCATGTTTTCTTCCCTTGACTCCAATGGTACTACTTTGTCTTCCACCTCGAGAAGTTTATCCGGTATCTCCATCTGGTATTCCTCAATCTTGTTTTCATTTGCTTTGACGTCTTCTTGACACCTGGCTTCCATCTCTCCCATTTTGTTGTCTTGTGTCCCAAGATGGTCGTTGATTTGTTCTTGCAAACGAGACTCCCTTTCCTCTTCCATCTTGTTTGCTTGTGTTTTTGGTTTTCTGTCCTGCCTCTCAAATTGTGCCACTACTTGACTTATTTGATTAGCTAGTTCCCTCGTCCGTTCCTCCTCTCTCTTATCCCATTCTTCCTCTCTCTTGTTCTGTTCTTCCGCTTTCCTGTTCTGTTCTTCCGCTAACTCCTTAACTAGCCCCCTCATTTGTTCCTCCCGTTTCTTGTACAGTTCTTCCATAAACTTACTCTGTTCTTCCACTATTCTGTTCTGTTCCTCCATCAGCTTTTTCAGTTCTTCCGCTTTCCTGTTCTGTTCTTCCGCTATCCTGTTCTGTTCATCCATAAACTTACTCATCATCTGGATTATGTCCGGTTGAGTACTCGCTTGCATCTCTCGATTCCATGTTCCTGCTTCAGTCTGGTTGATCGGTGTTGATGTAATTTTGAATTCATGGCTAAAGTCTTCTCCCGTTTCCTCCCTCCATCCACTACTATTCCCTATATCTTCACCTCTCAGCAATGTGCTCCCACCTATTCCTTCATCACTATCCTCCATCCTCCCCTTCCTCTCTGGTTGCACCGATTCCCTCTGTTGGGCTGCCATCTTGCTATTTAATGACCTCGTTCCCTTACCTAATTCGTATGTTCCCACAACCTAACAATCGACCTGATAATGTTTCTATTTCTAAACTTCTGCCTATTTCCTCCGTCCACCCACATTCACAGTGATCTTGTAATTATTTCTATAGCTAATTATGTTCTGCCCCACAACAATGCTCTTTACCAATCGTGTATCAATTTTCACTATTAATTGACCATGCACATGATTATTCTCATTAACCTGTACAAACTCTTACATATATCACAGGCCCTATTAATAACCTTCACTTCACCAATTAGATTTACACACTTGTATCACCCAATAACACAAAATCGAATAAGCAGTGGAGTACAAGATAACCTACCCCCTTTCACACTTTATGATTTACACTCTATTTGAACACCATTACTTTAAAAATAATCATTAACTTCACGGTAACACCTTCACAAATTCTTACAAATAATTTTTCATAATGCTCATAATACTGCAAACAACAATCTCCATACCATCTAAATCACAAATGAACAAATTATTAACACTACCGTTAATACAATTTCTGCAAGTAAATCCTCATAGTACCTATAATACTGTAAACACCACCTTCATACACTCTGAACCACCAATAAACAAGTTGTGAAACATTTGTAATACATGTAATACTACCAGCAACCTCATAGTACATATAACACTACCAGCAACAACCTTCATATGATCTCAATCACCACATAAATACTGCTATTAATATAAATTCCTGCAAATAGATTTTCATAATACAAGTAACACTGTAACACTGCCTTCATATAATCTGAATCCCCCAATAAAATTATTACCCACTGCTGTTAGTATGATTTTAATCTTACAATCTGAACCACAAAATAAACAAATTATTAAACACTATTGTCAATGCCCGTTCCAAAATTGCATGAATTCACCAATCTACAAACTTATTACCTATTACTAGTATTATTTGTTATTCTGCTGCAAAACTCCCTTTTTGTTTCCAAAATGACAATGTTAATACCTCACTTATTTTAATGCACCCATTATCTTGCACAAGGAAATAACATTTATGATGCACCCTTAGAACACTATTAATGATTACTTCATTGAACAAAATTCTTTCAATCACTTGAGAATGCTTTGTTTTTCAACTACCACCGAGTACTGTATTACTTAATGTGCCCTCTTATTCTCATTAAACATACAAACAATAATATACAAACTTATTCAGAAAACACTGGCATCAATTAAGAAAAATTTCACTTAAAAAACACTTTTGCATTATTATGCCTATACTTGATCCTCTCCAGAAACCCACCACCTCAAACATAAACATGAATGACAAATCAAATTTAAGTTATTACTATTGCCTGGCAACTATTTTCCTGGCTAACAAATTACATCTATGCACTGGATCACTTCAAAACAACTTGTATTCATCACACACTTTTTGTTTTCCAAAGTAATTACTAGAACTGCTTGTTAATATTACCATTATTCAATATATTTCAAATGCAGCACTACTGTCTATCTTATTATCTCAATAATACCCACACTATTCATTCCCATTGCTTGCATGATTTCACCGGAGCCACATTACTTAGTTTACCGAGTCCAGCCTGTGCGGGCGCCAGTGAAACGAGTTGTTAATTACATTTGTGCACTGAATCAATTCAAAGCAAGTTGTAATTATAACATGCTTCTTACACATTTCAAGGTTATTGTTATAACTGCTTGTTCAATATCAAAATACCTTAATATGCTCCAAATGCAGTACTACTATTTATATTCTCTTATCTTATTTATGCCCGCACTATTGATTTCCATTGCTTGCATGATTTTACCGGAGCCACATTACTTAGTTTACCGAGTCCAGCCTGTGCGGGCGCCAGTGAAACGAGTTGTTAATTAACTCACACAAATTTAATAAAAGAGAGGGGGACAGGGATTCTTTCTCAGGAATGGGTTCCGGGTCTGATCATACATACAATGGAAATTGACAATGGTTTATTACAAAAAAAAAAAAGAACCATGATCATTACAAGCAACTGGACTTAACATACACTTGCTGCCATGTGATCTGTATTCCCTACACCAATCTCTTGTAAATTACATCATTCAATGGTTTGCTACTGTTCGCACCACATTCCCCTCCCCTGACCTCCATTCTCTGATTACCCTGGTTACTGAATATCAGGTACTTATGCTGTATGCCTCTTGTAGCTCTGACGCGTGACTCCACCTCGGCGCTATCCTCGGGATTGCTCGGGTCTGCTCGGTCGCCCGCGTCGCCGCCGTGTCGCCACCGCGCCCGCCGCCTTCTCCAGCAATGCTCGCGAACACGCCACGCCGTTTCCCAAATCTTCGTTCTTCACAGTACTGGCAGACGAAATTCATTCGGCATACTCGAACACTCGTGTCTCTCACGCAACGGGAGCATTAGTTTCACGATTAATCTTTCTCCGTACAACTCACCAGCGTGTGAACGACGCCTGGTTACTGCACTCGCTCGTGTAAATATAATAGTACAAGTCTCAATTATCCCCTTTCCGCCCCCTTTTTCCCAGGTTGTGACTTTGATGTTACTGCACAGTCCTCACAATCACAATTGTTACTATCCTACGTTTATTCAACGTCTCTATTAGTTGCTGCACTCGTCCATGTCCACGTGTTTACCACTTACTACCGACATTATCTGTAGCATCTCTGTTCTTTCACATTACACACGCATCTTTTTAACTCCGCTTTACCACAGTTACCTGTATCACTCAAGCGTCTACTCACACGATTCTTCTACTTTTTTCACACCACACCTTCGCTGACCTCACACATTACACCGCTCTACCATCCGACCTCCGCCATGTCTGGGCGCTTCTCTCTCGCCACTCTGGCCTCTTGTCCCGTGCTCGGTTCGCGGCACTCGGTTCCTCCGCTGAGCCGGCTCCGGCCCCCCCCCCGACTCCGCCGGCTGGCCAGCCTGTGCCGCGCAGTTTAAACCTACGAATTGGGCCGAAACGCATTGTTATCACTGAGATGATAACAATTCGTTTCAATATATATATATATATATATATATATATATATATATACACACACACACACACTCACTCACACTCATCGCCACAAAAAAATGTACACGCCGAAGGTCCCTACTGATCCGCTGCAAACTCGATGGGTATTATGCACACCATTCGCTAAGCCAATTATTCTGTTTTCACGGTCGGCAGGGCACTGAGAGGTACGTGATAAGTGCTGAAAGTCGCGCCTACGGGTACAGATAAGAGGGCTTCAAACGGCCGCGCCCACCATTGCGACATCGGGTAGCGTCGCTAGAGCGTCATCAGTACATACACTAGGCCTCGGCTATGCTTTCGACAGCCAATTATCCAGTTAGACGCGTTCGAGAGGGCTGCATCGTGGGTGTGCGGGAGGCTGGTTGATCCTGTCGCCTTATTTCGCACCCCATCGGTCGTACGGACACTACCATCGGCCGCTGTTGGCGGCAATGGATTGAGTAGGGCACGCATATACGAAATGCCGGAAGTGGACGTCCACCACGCACCGTGCGGCGGGAGGACCGACGGATTCTCAGCCACGCGCGAACAGATCCAACGGCAAAGATTCAGCGGGCTGTGCAGCCTCCACGGTCACATCCTGTAAGTGTCAGTGTCATTGGCAGGTGGTTGCACAACGCAAGGCTCGCTGCACGCCGACCGCTCACACCTGCCAGTCACAACCCAGAATCATCGCTAGAGACTCGCCTGGTGTAGGGAACGATTGACTTGGGGCCATGCAGACTGGCAGCGGGTCATCTTCAGTGACGAGTCCCGCTTCTGCCTTTATGGTGACGACCACCCTGGTCCGCATCTGGAAACGCAGTGGGGAGCGCCACGACGAGCGGTTTGTGGTATCCCATTCCCGTCCCGCCATCCTGGTGTGATGGTGTGAATTTTAAAAATCTGAGAGGTTTGTGTTCAGGCTCCCAAAAACCCTCAGTATAACCTCTCAATTAAGTATGAATCTTCATGAAAAATGCGCTAGGTTTGAGACACAACATCATAAATATTGGAAAAATGGTACTTTTAAGCCATTTTTAACAATACGTTGGTCATCCAAAAATTTATAAAAGTATTTGTACCAGGGTATAATTGTAAAAGGGTTGTAGAGTATCAATCTGGGGAAGACAAAAAATATTCAGACATTTGCGATGCATCTTTTGTGTTCTACCAGAGCGATAGTCAAACTAGTGGTGCTACCGAATGGCACAGCCTTTCCCGTATTAGTTTTCTATTTTCCTGGGTCTTCGCTAGCTATTCGGAATTGCCACATACTCTTTCTTGCCAGCTACCATCTATCATCGCCAAAAGTACATTTTTTTGTCATTTTCTTAATTTTTCGGTTTCCTATTGGTAGAACAGAAACATTAATTTTAGAATATTAAAGAACACAAAAACCTAGCCGTAAATGGCAATTTTCTTTTAAAAATTATGTACCGTTTAAGAGAAAATGGCGTTTTAGCACTACAAAAAATGCGAAATTTGAAGCTCATTTTCACAGAAAATTTTTGAGTTTTCAAAATACTTTATTTGAAGTTATTTGAAGCACGTACACTCGCAAATATAATCATCTTTACAAATTCCGGATAATGTGCATATTAAAGATGTGAGAGATCTTTCAAAAAATTTACATTTATATAATTTTTGAAAAAAACAAAAAAAACTCAAAATAAACTTCACGCTATACTAATGAGTGTAATTAGCACTATCCGTTACAAAAGTTTCAAGAAAACAATTGCAGCCATATACGAGAAAATGACGTTTGAGCATTTCTGAAAATGCCGAAATTGGAGTTACTTTTCACAGAAAACGGTAGTGTTTTCGAGAAACTTTACTTGACATTATTTAAAGCATATATACTCGTAAATATAATAATGTAAAAAATCGCCGATAATGTAAATATTAACGACGTGAGAGACAAGTAAAAAAATTTAAATTTTTTTAATTTTTGAAAAAACCAACCGATAGACCAAAATGGCTTTTATGTCATTGATAGAGTACATTTATTACTATCCCTACCAAAAGTTTAAAGAAAAAATTTGGAGCCGTTTTTGAGAAAATTTTGTTCTTGTAATTTTTTAAAATTGCACATATTGCACGCAATATTGCACGAAAACTACCAAAATTGTGAAAAACATTTACATGACCTTTATTAAAGAACTTAATACGCAGAACAAATTTTATTTGAAGAAAAAATCTCTATCTTCAATTTTGTAGTTGGGGAAAGACGCCGAAAAAAATTCAAACTTTCACAATTTTCGAAAATTCAGAGCTTGTACGTGAAAATCGGACCTATGCCATGTTAAAAAGTGTATTTTCCTCTATTCATACAAGAAATCTAAAGAAAAAATTTGGAGCCGTGTCTGAGAAAATGTTGAAAATCCCCGGGGGGCTTCATATAAAGTACCCCCAAATTTTAAAGAACGGTTTAGGCGCTAGCGTTGACCACAGACGGACAGACGGACGGAATGCCGTCAATAGATTTTTAAGTATAAAGAAGCAACAAATCATGGATTTTGACCACACCACGAGATAGAGGATTTTTTTTCTTAATTTAGCAACTGGTTTTATCCACTTATTCGTTTTCACGGCCCGGCAATTAATTTTTTTCCGCCGAAAATTGGCCATTTTTTCGCGCAGCATTACATAACTTTCCCTATACTACGTATATCACTCCGTGTATACGTACGTATACGGGAAAGTAAAAAGAGCCAAAAATATCATGTTTGAGCGATCGGTGCGCTTTCTAGAATTATGATAAAAATTTTTGTTTCGTAAAACATGTTTTCTCTTCGAAAACGTCAATTTTAGCAACCAGCAGGCGAAAAAATATTATATAAATATGTATATATATACATATATACACACATATATATATATATATATATATATATATATATATATATATACAGGGTGAGTCACGTAACGTTAGCACCTCCTGTAACTTTTGAACGGTTGAAGATATTGCAATGCAGTTTTCATGGAAGTGAATGAGGGAAAGGGGCTAATTGATACGTGCATTAAGTTCTATTTTATCACTTGTATTTTACGAGAGTTTTTAGGTAACTTTGTTTTTTCCAATAGAACTGTACTTATTTTTTCGAAAATTCAGAGCTGTACGTGAAAATCGGACCTATGCCATGTTAAAAAGTGTATTTTCCTCTATTCATACAAGAAATCTAATGAAAAAATTTGGAGCCGTTTCTGAGAAAATGTTGAAAATCCCCGGGGGGCTTCATATAAAGTACCCCCAAATTTTAAAGAACGGTTTAGGCGCTAGCGTTGACCACAGACGGACAGACGGACGGAATGCCGTCAATCGACAGTCGACACCATGACGAGCGTAAAAAAACAAATCCAATGATGTACATATTGTCATATGTTAGATATGCATTTTTTTTATTAATTTCGATTTTTGCGACTGGGGTTTAACGGACATTTTGAATAGTCCACTACACAATGTCGCGCAGCGCTCCACCAGCACACGTGCGCCCGGGGAAAGGAAGGGAAGGAAAGGGATCTTCTTTGAAAATACGAAACATAGTATTCCAAATATTCACAAAACCATTGCAGTTTTTTCCTGAACTGTGCTTTCCATTCTTCCGCATTTTCAGATTTTCGTCTTTCTTTGATTGAAGGAATTAAAGGATGGAAAATAAGGATTTGTCAGACGTTTGCATCGTAATAAAATTGTTTATAACTTCAACTCCATTTAATGGGGTTTCATAAGGTAAGTATTGAAATGTACCAACAACGTCTCGTCATAGACTCTTACGAGATCGTTGGCATCATTCATCTAAGATGGTTATAATCGTGACCCGTTCCGAATTTATATTAAAATTTTGGGCGCCAGGAACAGGTTACGTTAATTAAAACCAATACTTCCACAGCTAATTTCAACAAATGTATAAATGTCCGGCTAGCTGGGTCAATGGGTGCCGTTATGGATAATCGCTATCGCCTAGATAGCCGATTACTTGATCTGCCAACTGTACAGTATGGCGAGGAATCTGAAAGGAATAATTATCTATTTCTAACTATTTAACAATTTTGATTGACTAAATGAAAAATCTTTTCATTTCCAAAAGAAAAAATTTTAACAATTTATTTAATACTATTAACAATGGTTTTTGTCCTTAGGTCATGACCTCGTTTTAAAATATATATCTTTTGTACTGCAGTCTTATTTACCGCCTTGGTCGCCGAAGCCCCGCAGTCTCTTCTCACTTGAATGTAGGCGATCACAAGTTCCGCTTCTCTCTTCTAATCTTGCGACGTTGCCGACGCATCCGCAGTTCCTAGTCTTCCCCAACTAGTGGTAAAATATTAAAGTCCCAAACCGTAATATATATAAAACTTTCAAAGTCCTAATCGAACTTCCCGTTGCACATCAACTTCCAGAGTCCGAAAAACTATTGAGTCTCACTCAAAGCTTACAAGTCCTACTTCACTAATGTTCATCTCGCGAGCGATCTTTACTACTCGACGACCACTATCAGAATGTCCAGTTCTCCCTGTTCTTTCGCCCTCAACGCTTCGGTATCCGTCCTTCGTTTCTCTTTTTTAAAACAAAACTACAAAATTTGACAGTCTATTCTCCCTTAGCCAATCCATCCCCTCTTATCAAACCAAGTAGTCACGCCACCGACAGTCATTCCTTTTCAGACCAATCACACATTATTTTATCTGTCTATCTAGCCAGCGCCCCCACCTCTTCAAGGCCTGAATGCAGTTTGTTGACCTTGCCAACCACTGCGCCGGCGTTGCCAAGGCTGTATATCGCCATTTGCATACCCTTTTGTCCAACCCATTTACAGCCAATGTTATTAAAAAATATATATAATATTTTGGTATATCACAGTATTAATGGGATCTTGAAACAAAGCACAATAAGAATAAATAATTAAAACTGTACAAAAAATATTGCATATTTTGAGCAAACAATTTCAATGTCAATAATAATATAGTAATAACTTAGGGATAGAAATACTCTTATTTCAATAAATACTACTTAAGACAAATCCGTATTTTCAATCCCTAAGAAACACAAAATATCTGAAAATGGATCAGGATGGAAAGGAGAGTTCAGGAAAAAAAGCAACAGTTTTGTGAATATTTTTAATATCCTCAAGTACTAAAATCCCTTCCCTTCCCCGATCCCGCGTTTGCTAGGGGAGCGCTGGGTGACCTTGTGGGACTGACAGTTACAATGAAAATATACGTTAAACACTAGTCGCAAAAAAATCACAATTACTCAAAAAAATGCTTATCTAACATATGACAATATTTATATCTTTGGATTTGTCTTTTTACGCTTGTCATGATAGACTGAAAAATATGTATAGTCCCATTTAAAAAAACAAAGTTACCTCAAATATCTTTAAAATACAAGCGATAAAAGAGAAATCAATACACATATCAATTAGCCCCATTCCCTCATTCACTTCCGTGAAAACTGCATTGCAATATCTTCAACCGTTCAAAAGTTACAGGAGGAGCTAAAGTTACGTGACTCACCCTGTATGTGTATATATATACAATATATATATATATACAATATATACGTATATATATACGTATATATATATACAATATATTTTGTGGTGAGCTCAAATTAGTCTCCAAACAAAATTAGCAACAAGAAGGAGACGCTGCCGCGGCGGGGGCGACATCGCCTCCTTATCAGCGGTCGGCGGAGGGGAGGTGCGGGGGGAAAGTTGTCACCCCTACACGGGGGTGACAACTCTATGATACCCTGTCAGGTGAAATGCAAGTGCTCCTCCATATGACATTACATCATCATCACTCCTCATTTCATCTGAGATCCCATTTGTTCAATTAATTGGATTTCAATTTCATTTAGTCACAGAAGATATTACTGTGATTCTAATTCGTATCAACTACAAAAATATTATTTTAAGATTTATTTATTTATTTACGTCAAAAAACAGTTAAGAACTGCGTATGACGAGCTATGGGGAGAAGTGAATTTTGTGCACGTTTTCATAATTCTGTGGTCTCTATCCTAAACCATATTTTAGTCGAATTTTGAATACAGAAAAGAGAGGTTTTTTTCGAGTTTTGTTGACAAAATATTCGCTCCTATATAATAAAATATATTTTCAAAGGTAAATTAGCTATAAATTCCTGCCCTGAACCCTCATGTTCTTCATGAAAGAATAATACTTTTGCCGCGATAATATGAAAAACGATAATTTGAATAACTATATTTCCCACTGAAATTCAGAAGACGTGCACAAATAATGAAGTTACATTTATGTCCAGAAGCAAAACAAGGGACCATCTCAGCATTTGCTCATGGATCAGGGAAACTGGACGAAAAACCTGATCGAGATGGGGGCCATCAACCCAGAAACTGTGGTACAATACTTGTTACAGGATCTTTAGAATTATACAGTCCAAATGATAAATAATTACATTAACTATCATTGTTAAAATTAATTCTACTTTCCTTTTTGATGCTCGGTATAGTCTCGAATTGTATAGAAACAGTTATGCAGCAGAAAAGATTTTACTTGGGACTTAAACTTTTCTATTCAATTTAATCGTTTAATGTCTTGTGGCAAAGTGTTGTAGAGTAATGTACATGAATTGTATGTGAATTTTTTGTAGTCAGCTCTTGATACTGCCACTTGGTGAATATGATTACTACGTCGTGTGTTATACTTATAGACATCGGCGTTTGCTGAAAATATATTCCCGCCCTTAAGTAAGTCATTTTTGACAAAAACTACTGATTCGTAAATCAGGAGACAAGGTAATGGTAAAATTCCTAAATTAATAAAGAGTGACTTACAAGAATCACGTGGGTTGGATTTGCTTATTATTCGTACAATTTTTTTTTGTAATCTGAAAGTCTGTGAGCTATAAGATGTGTTTCCCCAAAATATTATGCCATATCTTAGGCGGGAGTGAACATTGGCAAAATATACACAACGAGCTGTATGAAGGCTGACGGAATTTGAAAGAATTCTGAACGCGTAGCATAATGAATTTAATTTTGTGTTCAATTCATTTAAGTGGGCATTCCATTTGAGGTTTGACTGAATTGATAGACCCAAAAATTTTGTTACATTTACATCAGTCAATGGCACACCGTTCATTTTCAATGGAGTACAGAATTTTTTATTTGATATGGAAAACTGCATTGAAATAGTTTTATTTTCATTTACTTTTAATTTGTTATTACGGAACCAATTTGAAACGTCTGATATTGTACTATTTACGGTTTCTTTGTTGCAAAGAATATTTGTATCATCCGCAAAGAGAACTGTTCTTCCGTTTCGAATCGCTAAGGGCATGTCATTTACGTATAATAGGAAGAGAATAGGGCCTAAAATCGATCCTTGCGGGACTCCACGTGCAATTGTCAAAGAACCGGAAAGGTGTGTACATAAAGTTCCATCATTCCAGTAAGGTATTTCTACTCTCTGAGATCGTTGTTTAAGGTACGAACATAGCCAATCTAGAGCAATACCACGGATTCCATACGAAGGTAATTTTGAAAGTAAAATGTTAGGATCAATGACGTCAAAAGCTTTTGAAAGATCTAAAAATATTCCAATAGTTGCTTCGTTTTGATCCAATGATGAGGCAACATCCTTAAAAAAAGAAAAAAATGGCTGTTTCCGTAGATTTTGATTTCCGGAATCCATTTTGGCAATTTGAAAACGCGTCGTGTTTATTGAGAGAGGTTTCCATTTGCACATAAAAAAGTCTCTCTAATATTTTTGAAAAAACTGACAAAAGAGAAATTGGCCGATAATTTTGAACTTCATTTTTGTTGCCTTTTGATGATTTTGCAGTTTATTTTCCTTCTAATTTTCTTTTAATGTTGTTCAATGTTATTGTTTTATTTGTTTATTTCTGCATGTTATTGTCATTCTGCAGTTTGTGGTTTGGTTTTTCTATGAGTATTCAATTAAATTGATGTTTGTGGTTATGACTTTGTGTTTTTTTTTCAAAATTACAAAAAGTCACGTTCCCACTGAAATATACTGGTGTGCCAGTTACGGATGTGCCAGCACCTAGACAGCGCTAGCACTCTGTGCGACTGGCAATAGTTATTTACACAGTGCTAGTAATGGCATGCAAGATGAGATATTATTCTCGCTGCTGTTAGCTTATGTATGGTGTTTGCGACGAGATTCTGATAGTATTCGGCACTCAAACAGCAGTGAGCAAAGCGAATGTTCCATAACCATTTTATCCTAATCACTTAATCTGCTTTGGAGCAGTTATCTATCCCCGTTTTATTCGCAACTGCGAGATATGCGGCTTTTCTGGACTCGCGGTTCTGGTAAAAAAATCCCACAAATGTTCCCATACTTTATATAACCAGTCAAACTTGTCACTTTGTTCTTCCGTTATTTAAGAGGACTTCTGCTTCCCAATTATAATAATAATAACAATAATAATTAGCTTACGTTGATCACCGTGCAAGTATAAAGCAATGTAAACACGTGTTGAGACCCGGGGGATCGCCGTGGCGGACAACGTGGTGGTGGGGGAAAGCGTGAGTCTCCCAGTAAACCCAGTAAACCAAATATTCTTGTTCCGCTGATATTGCCAGTGACTGGCGTGAAGGTTTTGCCAGTCACTTCCAACAAGGCGTTTACACGTTGTCAGTCTCCACTTGCCAGTTGCTGGCAACGTCAACTGGCACGTTTATTGGCAACGTGTAAATCAACCTTTAGTTTGGCGTGGGACCGCCATTTTAGAAAAACTCACGCGTTCAGACATTGCAGCATGGAGTTGTAGAGGTCTCGAATGATGTCTTGTGCGAGTCCATCCCATGCAGCTTGCACCTCAGCGTGCAGTTCTTCCAGGGATGGGATCCTGATCGCACGATTCATACCACCCCAAACATTCTCGTTCGGGGACAGGTCTTGCAACGCAGCTGGCCACTGCAGAGTATCCACGGCTGCAAGGCATTCTCGGGAGATGGTATGCGGACGCCCGTTATCCTGTTGAAATAGGGCATGGGCGTGGGTGTTCACGACTGGCAGGGCCACCGGTTGCAAGATCTCCTGAATGTACCATGTGGCTGTCACGGTACCTCCAATTAACACTAACGGTGAATGGGCACCATGGGATATTGCGCCCCAGGCCATTTCAGCAGGCTGGCGGGACATGTGATGGAATACTACAAACCACTCGTCCTGGTACTTCCCACTCCGCCTCCAGACATGGACCCGGTGGTCGTCGCCATCAAGGCTGAAGCGCGACTCTTCGCTGAAGATGACCCGCTGCCAGTCTGCATGGCCTCAGGTGTATCACACCTGGCACCAGGCGAGTCAGTAGCGACGATGCTGGGGTGTGAGTGGTAGGCGTTGTAACGGCCAGCGTGCGGCGAGCCTTGCGTTGTGCAACCGCCTGCCAATGGAACTGGCACTTACAGGATGTGAGAGTACAGGCTGAACAGCCCGCTGAATAGTACCGATCGTTATCGTTGGATCTGTTCACGCGTGGCGGATAATCCGTCGGTCCTCCCTCCTCATGGTGCGTGGTGGACGTCCAGATCCTGCATTTCATGCCTTCATGCGTCCAGATCATATCTTCCTCAATCCATTGCCGCCAACAGCGCGCGATGGTGGTGTCTGAACGAGCGGTGTGGTGCGAAACGCGGTGACAGGTCCAAGCAGCCTCCCGCACACCCACGATGCAGCCCCTCTCGAACGCGTCTAACTGGACAACCGGCTGTCTGAAGCGTCGCCGAGGCATAATGTGTGGGCATATGACGCTCCGGCGACGCTACCCAATGTCGCAATGGCCGGCGCGGCCGTTTGAAGCCCTGTTGTTTAGACCGATGGATGCGGCGTCACGCACCTACCACCTACCCCCAGAGCGCGGCCAACCATGAAAACGAAATATTTGGCTTACCGAATAGTGTGTAAAATACCCTCAGGGTTTGCAGCGGATCAGTAGGGTCCTTTGGGATGCAGATTTTTTTATGATTCAAAAGATATTTTAAAGAATGCTAAGTTCAATTTCATGTACCAAAGTGTTGTGTGAGATATTATTTCAATCTGCAATTCAAAGAATATTTTAATGAATAGGGTAAATTCAATCAAAGATACCAGGGTGTTTTGTGAAATATTATTCCAATTTGTATTGCAGTGTATGGAAGTGAATGACAAATTCAATTACACGTTGCAAGGTATTGCGTTCAAACAGTACATGGGGGAGAATCTCAATTAATTTGTTTAAAGGCAGTGCAGATATTGGAGTATAATTTTTTTAAGATTTAACGTGGCCAGTAAAAATGTTGAAGTCAGTTGCATAAATCAGGGTAATTTTTTTGTATTAAAGTATTCCAATGTGTGTTTAAGTAAATATAGGAAGTCATTGGCAGATGTTAAGGGATTATCCTAAATATTACAGCGTGTGTTTCCATAATCATATAATATCAAGATATAATTTTTATGAAACATGATCATAATGTGTATGGCAACAAATAATGTGTTATGGCATAGTTATTTGAAAGTGGTATTACAGTGATTGTTTCCATGAGTATAAATATCAGGGTATAATTTTATTAGAAGAGTCATTACAGTGTGTATCTTAATAAACACAATATATTAGGGTATGATTCTTTTGGAGTGTTATTACAGTGTGTAATTCAATATACATAAAGTGTCGAGGCACAATTTTTTTCAAGCATTCGTACAGTGTGTGTTTTAATAAGCAAATGGTGTTAAAGTATAAATGTTTAGAAGTACCATTACAGAGTGTGAATTAATAAACAGTGTCAGGGCATATTTCTATGGAAGTATTACAGCAGGGTGTGGTTCAATGAGCAATATCTTAGGGCTAAAAATCTTTAATGTTAGAATATAAATTCTGTTTTAAGGGGTGCCCAGTGCATTTTGAAGTAATGACTCAACGTGTATGTTAATGGAGATTACACCAGGGTTTAAAGTTATTTTGGAAACATAGTGGCAGTGATTACTTGATGAACATTACAAATTGAAGTAGTTGCTCCAAAATTAGATCTATTGAGACTATTTTACTTCGGTGTATGATTAAAGAACCAATTTGTGTTCAGTACATAATGTGAGAGAATACTCTCTGAGACAATGTTAGTTCAATGAATGTTTTAAATTCAGGTGCATTATGATAATATGAATTTGAAAGGGTATTGTGAATCTTGTTACAGATGTCATCGTCATTATATTTGATTGTTTTGTGTGTATTTCAAGGTATTTCGAGCTTGGGTGCATTTTTTATGTGAATAGTTTCCAGGTTGATTGCATATGTCAATAGTTTTTGGGTGTATTTTTCTTGAAGTGTTGGGTTAGTGACAGGTTAGTGGACATCATGAATTCATGTATATGGTGGTAAAGTATTTGTTTTTGATGAGTTATGTGGAGGATCGTGATACATGCGGTATTAATCATATCTAATTCAAGGTACTTCAGATTGTATTATTGTCCTGTTTGAGAGTAACTAGGATGTGATCGGTATGAAGTGAGATGATTTATAATATTCGGTGCATGTCTCCTTGAGCATTCTGAAGTTTCGCCGTAGTATTTCAGTGGGGTTGAGCGTGTAGGAGGGCGATTAGACAGAGAAATACAGTGCAGAAACGTACGACTAGGGAGCACAATGGAGAAGCAAACGGGTGTGATAATGGGAGAGGAGGAGAAGCGCGAGGACAGAGATCGTTATGATGAGGATGACGGAGGTAAGTGGGATGAATCATTACTAGAAAATTCGGATAAAATCAGAATGGAGTTATCGAGGGCGAGTGCATCGAAACCAAAACCAGGAACAGCAAAGAGAAATGAAACAGAAGACGTAATTAGCATGCTTCAACGTATCATGGCCGGACAGGAGCAGAGAATAACTGAGAAACTAGAGAAGCAGGAAGAACGGGCGCGAAGGAGAATGGTTGAGAAGCTAGAGAAGCAGGAAGATCGATAGCAGAGAATTCTTGATGAACTGAAAGTACATAAACAAGAGGAAGTGTAACATACAGGAACAATACCAAGTTATGATGGAGAAGTTCAAGTTGTGGGAGCAAAGAATAGACGGGCGAGTTCAAGACTTTTGTGGCGAACTTAGTCGAAGCATTACGACGAAGATGGAAGGACAGATTGAGGCACAGGATAAAGCCATCGAGTCACTACAGGGACAAGAGGGAGTCTCACATGGGATGGAACGGAAGATAGAAACCTGCAAGAGGGAGTTGGCAGACACGAAGGAAGAATTAAAAGAGTCGGTGGAGGCCTGTAGGAATGACGTGCAGAAGGACGTTCGGAAATTCGAGGACAACATCGCGGTATTGCAGGTGGAAGTCCAAGAATTAAAGGAGGTTAAGACGGCACCAAGTGTAGGGGGGCAGTTAATATAGCAATACCATCCTCGCTCAAATTTTCGGGCGACGTAAAAGAGAATCCATACTCGTTCATGAGAGCTGTTGAGCGATACCTATCGGTTAGTTGTCTACCTAAGAAGAGTTAGACGCAGGTAATATACCAGATGCTACAGGTAAACGCGAGAACTTGGGCAGATACCATTACGCTATTTCCAAATACCGTAGCGGAGTTTAAGCGGATGTTTTTTCGAAGGTATTGGAGCGAGGACATCCAATTAAATTTTAAGATGGGTCTCATGAACAGTGTATACAAACCGTCAAGTGGGGGCGGAATGAGAGATTACGCGGCTAGACGCATCATGGATTTCCGGTCATTATCTCCACCCATGAGCGATCAAGAAATCATGTGCATCCTAATCAGACAATTTCCAACAACTACCGAGAATTTGTTAAGGAGCGCGTGTCATACGGATTTGGAGAAGTTTCAAGACGCCTTAGGGAGCTTCGATTTGACGCTCGCAAAACCTCCGAAAACTAGAAATGAGGTGAACGTAAATACAATGATTGTGAGGGGTGCCAACGAACCAGAGAGAGGAGGAAGGCAAAACACTAGGGGGTGGAGTGGAGAAAAGCAAAGAGGATATGGACGGCAATAGGAGAGCGAAGATCGAAGGAACGGCGAGAGGTCGAATCAACCTAATGGAAGAGACAGGGGAGAAGGTTCGCGTGATAACGAAGCGAGACCAAATACCAGCGGGACGGGCTACAATCCAAATTTAAACCGGAGGAGTTCGTGTTGAAGGGAAGCCACAACACGAACAATCACAGAATAAGCAATGAGGTTTCCATCAAATCATTTCAAGTAATCAACTACGAGGATGAACACTGGATTAAGAAGAAAAATAGCGAAAGGATTTATCGGAAATGTCCAACCGTCATTATATCGTGTTTAAATGAAGAAACAGACGAGGGTGAAGATGGAGAAATATCTGAAACCAACTGGGAGGATTCTGTGGAAGATAAAAATGATGCAGAGGAGCATGAGTTGGACTCTCCAGCTGTTATGTTCGTGAAGTGGGAACTGGTGGATGAGGATGAAGATAACCTACAGAATTAAGACGAAAGAGAGATTGAAGATGAAGAGAATGAAGATGGAGGAGGAGTTGATGACGGTGAACTTAGTGATGTGGAACTTAGGATAGTGGAGGTGATAATTATTATGTTTGCCAATGAATGAAAGCACGCTTTGAAGAAATGTGTAATGTCACCGCAGCGGCTGCATTTGTGCAAAGAGGACCACATCAATGAAGCGTCACTCATGGCGTACACTGTGACGTGTGCGCTCTAGGTGGGGACAGTGGAGACTCCATGCTTAAGGACACATGGAAGAAGTGTGTGCTTTGTGTCCCCAGCTGCTGCATCTGGGCGAAGGGGGGCAATTCGGCGAGGCGGCGCTGGTGACGGACGACGAGACGTGGGCGCTGTCTGTGGTGGCAGTGGAGATGCCATGCTTGAGGACACATGGAAGAAGTGTGTGCTTTGTGTCCCCAGCTGCTATCGGGCGAAGGGGAGCACTTCGGCGAGGCGGCGCTGGTGGCGGACGACGAGACGTGGGCGCTGTCTGTGGTGGCGGTGGAGATGCCATGCTTGAGGACTCATGGAAGAAGTGTGTGCTTTTTGTCCCCAGCTGCTGCATCTGCTCGAAGGGGAGCACTTCGGCGAGGCGGCGCTGGTGGCGGACGACGAGACGTGGGCGCTGTCTGTGGTAGCGGTGGAGATGCCATGCTTGAGGACACATGGAAGGAGTGTGTGCTTTGTGTCCCCAGCTGCTGCATCTGGGCGAAGGGGAGCAATTCGGCGAGGCGGCGCTGGTGACGGACGACGAGACGTGGGCGCTGTCTGTGGTGGCGGTGGAGACGACGCGAATGTGGACGCTGACGCGCGACGCCTTCAAACACGCGCTGACGCCTGACAAAGCGTTCCTGAAGCACGTGGAGCAGGTGGCACGGGAGCGGCACGGTCTCCTGTCGGGGCGGGCGGCGGGCGACGGGCGACGGGCGTGCGCCCATCGCGCACTTGGTGCAGCACCTGCGGCGCCAGCACCGTGCCGCGCAAGTGCGGCGTCGAGAAAGGGTTCGTCAGGTGAGTGCTCCAGTGGCGAAGATCATCACTTCCATCTTCTGGGATTCGGCCAATATTGAACGTTTTCAATTTTCAAAAACCAGGGATTTCTGAAAAAGTCTGATCTGCAGCATTGTATGAGTCTACTACGATATGAGAAAACTCTAATCAAACATTTTGGATCCATCTTTGAGAAATTTTTCAGTATGTTGTTGAGGCTTATTGTAAAATATTTCCAAATTATAAAATTCCTTTTTTAGCTCATAGGTCCCCGAGTTCCTTTAAATCGATGGACAAAAATGCAGTTTTGAAGAACACTTTCAACACTTTACACGCTACATTAGGCAGACAGACGGACCGACGTTACGCTGTCAATCGGTTTGCGGTATCAACTTCCCACGAAACAATCCATTTTTCTACACAAAGTATTAGAGAACTTTTTCTATATTTAGCAACAGGATTTATCCACTTTTTAGTTACACGGATTTACAATATAAAGCTCCAAAAGAATTTTCAACATTTTTGAAAATGTAACTATAATTTTTTAATTAACATTTGTGCTCGATTAGCTTATTCTATTAAATTGTGGCCAACAATGGCGTACTCTACGCTTAAAAGAACTGTGCAGATCTTTTTATCCTTGAAATCACTCACTTTTGAAATTGCAAATTTTCACATTTTTTGGCGTCTTCCTGCAACTAAAATTATGAAGGTAGGTAGAGACAATGTTCCTTACTGAGATGTGTTTCTAAAAAAGGCAAATGGTGCTGGCTTTGCAGAATTCGCACTTCACGAGCTTCCTGGAGCACGAGCAGCCTGACCAGCGCGCGTCGGATCCGTTCCCGCGCCCTCGGCGCCGCGCGCAGATCGACGCGCAGTCGCCCTCCACCTCCGTCGTGCGCCCGGCCAAGCGGCGCCCCACCGCCTCGCCCCATAGAACTTAGACAGCAACGACGTTCACGGGTTCCTTGTGTTTGTGTTCTCCCTTTTCAATGAATGATGTGATATTTTCCCACTGAAGCAAATAATTGTCTTTTTATCAATGGGCCTCTCCAAGCTCAATTCTCCAAAGACTTCGACCTCCCAGCTGCGCAAAGCGTTCAGTCGCCCCTCCAGATCCACCTGATTCCTACATGTTACGTTAACTGTTAAATGTTCATTTTTTGCATTGACCTTAGAAAGCAACGACGTTCACGAGTTCCTTGTGTTTGTGTTCTCCCTTTTTAAATGAATTATGTGATATTTTCCCACTGAAGCAAATAATTGTCTTTTTATCAATGGGCCTCTCCAAGCTCAATTCTCCAAAGACTTCCACCTCCCAGCTGCGCAAGGCGTTCGGGCGTCCCTCTAGATCCACCTGATTCCTACATATTAAGTGTTCATGTTTTCAACGTTTGTTTTAAACCCTAGAAAGTAATGGAATTCATATGTTCGTGTAGATTCATCTTTCCGATGTAATATGTTATATTTTTACACTGAAACAAATAATTGTCTTTACCAATGGGCCTCGCCAAACTCAAATCTCCGAAGACGAGATCCTAGCAGGTCAAGACGTTCGGGCCATCCTGCATCTCCACCTGATTCTCACATGTTAAGGGTTTAGTTTCCAGCGTTTTATCAATCCTGGAAAGTAATGTCATTCACGACTTCGTTGTGTTTGTGTTTTCTCTTTGTGATGTATTATGTTTAATTTTGCCACTGAAACAAATATTTGTTTTTATCAATGGGCCTCGCCAAGATCGATTTTCTAAATACCTCGATCTCCCAATGCTCAATGCGTTCGGGCACTCCTTCAGATCCGCCTGATTCCCACATTTTAAGGGTTCACATGTTATACGTCTTATCAAGCTTGGAAGGTACTGGCAATGACGAGTTCGTTATGTGTTTGTTCTCTCTTTTCAATTTATTATGACATTTTTGCCTATGAAATAAATATTTGTTTCCATCAATGGACATCGCCATGCTTATGACCTTGACCTCTCACGTGCACATCGCGTCTGGGTGTTCCTCCGTCCCGATCTGATTCCTACATTTTAAGGGTTCACTTTTTCAACTTTGTATCAACCCTGGAAAGCAATGACATTCACAGGTTAGTTGAGTTTGTTTTTTCTCTTTGTGATGTATTATATTTTTATAATGTTTGTAAATGGGAGAAACCAATTATAATTATTCATGGACCTTTTCAACGTTTGTATCAGTCTTAGAAAATAAAGGAATTCACATGTTGTTCCAATTAAATGTTTATCTTTGCGCTGTATAATGTTGTATATTTAAATGAAGGGAACAAGTTATTATAATTATAAAATGTAACACGTCGAATAGGACCCTCTAACACCTTGACCTTCTTAACAACAATGCGCTCCGGCGCCCCTCCGTCCTTAGTTGATTCCTACATGTTACAGGCTCCTGATTTCAACGTGTGTATTATCCCTAGAAAATCAGGGAACACGTTCATTGTTTTCTAGTGTTGAGTTCTCAATTTGCAGTGTGTAATGTTAGACACGGCTGTGGAGGATTGTCGGTAAAGCTAACAGCCTCACATTCTCAAAACTTAAGCTAGAGGGACTAAACTGCACATGATTTCTCGCTTTAGAAATGTTGTGTAATATTATTTATACCACAATTTCTCTCCGAATTAACACATCTCATTCCTTATTTTTTGTAAAACTCATTTAAAATCGTAGTATATTTGGTGCGAAAATTTAAGTTTCAGGCAACAGAATTTTTATACAAATCGTTAAATGAAAATAATATATTTCTGTTGAATTAATTGTATTAGGCCTGCAGTTGTTAGCACATTTTTCCCGGTGTTGCCAATAAACATTAACTTTTCGCCTCGCTGGGTGCCCTTTGAGCAAATTGGCAGCTTCTCGCTTGTTAAGGGTTCCGTGGTTTGAATTATGGAATCCAAATAAGAATGTCGCTTGTCCCTCTTTAAAAAAAAATTTCCCACTGCCCCGCCCGTATACCTAATTTGGCCGCCAGGATAATACAGATTGTGTGCGTGTGACTGAACGGTGCCAAGCTCTCTCGCAGTCTTCCCCGGAGGAACAACAAACAGGCGCTGCAGCCGCCGCCCCTCCTCTCTCCCGCCCCCTGTCCCCGTCCCCCCCGAGAAGGGGAGCAGTTGGGGAGGAGAACCCGCGCATTTTTTCCGGAGACGGACGAGTGGTAGCATGCGGGACTGTGGGTCTGGCACGGCGCGGTACGGTACGGCACGGCATTGCGTGGCATGGCGGATGTGGAGTATGTGAAGAGTAGACCGCCCTCAGCTTTAATCACCATTGACTTGCCATGTGCTTCAGCACAACAGCGCTCCGAACGAGAAGAACCGCCGCAGGAATTTATTTAGGCAGTATAATTTCATGTGGCCTTTTGATCACTTCTGTACGTCCTACAGTAGATAAGAGTGTACATTGATGTAAAAAGTCAAGAAGTGTAAATTAAACTTTAATTTTCCTTTGGAACTTCAAGAATGCCTTAAAGTGTTTTGAAAAGATTTCAGAAGTTTTCCTTTCCATAACAGCAGTGTATTCACGAATATATTTCTTACAATATTCTGCGTAAACCGTACGCTGGAAAGTAAAATAATGAAACGTTAATAAATAGTACGATACTGACAGAATTGACAAACGCAAATAGATTGAAAAATATATAATAGTAATTATTAAACACTGTGTTATTGTAATTGTTGGTTCCGGTAAGTGAGCAGCGGACTGGAAATTAGCCGTGACTTAATCTTCATACAACTCTCCGGCATTCCCCTGGAATTCATCTTTTAAACTTACCCTAATGGAGGGCCATCACCTAATTTGGTACAGGCAGGTACCACCCGTCTTCCTGAGGTATGATATATTCAGGGACCGTTATTCAGGGAACATTATTTCGAAATCAGTATCACACTTGTTTTAAATGTATGTAATTGAACTATGAATAAAATACAAAGGAAGTAGATTAGCAAGTTGTATACTATGTGAAAGCATAATAAATGAATTAGAGAGAGATAAAATGCGTAGATGGTATAACTAAAATTAACCCATAACTACAGACGTGAATTTATGTTACGCATCTTCAGACGTGGACTCAAAATGACTCCGCATACTTAATCGAGGATTTATATCTTACTAATTTACTTTTCCAAATTATTTTGTGTTCATTGTGATATTACTTTTATAAATTTATAATTATTTATAATTATAAAAAGTATTAAAAATTGAGGTAAAAATAATTTGCTTGCTTTTTAATTGCGCCTCTTTACTAGAGCTATGCAGAATAAACTTTTAATCCAAATATAACGATTAAACACATTTAATAATATTTTATAAATACTTTTCAAGTTTTATTACTTTGCAAATTGGTTCTTTTATTGACGAACATTTTACACACTGTGATTTTACAAAAGCAATAAATAGTATTTATTTTCATCCTAGGACAAACAGAGCATTATTTTCTTGTTGAGAGTTTTTCCATCCTCTTTTGCTGTTTGCTTCTCTTCTTTACCATATATTTTCTTAATTGAAATTCTGATGTATTGTCGACGACGTTTCTGGGACAGTCTCCTTTCTAATTCCTTAGTAATAAGTTCTTTAGCTATATTTTTCATAAAATTCAGTTTTGTAACTGATTCCATTGAGAAGATGATGGAGCGCGTGCGCGTGCGCGACAGAGCCAGCCGGTGTCTTATCCGCTGGCAGGCTCGCCGAGGTCCATCAAGCTGGCCCGCTCACTATAGCAGAATCAAACCAAACTACTACCAGAATTTTAAACTATTTTAATACTAATTTATTACTGCCAAAGCCAATTTTTTACCGCTCATCTTCACCCAAAAACAGAGGGTGGTGGGCTAGCTTCATATCAATCTGGCCCGCCCACCATACCAGAATCAAACCACACTAGTGGCAGCATTTTTAACTACTTTATTACAAATTTATCACGGCAAAGCCAATTTGTTACTGCTTATCTTCATCCCAAAAAAGGGGGTTGGCGATCTACCTTGAGCTGGACCGCCTACTACAGCGGAATTAAACCAAACAATACTAGTTTTTTATGTGTCTTCATCATGAAAAGTGTCTAATTGTTTCCACACTTTCGTGATTTCCACTATAAGTGATAGAGGTGGCAAGGGATTTTGGTGTTAGTCTTACTCTGGAAGATATTGATAGGAGCCATAGAGTCGGTCCTATGGCTGATGGCAAGTGTCGCCCTATTATAGTAAAATTAGTTTCTTGTAGGGAAAGGGCTGAAATATTTCAAATATAAAAGAAAACGTAGGTGGTGTAAAAGTAATCAAAGAAGATTTAACAGCATGTAGGTTAGAAATATTGGGAAAATGTATTGCAAATTTTAACCTCAAAAATGTATGGTCTTTTGATGGTGCAAATATGTAAATACCGCACAAGGGAAAGGACGCGTCACCAAAATGTATGCTATTTATGTTATACCTGTGGCGCGCAACCTTAAAATATGGTTTCAAAATTGTCACATGTAAATTATTATTATATAATTTTTACTTTTAATATATTATTTTCAATTTCTTCCTGCCTGTGAAGTACACGCTTTCAAATGCAATGTCAAAATTTTGTAAAGCAAGTAGTCTGGATTTTATAATTACGGAATTATTAAATATCGTACAACAACTTGGGAAATTCTGATTAGTTCACTAAATGATCATGTTTCTTGAAGGCAGGGTGGCTGTAATACATGAACCGTAGCTAAGCTTACTATAGTTCATTGCGTTCACACTACATACAAGTGCGAAAACGGTCATGTAATTGTGAAGGTTTTCAGAAAATGTATTCCAGTACCCAAAAGTACGTAGCTAATTAGATTAGTTTTATACGAATTCTGATAGGATTTTGTTTCTCATTCACATAGAGAAAATAATAAAAAATAAGAAGGTGATCAGCAACGTTCTCATGTTTTTTCCGGTAACTTGCTTATAATTGCCATGGTACAATGTGAACACGTAAGAACTGTAAATCAGTTATTTAATTTGGTTTATTGCTCCTACGATTTTGATTTATAAAATGCAAGATGCAACTGGATTTAGGGTAAGTCATAGAAATTCTTCAATTTAGAATATTTATATATTTAATTAACTATAGGAAATTTAATATCATTTACAAAGGTTACTAGTTATAAATGTGTAGAAGTAAATCAAATTCAAAATAAGTTTTGTACTGTCATACACATATTTTGTTTCTGATAGCACATCATTCAGATGTGTAGTAAACACCGGTAGGTTAACAAAACGTTACAAACTATTATATATGTATATATATATATATATATATATATATATATGTATATATATACATAAATGTAAATAAAAATTGAGTATTTAGTTACTTCCATCATTTGTAATCAATTAATTTATTACTCTATGATGAAAATACTTTATTTTCAAATTAATACTGGATAACTACTGATCCAGGAATTAGGTTGTAATATCAGATGTTGATTTAGTAACACATTGTGTTGTAATTACATATGAACTGTTGAAACCAAAGACCAAAAGTGGTGTAAGTAGAAAAACATACTTTCCGTAATATTACGTGTAACCGATATAAAGCTACAATGGATAGAAATGAATGACCTGTGAAGAGTTCAGAATATGTTAAGGATATATTCTTTTAACTTACTACAGGTATTTTGGATTAAAACGTTGCTTTATTAACTAATTAATTATTTTCTTAAATTTTAACCACTTTTGCACACATCGTTTCTGAAAATTTTGACTTACTTTCAAATAATTGCAATGTGTTGTTATTGTCTGCGATAGTAATGTGATGAAAAAATAGGGAAATTAGTGGAAAACATAAAATACGAGGTGCACAATGTACTGGTACACTAGACGCTTTTTTATTTTATACAATGCAAATTATAATTATTTAGTAAGGCAAAATATAAAATATAAATGTTTACTGTTATTACAACATTTGTATTAAAAGATTAAGAACAAGCATTGTCGTGAATGTAAGTTGGCAGTGCTCACTTTGTCGACAAGTTTCTTGGGACAGCAGTTTCCTCCCCATCCCTTATCTTGTATTTATTCTAATGGTCTCATGCATCCCTCAACTAGGAATGTTGTAGTGAGTTGAAGTTATGATGATCTAGAGGTATGTACTGGAGTAGTGCAATCATGTCTTTTGAGCTAAAATTACAGGCTACAGTACACTTCTTTACTAAGGAATCGCATCCACAGTATTTGCAGCCAATTTACATTGCTCATGCGTAATTAATCTATCCCGCAATTTTATTTTCGAGCTATACATCAAAATAGACTTAAAATCTGTTTGGGCTGTTTCATGTACTGTCCTTCATTCGAGCTGAACAGTTGGTATTATAGAAATCAGAGGAAACATAATCAATTTTATTGTTACATGCTTCCTGTGTGTTCCGAAAATGCGAATAATTTTTCAATAACAAGTGTCCCTATACAAGAAATTTATGGTTAATAATGTTTAAATGATTGGCTTTCTCACAATTTCCATCCAAGTGAGAGCAATTTTGAAGTTGCTATTGTGAATTGGGAACCTTTTACTGAAGTCGATTAAAATATTTTTCCGAGATGCTTTTTCTGTGATGGTACATGTAAACAAGAAGCTATTTCCTGGGAGCTATTGTTTTGTCCCACATGTGACATATAGCACAATTGCATGCAGTGGTATGAGCAAATTGGTGGCTACGTCGGCATTGTGTTAGCCTCTAGCGAAGAAATATTAAAGTTTGATTGACACCACTTTAGCCCGTGATAGAACAATATTAAAACAACCTACCAATGGAATTAACTAAAATCTTTCAAAATTTGACTTACACGAATTTTGCTCTTAACGGCTCATATAAGAAATATATCCGTTGAAGCAAGTTTGAAGTATGAAAGGAAATTTATGGCGTTTTTCTTACGTCCTAGACCATTGTAGTGTTATCCATCCGTGCCAAGTGTTCATGGGGAAATGTTGAAATCCCCATCGTCAATATAACTACAATTTCCTTGTCAGACTTACGTGGAGGAGGTCCCAGACCACAATTGCCAACTGGACATAAAGGACGTGGTGGAGCAGGTGCTGTTTGGGGATGGGTTCCCGTCGCGGAGAAGGCGCTTGCTTGGCTACATCCAGCGAACTTTTCTTCTTTCGCGGAAACATCCGTACACGAGCAGGATCTTCAAGAGCACCAACTCCATCGCGCAGGAAATCATGCGGCACCGGAGGGTGGCCCCCACCACCATCCACCCTTACAGCGTATTCCGGTAAGCATAGTCAGAAGGTGAGAATCTGCTCAGAGACTGCTCGAGTATCTAGAACTGTCTGAAGAAGCCGCTAGATAAAATGCTATTGGTGCCATAAGATAGAATGAACCCAAAGTCAAAAGATACTAATTAAAAACACGCAGGAAATTTGCTGAGCACATACATTCACAATGGTGATTTAAACTAGTGCGATTTCATGTTTCATTTTCTTGAAAAACACATATTTTAGTTTCTTGTGATTTGGAGTGTAATTAAATATCGGTTTTCTATCATTAGAGATGAAAATCTTCGAAGGGTTCGTTATTTTTTTAAATTTTCGGTATTGCAATACATTTTAATCTTTTACAAATGTCTAAATAATTTTATCCTTTTATGTCTATAACTATAATACTGAAAAATTTTATCAAACCTAGTGATATTTTCTTACGATAACTACAATAATAGAGGGAGCGATTTTTCCCAATGAAATCTGTTCTTTAGATCATTAAATAAGGTACCGAATGATTTTAATTAATGTGACTTGTTATGGGTAGTTTTCTGTTAAAAAGGCAATTTTAAGAAATTTCGTAAATATGATTTACTCAGAAACTGCTTCGAATATTTTCTTTATTATTTTTATGCAAGTAAAATACGCTTTAAGAAAGGTGTTGGGCTTGTTTTTGGTGAATTGTTTCTGTTTCCGAAAATTACAGAAGTGTAAAATAGCAAAACTACAATATTGATCTTATATATTTTCTATTTTATTTTTTATCAGTTTCAAACAAAATCAAAAAACCCTCAAAATAAAAACTCCTCTAAATCGTTGAACCCGAAGTTATCAATAAATTAGATAAATACCGAAAATCACAATTCAAAGTATTATGGTCTAAACTTCTAGCCTTCTCCACAGCAGTTTGATCAGTGATTAAAATTAGCATCTAGTATTCTTCCATTAAATTCAGAATAAATTACAGCAAATTACGATTCTGAAAAGGCTGAACTATTTGCCAAACAAGTTTCACTGCACGCTGTAATCACCCCGATCACAAGCTTGAGATAACACAAAACATGGTTTAAATACATTATGTACTTGCTTCACTAACTGGAACATTAAAATCAACACTCAAAAATCAAACCCAATTTGTTTTTTCATTAAAACAGATTAATTCAACTTATGCGCCGATTTTTAATCAAAAGTTATTAAAATTGCTCCCCAATTCTCCCCAGTTAAATATTTATATCCACAAATAGTTACAAAAATAATATGTAAGCAACCCTTTCTTGAATATCTAATAATGCTCATATCAAAATCCTTAAATTATACCCGTTCATAAACAGAAAATCAAAACCAACTTTTTCAGGTATCTTTATTTATACACCTGTAATTCGTCCCACGATAACATATGCTTGTTCTGTATGGTGGATTACTGCAAAGACACATAAACGCATGTTATAAGTTATTCAAAATAATTTTTTGCGTCAAATACTAATGCTCCTAAGTTTATTCGTAATAACCAGATTTTAAAAGAAGTGGATGTAGATTCAATATGTACGTGGATTTCAAAATGATCAAAACGTTTTATTTCTTCTTTTCCGGCAACTAATACACTTAAGCAAATCGTATAATCATCCTTCTCGCATTAAGATTCGATATTCGATCTCTTTCAACCTCCGTAATTACCAGTATGCAATTCAAACTAAAACAAAATATTAAAATAACCTTAGATATTATGAATCAATGATGGTTTATTTTCATTTATTTAATGAAGAAAATAATTCAATTGTATTCGGCCTTGAAAGACACTTGTATGTCGAACAAGTAGAATAAATGATATTTTCAAATAAATAAAAAGATTCAAAAAATGTTCCAAATAACATAGGCCAACAAAAATAGGGTTTCAAAAAACTTTTAAAATCTTAATAGCTGATTTTTATAGTTTTTTGGGCGCTAAATACGTAGGTGAACGCTAATTCGTTCCATCACCCACAGTTTGGTCAGAAGTTGATCTATTAAGATATGGATAAATGTGCTTTATATGTTAATAAAGTGAAAAATAAACGTACTCTAAAATACCAACAGAACTTTATTTAAAGAAAGAAGATGCATTTATATTCTTAACATTAAATTCTACAAAGTCTTTATGTGTCCGTTGACGTATATTTCCTTTGTCCTTTTTCTTTGAAGCCCCTGAAATAGCTCTTTCTCCTCTACGGCGTTTTCTTACCCTCTTGATGAAGTGACCAACAGTAATCTGCCATCTTATTGGTGTTTCAGCGTCCCTGATGACGTTTTTTCATCACTTTCTGATCTTAATCTTATTTAATTTAGCTCACCTTGTTCTTCACTTACATCACCTAAATCGTCCGGAAAGAATTGTAAATGACTGTTTAAGAAATAAACCTTGAAGCTCATTAAACAGCTCAATTTCTTCAAAGCTTTCAGCATATCGACAACAAGTACTTGATAATCTTGGTCTTTTTTGTTAGACAGGAACTTATTAACAACGTGATTAAAAACACTACACGCATCATTTTCATTTTCCCTCAAATGTAGTTCAAAGTGGGAATTAAATATCACTTTTCTAATATTAGTCTCAATGAAGATACCCTTTTTTAATAATTTTGCTGCAAACAAATTGAGTAAACTTTTCACAAAGGTACTTGAAACACTGCTCATCTTTTGGTAAAGCAATTGTTTCATGAGACCTAATTTTACGTGCAATGGAGGCAGGAGAATTTTGTGTTATCCACCATCTGTTCCCATAGAATGTTCTTTTTCCCCGGGTTAAAAGATTTTGTTACAGGCCAATTCTTTCTAGACTAATGCTAATCTCGTGCCCTACTATTCCATTCACATAGTAAATATGGGAATTTATAACTTCCTGCATGTCATACATGTCTAGATACTCAGAGCAGCATTTGCCTAGCTATACAGATAATATGTTAAAATGTGAACAAATGGTGGGTGATACGGACTTTTTATAGTTAATTTTGGAATCAGCACACTTAAAATGATAAGAATTAGGAGAACACACACAAAAAGTTTTTTGTTTGTTGGCCTGTGTAATTAGGCCTTTAAAGTAGAGTAGTGTAAGGGTATTTTTTGCGTGAAATAATGGCAATTAAAAAACAATTCTTTTAAAAAATGGCTCACAATTTATCTTGAAACGTTTTTCGATCTGCACATAGTGGGCTTACAAAACATGCACTGGTCGCAATTTAGTTGAATTCTCTCAATTTTCAAAGCAAAAATTTTTTTTCGGTGCGCCGGTGTAACTATAATATGGAAAAAATATATTTTTAATCAAATCTGCACTTTAAATGTCGAATTCGAAATAAAATTTTAAAAAATCTAAATTTACGAAAATTACAAATGTTGACTTTTTAAAACACCCAGAAAGTTATTTTAACTCCGCAGGGTGGGGCTGGGTTACTGTTAGTAGTACATTCAAGCTAAGATTCTGAGTTCGTATCTGAACGTGAAAAACTAACGGTGCCTCAAAAGCTCATACATTCTAGCGTAATTTCTAAATTATTCACTTTTCGAAAATTCAGGTATTTCAAGGAAAAGTAGACTTTCGCCGATTTTAATCACCATTTGCACCATACGTGGCACAAATTTAAAGAAAAACTTCGGAGATTTCTTGATACATTTTTGATACATTTTCTTGATACAAACAATTTAAAGACAAATTTCGTGATACCACTTTATTAATTGCATTAATTTCAAGCAGAAATTACGTGTAAACTAGTTTTTTCATAAAATTGGCATTTTAACCATCTGGCCTTTAGAACAGATTTCATTTAAGACAAAAATATCAATCTACAATATTGCTTTTTAACATAATTACAATGCAAAATTTTGCAATATCGAAAATACAGACTTCCGGAAAGGGACTAGCACCACCTTTTTACCAACCTTGGACGTACATGAGAAAAGTTAAAGAAAAAATGTCAATATTGAGAAAATTATTGTTTTCAAATAACTTCATTTTACGGAAAGTTATGTGAAAACAACTAATACGTTCGAATAATTGTACTTAGACTTATTTGAAGATCTGTCTTTGAGCAACAGATTGGTATCAAGTGACGAATTTCCGTCTTCAATATTGTAGTTGAAGGAAGACGCCGAAACACGAGTTACAAAAGAATCGCCGTCTTTCCCCATTTATCACACGTATGTTTGTATAAAGAAAATTGTATTTTTTTCAATATTTTGACTTGTGTTGATTCACACTCTTTACGTAAATTAAGAATTATTTTTTCTAGATTTCATACATCTTTAAATTTTTAAAAACGTACTTGTTCTGTCATTTCTATTACACTTTACATCCTCACTTACGTAAGATGTTCATCGTACACTTGTGTTATGAAACAAAAATTAATTTCCTAGCGAGTTTGTATTTGAACTTAATGTTAATTACTCCGTCGCAACATTCAATTATTATTCTTTATTTACATCTGCCCAGATTTTTCTTGTTTGACAATTGTGGCCTAATAAATACACGAAAATGTTCTAACGCCTCTGCACTGGCACTTGTCACCATGAACAATGTCGTATTTTCACTAACGAAATATTCCAAATATTTTTAATTTTTGCTATATGTTCATGTGAGATGTCACAATACCGAATTTGAACGCCGACTCCATTGACATATTTTTTTTATTTCAGAAGCAACTGGGAGTTTGTATTGCTATGCTATTATTTGATCATCTTCACTGCTGTACCGTACAATATAAGTTTTAGTTCTCATCATGCCAAAGAATTTCAAGAAGGAAAGCTTCAATACGTTATAAAATTGACCCTTGTATTCGTCTTCCTTGTGTTCGGATATGTGGAAATATTTGTTCACTTTTTCACTGGCTACGTGAGTTCCGATGGAATGGATTTTGTCTTGGAGAAGAGACGTATCGCTAAGTAAGTGTAGTACATTATTTGTTTTAATCGTAAAATATACATTATTACATCTTTCGTGGAAGGATTATATCTTTGCCCGTTTATCGTTTGTCTGTAGGAAAAGCGTTTATTTTTTCTCCAGTTGGTCTGCTTTTATGCGTGTTTTGTATACAGTGTGAAAAAACGTTGATTACCTCTGACTCTTATTGCATCATCTCCCGTGTTTGTCTCTTCACATTTATTTCACCAACGTGTGCCACTGTATTACACGCCTATATAAATATTGGTATTTTCACCGTCTCCTGTACAAATAAATGCAGTAATGTATGTAGAATTGAAAAAATGCATTTGGTTCGCATATATCGTAAAAATATGATTTTTTGCAGGAATATGTGACAAAATACTTTCTCAAACCAATAGTGTAGTTAGTATTTACGTTTCATGTTTGCTTGATTCCAAAAAATTGGTTTTCGACAAAACGACCTCGTCGCCAGCAAAAACGTTTACGGCCAAAACACTCAGAGGGTATTTTTTTCCAACACGTAATCAATTTGGTGCTACAAGAGCTCATATATTTTTTAGTTTAAAATATTTTTGCCTGTTCAACAAGAATGTCTTTCAGGGATTATAACGTTACAACTAGTGGTGCTGAAACAGCGCGTATTTCTCGCCATTAGAAATGGTTATATAATACCGTTTATACCACAATTTCTCTCCGTATTAACAGATCTGACCCATCACACTCATGAAGGAGCAGCGCGTGTGTTTGCGTTTAGTAAACTGTGATTAATTTAAGACGTGAGCCAATACATGTCTCTCCACCATCCTCTGATTGCTTAACTTACTTTGGTGGGCCACTGGCGATAGATTAATGATTGATTGGTTGCAACTCACCAGTCTTGCGTTCCTGAAATTGATCTCTCAGGTGCTGTCATCATCACACGAAATAAATTTGGGAACATGCAAAGTTGATACATATTGATATAGTGTCGTCATCTGCGATGCGGTCGCGCCCGCGCGGCCGCACAGCCTTCTCTTAACCGGCGCGTTGCTGTTCTCGTGCGAACCAAACCCAAATATTACTTATGGCATGCAGCCATCGCGGGCACCTCACGTGTCACCGCCTCACCATCCGATCGCCGCCAATGTCACGTGACGCCCTTCTCCCCAGACACGAAGACAATAGCAACAAATAGCGAGCAGCAATCGCGGGCACCTCGCGACTCACTTCGTACTATATGCAAGCTGCTAATGTCACGTGATTCCTCTCCCTGGAATCGGAAACATCTGCAATAATAAATACGGCAACTTCGCTTCCACACGACACTATAAACAACACCATTAAACTACTACTAACTCGGACGTGCTGAAACACGACTAACTCGAAGACTTTTCACTAGTCAACTACTAACTCTGATAAGTACTACAACTTCACTACTGTTGCTCAGCACTGGCAGATCTAATGTACGCAAATGCAGTTCGTTTGTGAAATTAAGCATCAGCCTACAACTGTACGAGACGCAAACGACCATCTTTGACACATCTTTCAATAATACGCATGAGTGTATCAATGCTCGTTCCACTAGTCAGCCAACGAACGAGTCAGCTGTTCTTGCTTCGCCTATCAAGGCTTCGGCAATCAGCCATTGCGGCTAACAGGCAGCCAGCTCTAAATTCGGGCCACTCAATAGCATCAGCTGTCTTCTGGCCGAATTTACGAATCTACAGAACCGGGCAGTTCTAGTCAACACTGAGTCCGTGCCCGTCGTGTCATCCAGACCGTTAGCCGAATCGTTGGAGCCAATCTCAGCTCCGACGGCATCCACACACTCAGCAGTCTGATTTAAGTTGGGTCTTGCAGTACAACAAACTGTAAGTAATGTGAACGTCAAAAAAGAACTTCAACAAACTTTATAAAGATTCAAAGGGCCTCCGGCATACTACTAAACTATTTACTTGAGAATGAATTAAAATTTAATCTTTGATATGTACAAGTGTCATATATTCACATAAAAAAGAAACAACCCTCTGAAACCCGTTCTGATCGTGTATGTAGTCGCGCTCGCAGCACGGCACCAGCTACTGTATTGCATCTGCTACAAGTCACTAAGCATTTAAAGCTCCGTCCTTACAAGAAACCGTTGTTCATGCGAAAACCCTCATCTGCTTCACGAAGAACCACTTCACGACATAAACATCGGAGTGTGGTGTGCGTTGAGTGCCACAAAAACTATCCGACCTATATTCTTCAACACCACAGTCACTTCTGATATTTCCATACATCAGATATTGAAATTATTCTTCGAACAATTGACACCAGAAGAAATGCTCCATGATCTCTTTCCACAGAATTCGACAACTGCTGTTCGATCCATGAAATGTTTAAATAATGTTATAGTGACGATCAAATACTTAATCGTGAGTTAGGGCCTCCTAGATCAACCGGTCTGACCTTTTGTGACGTTTCCGTTTGGCGGTACGTGAAATATTAGGTGTTTGCAGAAAACCCGTATTCGGAAGAAGAGCTCCGGCGCTCTATTTATGAGAAAATCGCAGTAATTCCTCAAGACTCATTTCAAAGGGTAAAACAGAATATGTTCCGGAGGTGGCAAGAATGCATTAGGGTCGAAGGACACCACTTTCAGCACCTTCATTAAGGTAAGTTAAGCGGCGCAGCGATAGTTCCAGCACGGGAGTTGCCAGCACGGGAGTTGAATCAGCGTTTCGATGGGCGACTGAGCCCTCGACTGCCTGGGCGACGCGGCCTGAATCTTCGGCGAACGATAAAATGAACACTCTTTACACTCACCGATCAACATTTCCATTATAAAAGTTTGCGCCATTGCTCTAATACCACTGCTCAGTCTGCTTAATAAATAAATAAATGTTGTAGACGAAGAGAGTTGTATGCAGTTAGCGTGAAGTAGTTATGTTTATCTCAAGAGAAATGTGAGTTATGTGGATACTTTCAAACACAGTTTATTTGTTTTTTTTCAGGCATTACCTGAAGACTTTCTTCTTCTTCGACTTCTTTTCGGCGTTTCCATATGGTTTCGTGTTACTTAACTTAAAGCTACTTTCAGCGAAAAATGCTTGGATTGAATATCTTGTAATCCTGAAACTTGTTCGCGTTGTTTCATTGGGGTCTTATTACCAACAGATAACGCAGGTGAGTCCTAAATGAAATAAATGTTTTTTTACCTAAAAGTTAATTTGTGTATAGAGGTAGAGGTAGAGAGAGAGAGAGAGAGAGAGAGAGAGAGAGAGGAGGGGAAAGGAGACATTTTATCTATTAAGAGATTAACACCCTGTGATAGATTTAGAAAATTCTGTATTTTATTTAATAGGCAATTATTACACATTTATACATAATTTCAGTTCTTTTTAAGGCCTTTAGGCCATTACAATAGCTACATCCTACCGCACTCTAAACTTCCGAAAATAAAACACAAAATACATTAAATATACCAGAGAAAAATTCAGAGATTTTCACTGATGTTATTTCATTATATAATTTTCAAGAACAAATTTCATTAATAAAACTATCTATATTTTCAAAATTGTAGTTGTAGAAAAACGCCAACTGATAAGAAACTAGTGGTGCTACAGAATCGCACTGACTTTTCCGTATTAGTTTTCTGTTTCCTTTGGTCTCTGTTAGCTATTCGGACTTGCCACATACTCTTGCCAGTTGCTATCTATAGCTGCACAAAGTACATTTTTTGACATTTTATTAATTTTTTGGTTTCCTAATAGTAAAAAGAAAATATTATTTTCAGAATAATAAAGAACCGTAAAACCTTGTTTTGAATGGCAAATATCTTGAAGAAATTTTGGAGCCGTTTTTAAGAAAATGGTGTTGAAGCCCAACTAAAATTGCGAAATTTAAAGCTCTTTTTCAGAGATAATTTTTGAGTTATCGAAGAACTTCAATTGAAGTAATTTTAAGTACATACACTCACAAATACAATTGTGTTTACAAACAGCTGGTAATGTGCATATTAACGGTATGAGAGATCCTTAGAAAATATTACATTTGTTCAATTTTTGAAAAAACAAAAAATACCCCAAAGTGAACTTAACGGCATATTAAATAATGAAATTACCACTATCTGTTCCAAAAATTTGAATAGAAAACTTGGAGCCATTTTTGAGAAAATGGCCTTTGAGCGATTCTGAAAAGGCAGAATTTTGAGCTAGTTTTCACAGAAAACTCTTTAGTTTTCGAGAAACTTTACGGGAGATTATTTAAAGCACATGCACTCATCAATATAATAATGTGAACAAATCGGCGCTAATGTAAATATTAACGTGGGATACAAGACAAAAAAATTAAATTTTGGTAAGTTTTGAAAAAACTCTCATAGAGTACATTAGGCCCCACACTTACCAAAAGTTGAAAGAAAAAATTCGGACCCATTTTCGAAAAAATCTTGTTCACATATCGCACACAATATTGGACGAAAACTACTAACATTTTAAAAAATGAAAGTACATGCCCTTAATGAAAGAACTCACTTTGGAGAACAATATTTTGAAGGAAAAATCTCTTTCTTTAATTTTGTAGTTCAAGGAAGAGGCCCAAAAAACTTCAAACTTTTACAAATTTCGAAAATTCAGAAATAACCGTGAAAATAGGACCAATTTTACTTTATTCTTACAAGAAATTTAAAGAAAAAACTAGCGTACCCGTGCGAGAACTCTCGCATGTTAAACCCCACCCTTTACCTATCCATTTGTCCATCCTTTCCATAAACAAGGAGAGGGAAGGAGAGAAACTAATAATGTACTTACAGAATATCAAACAAAATAACAATGCAATTGATGCTGGAAACAAATTTGCAATAAACGTTTAATATATATATATATATATATATATATATATATATATATATATATATATATAAAAGTTGGTCCATCATTTAAAAGACATAAAATGATTCAAATAACTGTTTACATGTTAAATAAAAATACAAACTTCACACAACGTTTCGGAAACAGCTTGTTTCCATCATCAGGTGACAAGTAAATAAATATAATATATAAAACAATCGAGAGGTACAAAAAAAAAGAATTACAAAAAAGTAATATACACAAGTCAACACAAACAACAACACATAGCAAAAGTCTTAAAAATTACTATTTTATTTGTAGTTGTTTACAAACTATGTATAAATACTTGGAAATAAACACGTATTCATTAAAGAAACAAAATAGTTTGTTATTAATTTTTTTCTTGACATTTTTACTGCATCACAAAATATTACAAAACTTGCCGCGCCTACCGCCGGGTTAAGTTCTTTCACAACTATCAATAACAAAATATATTGACCCTTTGTTGAACATACAGTGACTCTAATGTCATCAACTCTTCACAGATTGTGAAATCCTTATCTTTATTTCTGATCAAAAATCACAACAGAACAGTATCTTTTACGTCAGTGTACTCATCCAAAGTCAATGAAAAATAGGCAGACTGAGAAATAATATTACATTTTTTTGACTCGCGATTGTCTTTTTCTTCAACCCTTTCACTGACTGAATAGAAGGTGAAACATTTTTTTGTCTATAAAAAGTCGTTTTCTTCGCCAAACGCTCGTGCCATTTCTACACAGCATTTCTCATTATGTTTCAATGTCCTCCATCGAGGACACATATTTAAGTTGTAAAATTATTCTTAATGAAAGAACGAACGAAACGCTTATTTATTTATTTATTTGAATGGTTATTGAACAACATTTATCAAAATCGGGCCTATTTGTTGCACAGTTTTTGCTATTTTGTGTAGAAAATTTACATTTTTTACCTTTTCCACGACTTATTTTCATAATTCTCTAAATTTGTGGTTATGAGTCAGATACATCATCAACAAATGAAATACTACAAAAAGCCATCTGAAACGGGCCTAAGGAAATAAATGTTTATCTTATTCATCAGGGTAGGATTCCCTCGAGCTGGCTGACGTTACAGAGAAAGTAAACGACTAAATGTCTTAAAAACATTCTAAACTTCCTTTCGACAGGAAGCTCGGACAAATGTTCCATTCGCGTTTCAGCTAAGAGAGCACACCAGCCAATGATACGAAATACTAACTCATTAAAATGAAATTTCTGGGCAATTATAGTCCTTAGCGTGCTTTGGGCTACACGATAATTTCTTAACATTCGATTACTATCCTCAAAAAACTTTGCGTTATTGCTGTCCTTGTATTTGCGAAATAGATATTACAAATTCCTTATTATTTCCAATTTTTAGATTGAATTATGGGGAATGCTCTAAACACCTAGAAGTAAACCTCCTTTTATCTTTGAAATAAAAATATGTATAAAATGGCTTGTAAAATCCTGCAAAAAATATTATGAAGATACCTTGTTATATTCTAATAAATAATAACACATTTGTTTTACAAATTAGAAACATTCCGCAATAATAAAGTGTAAATGGAAAATTGTCTGAATAATATATTCCAAAAAAATAATCAGTCAGTATTTTCTATTATACGAATTTCCTACGTCACACTTATTAGTACAAGAAAAAAGCAGGACTGCGGGTATGAACATTATCTACAAGTCTTGAAGTCGCTATTACACTCTTCTTTACATCATCCTCATTCATTTCTTCAAATAATATTTATTGAACTCTTTCTACATCATTTGGACAATTTAGTCAAAAAATTGTTTTTTCAGATAAGTCCGTGAATAATGGTACCCAGGATAACTATTTTGAACATATCGTTTACATTTACTTTTATTTTTCTGATTTGTGGTTTTCTAGTAATACCCCCATATTTGATGATTTTTAAGCAATTTAATTTTTGTCGATGACAGCGCTGTCAGCCAAAAGTATTTTAATCCAAGATCAATACCAATGATTTTTCGGGAGGGAGGAACCCAAATCTGCAATAAAAAATGGGGTTCCTATTTAAGCCTTTTTTTACCCCTTCATCCACCCCCTGGGGGTTGTGGGGAGGGGGTGGAGTTTGGTGTCATTGAATGTCCCCTCCAAAAACAAGCAGCTTTTATTACCCATTTTTTTGATCCGGTGTGTAGTTTTCAAGATATTTGCTCCGATATATTAAAATAGCCCCCACTGTATATATACCATCAGTATTTATGTTTTCCAATAATGCTTACGCAGTTTATACGAGGGTTGGGGCAGAAGTCATGGCAACAATTTTTTCTACAACAAATATTATTGGATCAGATAATTGTTTATTTCCCGCGTGAAAGAAATGAAGTACTGGTGAGTGTTCACGAGAGCAGATGATTCTTTTCAGTGCCTCATTCATTGGTGGAAACTACAGGGAGTAATGCTCATCGACTCGCAGGTCGCCCGTGCGTTTCTGAAATTCTCTAAGCTATCTCACGACTGTCTTGACGGTATGGAAGTATTCCCAACAGCTTTCACTAATTTCCTGTAAAATTTTAAGGCATTTCTTGCACGGAGAACTGTTGTCTTCATAAAGAAGCGTTGCTCGAAACGGTTACATTCACCTCGCAGGACGGTTTTCAGACAACTGATTTCACATTGCTCTCCGTGGTCATAGAGACACTGAAAGAACCAACTGATGTTGTGAACACACATTAGTACTACATTTCGTTCGGGCGTTAAATCAATTTTTGTGATCCCATAATATTTCTTTTAGAAAAATAGTTGCCATGACTTCTGCCCCAAACACGTAGTATTATGCAGTATTGTAATGCTGCGTGAAAAACGACGATTTTTTTGACAGAAAAACTCTTATTATCGGACCCTGGTAGAGAAAACGAGACTAAATGTTGCTACTATACGACGCAATAAATTACGTCCTTTAACTCATTATGTAGTGCTCATAATACTCGGAGCATCATTGCATTATGGAAAAACGTCTGTCCGTGAGTTTGTAAACAACGCAAGTGGCTGAATTGAAAGCAACATTTTCGCCTAAATTGATATTGCATGCGTGATAGGGCTGATGTTGCGGCTCCTCGAATTTGAAACTGATATTTGATTTTGAAGACTCAACATTTTCAAAATTTTCTCAAAAATAGCTCCAATTTTTCTGATAGGGAAAACGTTCCCTAAAGAAACGACATATGTTCCATTTTCGTTAAACTCCCTGAATTTTCAAATATTGCAAAACATCAAAAATTTTTTGGCCTACTTTCTAAAACTTCAATAATAAAGTTTTTTTCTTCTTCATCAAATGTATTCGTCAAAAAGCAAATTTCAAATTTCGACAAGTTCGATTTTTACAATTTTTACAATTTTGGCGTAATTGTAAGTGAAACAAAGAATTTTAAACAATTTTTTGCGCAAAAACGGCTCTAATTTTTTCTTAGATTCCCCCCTTGTTTATAACAAATAGCCATGTAGAAATTGGGGTGGTTCGAAGTAAAAGGAATATTCTATATTATATAATATTAGAAACAAAAATTAACATTGCAATAGGTCAATATTATTGATACGATTCTTTGTTACTTGAAATCACTGCTATAGTGTTAGTCCTGTAAGAAAAGTTATAGGAGTAGGTACTGTTCTTTTACAAATGAACAAAATAAACATGTCAATTTAAAATTCGAAGTATTCCTTCTCATTATTGGGAGAGACTATAGCTGTATGTAAAGGAGTTTTAATTGAGAAATTTGAATTTGAAATAACTAGTTTTTCGCGTAGAATGTTCTATGATTTTTACTGAGGTTTACAAGTGATACCCGAGATGTATTAATATGGGCATACATTTTAGTATGTGTGTAAACGTAATTAAGTGCGTTCTGTTGTAGCTCCTCTATATTCCTTCAAGTCTTTCAAAGATAAGAATCAGAAAAAAATTCTTCTCTAAATTTTCTAAGAAATATGTAGGGATTGAATGCGAAATACTGAATTATTAACGATAAATAAAGGATGTAGTACATTCAACGGAATTTCAAGATTATCAAAATATGAGTATTTTATTATAATTACATGTCTATAATTAGATGCTATTGTAATTACATGACTAATTAGATGCTCGTTGTCATAAAATTAGAGGAAAGATTAAGTTTGCGTTGCTTTCAGCGATTTCATGTTGGATATCTTCTGCGTCAAATGGTTTGCATAGCTGTATCTCTGATGCTGTATCTCCATTGGGCTACCTGTTTGCACCTTATGTTTTCACTCACGAATATGGATTTCAGTTTAATACACGACCTGAAGCACCAATCAGAGGAAGAGAAGAAGCCACTAGCACAACAGTAAGATTTAATGTTTTATTAATAGCACTTATATGTTGATACTTCACCACGTTTGCCCTTTTGCGTCCCCTTCACATCCCAGTTTTCCTGAAGTTCACTCTATTTCGTTATTATTAACAAATTTGGGTATTCGACAACCCACACATAGCACAAATTCAGAGACACGCATAGCATCAATGCTAAGGAGCGTATATAACATCATTTGTATAAAAATCAGATTCGTGTTAGCTACTTGGCTGCAATGCTAGTTGACATTTGCGAAACGGACAATCTTGATTGTTATTATTATTATTATTATTATTATTATTATTATATTCTAATTTTCCTCTAAAAATGTAAGATTACCATGTGTCAAGACCAAATTTCATTCAGATTCTAAAATCATCGACAACAGAGTATTTGAGAGAAAATCTTCACTAAAGAACTTACAACCAAGGTCAGTGCGCGACAGCTGTCTCGAAACTAATGCAAAACATGCAAACTAATGCAAAACAGTAGAGAAGGTAAAAACGAATCTGCTTGGAATATTCCCTGTTAATGTCAATATTTCTTGTTTCTACTACTTCATTCCTCTGCTGTCCATTAGAAACTTTGTACTCGACGACTTGATACTATGTATATATATATATATATATGTATATATATATATATATATGTATATATATATATATATATATATATATATATAGTGACCGTACTTACCCCTGTCAGTCTCTCGGGATGCACATATCATAAAATTTTTGGTTCATTAGGGTACAGGAATTCTTTTAGGGGGATACTGCAACTACCCTCGGGTCTTCGGTTGGGCGCCTCAGACGGGTAGCCGGCCCGCTCAGTCGACAGATTACCTGAAACGGCGAAGATGGAGGAAGCCGGTGGCCTAGGTTGAATGAGAAGTCAAACATGTGAATTTAGAACAAGTTGAATTTATTCATTAAAAAAAAGAAAACGCTAATGGTCTGGTGATGATAACTCTGGCGAGCATGCCCCCAAAATCGAAATAAAACAAAAAAATGAAATGTCATGCACATAAGAGAACAAAAAATTACAAAGTGATTACAATCAGATGAAACTCTTCTTCGCGCGCGAATTCCCGCTTGACGGCCATGCGCGGCCGGGAACTCCTCTTCGTCGCCCGGTCGAGAGGAAGTCAACACTGATTGTCTGATGTACTGTTCACACCTCTCGATCGCGGGTACGACATAAGACACTCAAACAGAAAATACCTCTGTTAGGCGGCCTGCGCCACCCACTGAAGTTGAACGACCTCAGGTCAGCTGGCTGCGAGGTTCGTGGCGAGCGAGGGGCGCCGCTCGGAAAATGTAGGTCAGATCAGGTACTTGCGAGGGTAGCGGCCAAGGCGGCCGGAACACAAAAGCGCCGTCTGCTCGCTGCGGTGAATGGGTCAGCACAGTTCATTCACTGACACGGTCGGTTCATTCCCGGTCGATCTCACAATACTTTGATACTAATGAGCCCGTGAATTATCGCACAAATTCACTAAGGAAAAGAGAGTCTCGAGTTCGCACGTAAATCGGACGTAATATAATACGAATTGCTGTCAAATGTTCATAATACTGTTCTGCGGCCTGCGTTCGTCACAGAAGTCTTGTACCCAAACTCTACAAGAAACTTAATAATTTTTCTAAGTCCATCGAACCGAACGCCACAACAGAATATAACAGGTTCCCCCCTGCGGCCGCCACTTGCGTCCGATTCTGAACACAGCTCCCCAGCTTCTCTTTTGTGCCTCGTCGCTCCAAGTTTTAGGAAACCTCGTTCCCCCTACCAAAATTATCCCTGTGACTCTGGAATATTCTAGAACAAACCCGAATTCTGGTTGCTATTGGCGAAAGGGTACTGCGCATTAGATATTTTCTGCCCAATCAGAGGATGTTTTCGAGGCCGAGAAAAGAGTGAGAGAGGGGCTGGTTATCGCTCCCTCTCGCTTTAATTTTGCGTCGAAAAGGGGCAGTTATTAACGACCGGGGGGGTGTGAGGGGCTAGGAATCTCTAGGGAGGTTGACGGAAGAGTTCCAGGCGTCGTGGAAAAATACTGAAGGGGTCGTGTGCAGAGCGGCTACCCAGAGTTGGGGCACACGTGTCCGCGACGAATTAGGGAGCGAAGGGTGCCGACACCGTGGCGCCTCGCCTGGCCCTCGGGTCGCCCCCGTGGCGCCTCGCATCTCTCGCGTCGCCGCCTGCGTGGAGTTATTTTGCGGCAGAATAAACTTGAATCTATTCGGTATCACTACATTGGCCTCCCTTCCCGCAGTAGAGATATGCATCGTGTTTTAAAATTCGTAAGGCGTGGTGAGAAGTTTTGAAACCTGAGATGCTTATCTCGTCAAAAAAAAATTTAAAAAAATGGTACCGAATTCTAACGACTAATTTCTGTGATAACAATTACATAAAAGGTCTTATTCAAATAATTACCCTTAAATTAAACTCATTAACCCTAATAATGGTGGAGTAATAAAATAAACTAATAAACTACAAGAAAATCTGAATTCCCTAATCTACGGTTACAAATATTATTTCTTAAACAGTGAAGGCACGGCTATCACGAACTACTCGGTAAGCTGTACGGTTCTGGCGAGTTTATTTTAGAGATTAATAAAGTTTGGAATTAAGTTTTCATTCTTTAAAGGGTCGCAGATTAAAAAAATTGAATTTGCCTGCTGGGAGACCGTTTGCATCTTTAAGTTGGCACACGTTAGGGTGCGGAATGGCTTCAATAATAAATGGTCCAGTAAACAATGGAAAAAACTTATGGAAAAGACCTGCAGGCTGATCACTCACTCGCGGGGTTCGAACCAACACCTTCTGTATTAACACAATAGCCTAGAAAAGAAATTTCACGTGTGCAAAACTGTGACTTAGCTACATTTAATCTCATTTGATTGGTAGAAAGGCATTCTAACAGTCGCCTTAAATGACAAAGATGTTCCTGAAAATTTCGAGATGAAATCACAAGGTCGTCAATATAAGGCGTAACGAAGAGTTTGAGTTCGTCACCTAATTTTCCATCTAAGCATCGAATGAAGGCTGCGCCACTGTTCTTTAGGCCGAAAGGCATCCGCTTCCAGACATAAGTGAGGCCGTTGTAAAAGAATCCTGTAAATTTTCTGTCGTCTGGGTGAATAGCAATTTGCCAGTACGAACTAGAAAAATCCAAAGCTGAGAAAATTTTTGTTTGGTTAAACTTCCAAAGAATATCATCAATATTCTGCGGCGCCTCATTTTCTGGAACGGTCACTTCATTAATTCTGCGAGCGTCTAAACAAATTCTGACCCCTCCGTCTTTCTTTTTTTACAACGACAATCGGATTTAGATAGGCGGTCACTGATCTCTCGATGATGCCCTCGTCAATCATTTTTCTGACGGTCTCATCAACTTCCCCCCTTAAAGCTTGTGGAATAGGATAGTTTTTCATCTTAAACGGCGAGTCATCGGTAACCCTAATTCGAAAACAAAAGTCTTTAATTGGATGAACGGGGCGACCGAAGACATGTAAATAATCAAGTAGCACTGTCTGCAACTGGGAGCGTTCATCATAGTTCAAAAAATCACATTTTTGCACATTTTGGCAAATAATCCCCTTCGTCGTTTCCCCCCCTTCCCAAGTTGCACTAGAAATGCTAAGATCAATCCTATCTTCCCCGTCATCTTGAATAATAATTTCTTTACCGGCACCGAAGCTCATAACATTTCTGGAAAAATCTATTATTCCACCGTTTTCTCTTAAAAAATCAACCCCCAAAATAACATCATGATTAAGATCTTCAATTACTAGACAGGGCACATCAAACAACATATCTCCTATATTAATTGAAATCAGGACCTGCATTGAAATTGGCTTGCTTCGTTTTCTCCCAACCCCTATGACATAGCATCTGACGGTAGGTAATGTCGGTACTGGAATCCGCTCGCTTATAAGTCGCGCATAAAATTTCTTTGACACAGCACTAATTTCACTACCAGTATCAATAAGAGCTTGGACACATAAATTTCCCATAAAGGATTCAATAATAGGGCATTTTCTGGCACGTTCTTTGATAGTCACATCCTCGTCTTCGTTAAAATCAAAAAAGGCATAATTCACTGATATGATCGCATGAAATGGTATCTCTAAAGAAACTCGTCCGTCACCCAGATACCGAGACAGCTGGGACGTTTCTAATTTGTTGAAGCCGGCCGGGATGAATTTTGCCGTCCATCTCTCTCATCGCGATGTCCACGGTTCTCACGGGATTCGGGCGGCGCTCGCCGATCATCTGCCTCGTTCCCTCCGGCCCTATTATCTCTATGCCACTGCGGCCTGCCTTGGTAGTTTCCGTCGGGCCTGCGATTTCTGTCGCGGTTCTCATTGTGATAGTTGTCCCGCGTTCTATCAAATTGTGCCAACAGTTCTTGGAAACGTTCTAAATCTCTACACTCCACGCTGTTGACAATATTCTGTACATACGTTGGGAAATGAGCTGTCAGTAACCAGATGATTTTTCGGTCGTTTGCCTGCGGGTCACACAGCTTGATGGCGGAGATTTTCTCCATGGCGTAGTCTAAATAGGACTGCCCGTGGCGGTTTTCCCATCGCGATTCTAAAATCTTCCGCTCGAACTCATATCTCCGTTGTTCGCCCCAGTATCGATTCAGAAACTTCTCCCGAAACTCTTCATAATTTTGAGGGAAAGGGTTTAAAGCGGAAATCCAATAAGATGCATTGCCTTTCAACAATTCTTGCATAAATTTAGCCTTCAAGTGTGAAGGTACCGCCTTCGTGAGATTCATGTAATTTTCCGCCCGGTCAAGGAAAACTTTGGGATTTTCATCGGGTTTTCCGGAAAAATACAGGTTTTGCGGTGGAGCCCACGAGAAGCGAAGGCCTGAGCCACCAGAATTCGGATTTGGGTAATTCTCGCGTTCCTTTTCAATTTCCTCCTTTACCAATTCTAGGACAGTACGATCAATTTCCCTTTTTAATTTGGCTTCTCTCTCCCTGATGTTTTCCTCACTAATATTGCCTACTTGCGCGAACTTTTCGTGGATATGCGACACTTCTGAATGGAGTTTCTGTCCGATTTTATTAAATTTTTCGCCCATTTCCTGCTTAACTTCAATGATCTTTTCAGTAACCGACTCACAGCACGCTTCTACTTTGTCGTCGCATGCCTGTAATTTGGTCTGAATTTCGATTTTAAAAATTTTGAAATTTTCGGTAGTTTCCGCTTGTGCCCTTCCCAACTCCTGACTGAGTTTTTCTACGTTCCCCTCTATTTCCCCGCATCTGCCTTCGACCTGATTCTTTAAAATCCCTATTTCATGGTTAAGTTTTTGCTCGAGACTTTCTAATTTATTTGCTTGGGCTTCCAAATGACTTTCGATTCGGTTAAATCTGTCCTCACACTTGCTCTCATGTGCTGTGAACCGTTCATCTAACATTTCCTGTAATTTGGCAGTGTTATTTGAGATTTTCTCCTCTAATTTCGCGGCATTATTTGAGATTTTCTCCTCTAATTTTGCGACATTGCTATCTGACTGGTCTTTAATTTCTTTCAATTTAGCGGCGTTGTCTGAAAATTTCTCCTCAAATTTGGCAACAGTGTTATCTGAAATTTCTCTCATAACGCGCAAGATCTCACTTAAGGTGGGACCTTGCGTCGACGGCTCCTCAAAACTGTCTTCACCCGTCACGTCAATACCTGATTCGTCCTGCATTTTTACAATGTTACGCGGTTTCACTTGTTTTAGTACGCGCACACGGTATTCACACAACACAACACAACACAAGACAATGACACTTACAAGGAAAACACAGTACAAAATGACATCCTCAACAGACCATAAGTTATTAACTTCTCTACACCGTGCTTCCATCCATCATCTTAATAATTTAAACAATTTAATAATTTAGGCAGAGAAATCTCAGGGCGCTTATCTGGGATATTAAAAAATGAAAATTACGATTATTTCGCGTTAATCGAGCCCCACGGTGGGAAAGCCAATTGCAACTACCCTCGGGTCTTCGGTTGGGCGCCTCAGACGGGTAGCCGGCCCGCTCAGTCGACAGATTACCTGAAACGGCGAAGATGGAGGAAGCCGGTGGCCTAGGTTGAATGAGAAGTCAAACATGTGAATTTAGAACAAGTTGAATTTATTCATTAAAAAAAAGAAAACGCTAATGGTCTGGTGATGATAACTCTGGCGAGCATGCCCCCAAAATCGAAATAAAACAAAAAAATGAAATGTCATGCACATAAGAGAACAAAAAATTACAAAGTGATTACAATCAGATGAAACTCTTCTTCGCGCGCGAATTCCCGCTTGACGGCCATGCGCGGCCGGGAACTCCTCTTCGTCGCCCGGTCGAGAGGAAGTCAACACTGATTGTCTGATGTACTGTTCACACCTCTCGATCGCGGGTACGACATAAGACACTCAAACAGAAAATACCTCTGTTAGGCGGCCTGCGCCACCCACTGAAGTTGAACGACCTCAGGTCAGCTGGCTGCGAGGTTCGTGGCGAGCGAGGGGCGCCGCTCGGAAAATGTAGGTCAGATCAGGTACTTGCGAGGGTAGCGGCCAAGGCGGCCGGAACACAAAAGCGCCGTCTGCTCGCTGCGGTGAATGGGTCAGCACAGTTCATTCACTGACACGGTCGGTTCATTCCCGGTCGATCTCACAATACTTTGATACTAATGAGCCCGTGAATTATCGCACAAATTCACTAAGGAAAAGAGAGTCTCGAGTTCGCACGTAAATCGGACGTAATATAATACGAATTGCTGTCAAATGTTCATAATACTGTTCTGCGGCCTGCGTTCGTCACAGAAGTCTTGTACCCAAACTCTACAAGAAACTTAATAATTTTTCTAAGTCCATCGAACCGAACGCCACAACAGAATATAACAGGTTCCCCCCTGCGGCCGCCACTTGCGTCCGATTCTGAACACAGCTCCCCAGCTTCTCTTTTGTGCCTCGTCGCTCCAAGTTTTAGGAAACCTCGTTCCCCCTACCAAAATTATCCCTGTGACTCTGGAATATTCTAGAACAAACCCGAATTCTGGTTGCTATTGGCGAAAGGGTACTGCGCATTAGATATTTTCTGCCCAATCAGAGGATGTTTTCGAGGCCGAGAAAAGAGTGAGAGAGGGGCTGGTTATCGCTCCCTCTCGCTTTAATTTTGCGTCGAAAAGGGGCAGTTATTAACGACCGGGGGGGTGTGAGGGGCTAGGAATCTCTAGGGAGGTTGACGGAAGAGTTCCAGGCGTCGTGGAAAAATACTGAAGGGGTCGTGTGCAGAGCGGCTACCCAGAGTTGGGGCACACGTGTCCGCGACGAATTAGGGAGCGAAGGGTGCCGACACCGTGGCGCCTCGCCTGGCCCTCGGGTCGCCCCCGTGGCGCCTCGCATCTCTCGCGTCGCCGCCTGCGTGGAGTTATTTTGCGGCAGAATAAACTTGAATCTATTCGGTATCACTACAATACTTTAATCAGCATGTCTGAATTCGATGATTCCATTATTACACAGACAAGGATTTAATGAGAATAACAATTTACATTAATAACACAAGTAACATTACCAAGATGATCGTAGATCATTAATGAACACTAATTAAACACTTTTATATTATATGTCTGATTGTTCCTATTGTTTAATTTATTATTCCCATTCATGATATTTCCATCTCTGAAACTACATGCCTACCACTCTCATCACAGACTGTTACTTTTCTTTATCACTCCAATGAGCATCCTGAATCGGCATATACCCTACATCCAACCCCATCCATTCTTATTTATAACTATCGTTACTTATCTGAACTTTCGACTAGCTGTCTTCCTCGCGAAGCCACGACACGTGCTGTCCCCCGTGGCCGTTGCCGCGAGGTGGCCTTGGCGCCGCCGTCGCTCTGCGTCGGCACACGTGTCGCTAACGGTCCGTTCTAGCACACCGGCGTTGTATCCGCACCAATTTCCCTTCCCACACGTCGGAATTCCAGTTTCGGCTTACGGGCCCCCCACAATTCGGTTCCGCACACGCACAGCTACGCCGACTTGTCACAAATGCAATATCGCCCACGTGTCTATCCAATGTTGCACTTCTATATCTAAATTTCGTGATTATGTCTCTTCGAACACACTTATAACAATCCTTAATAACTCTCCTCACTGAGTTTGTCACACTTCTTATCCCTTTGACCACACATTGCCTCGATTAGTCCCGATTTCTCCCATAACATCCTCACATCGCTCCTCTGTCGTCTTCTCCACTCGTTACCTGTCCGCCATTCTCTTCCGATCCCTTCCGCTCGATGTGTCGTCCGAATCCTTCGTTCCGGGCGCTCGTTCACGGGTCCTGTTTGATTCACCCCGCGGCCGATTCATTGTCTGCGCGCCACTTTCAAATGTTGTGATTTGCCTAATGCTGGTGTTTTGACCATACGGTCGTGGAGTGTAGATCGAACATTCTGACTCTGGGTGCCGTAGCGTAAAGATCGTTTGTAGACAATATAGTGGGAAAGTGAGACTAGTATAGTTTGCTCCCCGGTTCCTAGTCTCTCCCACTGGTTATGTAAACTATTGAAGTCCAACTGCACTGTCCGAAAATCGGAACAAGTCCGCCGCGAAATCACTTCTGGTAAATTATTTTCAAAGTCCGGAAACAAACTATCACTTCTCGCACAAGAAAACTATACAAGTCTCACTTTCCCACTATATTGTCTACAACGATCTTTACGCTACGGCACCCAGAGAGAGAATGTTCGATCTACAGTCCACGACATCCAGAGACGGAATGTTCTGTTTAATGCATTTTTAAACCCTTTATGGCTCGGTAGGCGTCCATCCTTCTATTATTTCAAAACACGGCGGCAACATTAGACTATCTGCTCTTTTATAGCCAACCCGTGAATCTCTTACAAATCCGAGTAGCCGCGACCTCAGACAGTCATTCGTTTTTGCACCAATTACATCTTATGTTCTTCAGCCATCTAGCCGGCGTCCTGACGTCATCAAAGCCCGTGAATAGTTTGTTGACCTTGCCAACCTCTGCGCTGACGTTGCTAAGGCCGCATATACCGCCATATTGTATACCCATTTATAGCTAACATCATTAAATAAAATCTATCATATTCTGGTATATCACAACTTCCCCTGTCATGACCATCAGATTAATTGTTTAATTTAAAGTTAAATAAATTGTTGAATTTTGTTCTTTGGAAAAGAAAAGAGTTTTTCATTTGTCAATCATAATTTTCAATTAGTTGGTAGCATAATTATTACATTTCAGATTCCACGCCATACTGTATAGTTGGCAGATCAGGTAATCGGCTATCGAGACGATAGCGAGTATTTGTATCCGGACCCATCGACCCAAGCTAGCTGGATTTTTATATAATTTTGTTAAAATCAGATAGAAAAACTTTGGTAGTAATTCATGTAACCTGTTTCTGGCGCCCAAACCTTAATAAATTCGGAACAGGACATAATTACAGCCACGCTTTTGATGAGACGTTGAGAAAGGTATATTTCAATATATATATACTAGCGTACCCATGCGAGAACTCACGCATTGTACTTACAGAATATCAAACAAAATAACAATGCAATTGATGTTTGAAACAAATTTTCAATTAAAGTGTATTCAACATTACAAAGAGATGTCCTTGGAACAATTCATACTTCTTTAAAAACAACATTTGAAGAAATGTTTCAATCTTCCTTGAGAGTTAGCTTTTTGCTTTCCGTGATAGTCAAATAATAGAAAAAGTTTTTACTCTTGAGAAAGCCAAGTAAAGTAGTGCGAAAATAACGGATCGGGCAAGAACAGACCTACTCATTGCAATATTTCCTTGATTTGTTATGAAGAACCGAGGGGGTTTTGGAGAGTCAGGATGCCAGCCTGCTGGGGTGAGAAAATTGAAAAATTATTTGTATACTAAAAAGTATTGAATTATTTTCTGCGTCCTTACCTACCTCAAAAAAAGCAATTCCAAGCCAAAAATGTAATCAAAATAATGTTTTCACTTTTGGGTACTAAATACCGTTTGTTAGCGTTAGAAACAATTAGTAGGCATTAGTAAACCCACTTCGGTACATGGGAATCTTGCTCAAACGGTGTTTGCATTTTTAATATCTTAACGAACCGGCACCTTGAGTTTAATATCAAACGGTGCTTTATTTAGAATATGAGCTTGCAGCTGGGCGTTGGTGTACATACTTCCAGATACCGCCAACATTTAAATCGTGCGTTTGGATTGCGATCGTTGGCAGTTGTCGGGTGACTTGCACTATACTTTCTATAATTTTAAATTTAGTTGTTTTTTAATTGATTCACGTAGTATTGTAGGCTAGCGCGTTTTGATTTTTGTTTTGCATTTATTTCAAGCTATTTTACTTTAGCTACTTTAAAGAGTTTGTTGTTTGTGTTGTGCCCTAGCACAAGTTTTCCTCCACTACCTCTGCGTACCCGTGCGAGAACTCTCGCATGTTCGACCCCACACTCATCCCTATCCTTCTATTTTCATTGTAAGAGGGAAAATTGTTAAAGAAACGTGTTTATTTGTTTAAAATCTGTAAAGGTAACTTGCAGTGTACTAACACAATTACAAATAAAAAAGGAATTAATATTTAAAAGAAATTTTCAATAAATATATATTCAGTGTCATGGAGAATTTGCTTAGAACAATTCCCAACACTTACTTAAAGACAACATTTGAAGTAGTTATTCAATATTCTTTGTCAGTTAGGTTTTAGTTTTTCGTGATAGTCGCAAAAATATTAGCTTTTTACTTTTGAGAAAGCTACGTGTCTGAACCTGTTGACTTGAAAATTTCATTGAATGATAACGAAAATATTGGTACAGGTAATACACAAACACAGTCTTCACTCTTCACTGAACACCCACATCCCTCCACAATTATGTACACAGCACTTACAGACCATGAAAAAACGTTAATTAAATAGTTTTACTACACGCATAAGAAACAATCTTCATAGGTATAGGTATCAAGCAACTATAATAGTACTTCCAGTTGTTGCTGGAGAGCAAATCTTGAATTAATGATTATGCAAATAAACCTCGGCAGACTACACATACTACGGTGTTAACAGAAAGCGTAAATAAAGATTGTCGAATCTAAGCCTTCTAAGCGTGTCGGAACAAAAATTGCTACCAGCAGGAAGGACTGAAATGTTGAGGTGACCTTGATAGTATTAAAACGTAGACCCGAAACGTTAATTGAATGGATCGGAGAATATCTCGTCTTATAGATATTGGTGTGAAAAACATTTCTTTGAGGCCATTGGCCTCACAATTTTACTTTTTAAGGGTCTAAAACGCTTTGTTTATGAGTTATTTGCCGATATAGGTTGACATGTGATGCGGGTTGCATTTTACATGGATATTTCGAGGCGTTTTTTTAAAGACAACATCCATATTTTTCTAGTCAAAGTGAAATTCGTCAAGTCTCCGTGAAATTCTGTTTCTTTAGAGCCCTCATTTATAAAGATTGGTTGCGTGTGAGAGCCGGAACCCAAAGGTATACTACTGAAATAATACAGGTGCCGATATACACACACACACACATATATATATATATATATATATATATATATATATATATATATATATTGACCGTATGGTCAAAACGTAAATATTAGGCACACCACAACGTTCAAATGTGGCGCGTCAGTTGATGAACCTTTGCGGGATGAATCGGGCCGAGCCGTGAACGAGCGCCCGGAAGGTGGGGGATTAGTCGGTCGGACCGCGCGGAAGCGTTAGTTGGGGAGCGAGTAGCGGGAGTGAGGAGAGAGGCGTGATGGCGACAAGAGAGCGAGGTTGTAATGTACGGATAAATCCAGAATAATCGGGATGGCTGGTGTTAAAGGAAGGAGAATTGTGATAGACTTAATGATGATTGCGAGTAAGGATTGGTGTAAACGTGTTTGGAAGGAATAATCACGAAATTTGACAAGAGAAGAGAACATTACACGGACACGTGGGCGATGCTGTTCAGTGGTAGTCGGTGTAGCTGTGCGGATGCGGGATTACATGGTGGAGCAGTGTGAGCTGAGACAGGAAATTCGTCGTGTGGAGAAGGAAATTGTGGTGAGACGACGCCGGTGTACGAGAACGGGCCGCCGGCGACACGTGGGTAGGCAGAACATCGTTGGCGCCAAGGTCACCTCTCGGCAACGAGTCGGGGCACGCGGTCGCGCCGCGTAGAAGACGACGGTAGTGGAAGGCAGATAAGTAACAATAATTATGAACAAGAATAGATGGTTAATTGAATATAAAATGCCGGTTCAGGGTGCTCACTGAGTAGTAAGGAGAGCAATAGTGTCTGTAGTGGTTCACGAATGGCATATAGTTTTCGGAGAAATGGAGGTTACGTAAATGGAAATAATAAATGTAAAGATGATAGGAATAGTCGTAGATGTATAGTGTAATTTAATCTGTATTCAATAAGGATTTGCGACCAGGTCAATGATGTAAATTATGTTATTAATGTGAAGATGTTTTTTATCTTAATAAATCCTGTTTCTGTGATGATAGATTCTTTGAACTCAGATAATGATGATTAAAGTATCCCCCTCAAAGAACCCCTATGCCCCAAATAAACACTCACAAAATTTATGATATGTGCACCCATGAAACCGATAAAGTGTAAGTACGGTCACAATATATATATATATATATATATATATATATATATATATATATATATATATATATATATATATTTACCGAATGCTGTCGGGGAATTTTAGTGGGACCGTGGCTCATCACAAGATTTCAAAATAAAAAGAACACAAAGTCGTGACCACAGAACAACATGCAATTGGACACGCGTTGAAGCAAAACCACAAACAAAAACTAGAAGAATGACAATAACATTGATACACAAAGAAAATACACAAACATACAAAAAATTAACACAATTCAAAAAAATATCAAAAGGGGAGCATCAACTGCAAAGTTATCACGAATTGATTTTAAGATTTGCACAACTTAGAATCACGACAATATCTTCACTGACAAAACAAGTTGAAGCTCAACAAATGGAAAGAATGAAATCTCGGTTGGGATGAGTGATGGGCACATGCTTCTCGCATGACTCAGTCGTAGTACTTCCCGTTTACGAAAATTGCACTTAACTGTCCCTCATGATACACTGCATCAAACACATGCAAATAATTTCGTGCACAAAAATTCTCTAGAATCACAAAAAAAATCTCCATTCAATTAAATGAACAAATATAATTTCTTGAAAACACAGAATGTTCAAAAGAAATTTCTTTAAAACTAGAAGAATATCTTGTATTCTATTACAGTGAATAAACATAGTTTGTAGATAGCACAGAATATTCAAAAGAATTTTCTTAGAAAACTGTAGAAATGAAATCACCAAAGAATATCTCGTGTTCTGTTAACGTAAATTAATACTGATTTGTTTACAACACAGAATATTCAAAATATTGTTTCTTGAATAACTGTAAAAACGAGATCACAAAGAATATCTCGTATCCTATAAGAGTGATTAAATACCGCTTTTAATAACACAATGCTCCAAAGAAATCTCTTGAAAAACTTAGTTCATCAGATCTGACCTCGTCCCAAAACAGCAGAAAGTTGCAGCAGGCAGGACGGTGGTTGGGCCCTCGCTTTGTATACGCGTCAGCGCCTCAGCAACTCTTTTTGCCGTCGCGGAGACACCGGCACACTCGAGCCGTAGCCCATGCCTCTCCAGCAATTGTAGCTAGCACCATCGCGCCTAGTAACTTAGTCAAACCTCGCCATTTCGTGGCTACCAAAAAACTACCTTGTTCCAACATAACACTACCGCGTCCAAGCGCTTTGTGCCCCGTCGTCCCGCACTCCCCCCTCTCTCCCCTATCGCACACGTCATTACTCCAGATAAAAGGTGCACACCCCTTCTCTACCCCTCCCAGCCACCGATAAGAAAAACCGCGCGAGCGATCGAGCAGGCAGTGGATCTCGTATAACAGATGGCTGTAAATCGATTTAGTCAATATTTGGGCTGATTGGTTTCATCACATAGAGAGAGAGAGAGAGAGAGAGAGAGAGAGAACAAATTTGTAAATATATATGTATAGGTAGACGTGTAAATAATATATTTTAAGATAAATGAATGTGAAACAGTGTCTAACAAAATAGTGTGTGTCTAACGAAAGTATTGTTTAACTGTGAAAATAGTGCTACAGGAAAATCACAGGAATTGTTAAGAACTAGTGGACTACTATACAATATAGATGTGTGTATATATATATATGTATATATATATATATATATATATATATATATATATATATATATATTGGAACGAATTATGATAATGCGTTTGTAATCAGAGATGCAGCGGCCAACACGGTATAGATGCGGCCAATACTGTTTGAATTCAGCGGTAGTGGTGGCCGAGTCGACTGAACCGTTCGGTACGAGTCAGAGGGCAGCGCGGCGAACGAGAAGGTCCGCGGGGCGCGAGACAAGACAGTGAGTGAGTAAGCGAACTTGTAAGAACACGGAAGAGGTGAGAGAGAATAAGAAAAGTGAAGACGGGACGGGTGCGTGAGCAGGAGTTGTTAATTAAGAAATTGAGGAACTGTAAAGGTATTGTGAATGCAGAAGGAAAATGGATCATGCAATAAGTACTATGGAACGAATGTGATGAACAATATTCAAGAGTGAGAACGTGAAATTGAAGGGAGACGGGACCTTTGCGTGAGCATGAGAAGTAATGCAAAATAATAAAGGGACAGTGGAGGTGGTTTGCAGTGTTGATGGACAGTGATGATTAAAGTGGGGGCTAGCATAGGGAACTATTGTTAACGTTTAATTACGATTTGGAACATCAAAACCAGATGAAGACCTGGTGTCGGTCTGTAGACCAGCCTCAAGTGGCAGCGGTGTTGTAAAACATCCGTCAAGAAGTGTTAACAATAATATAGAGAGCTTTACGTTCGCGAAGTAGACGGTACGATAGGTGCGGAAGAGTTTAAGAGACCATTAAGGCAGCCATCTAAATCTAGCAGCGCCCAGAAACCAATCTCAACCAAACCATATCTAAAATTTTAGGCTAATTAAATGCTCTATTCCCGAATTTTAGGCTCCTCTGGATTTCCGAAAATCGTGAATCAATCTCAAAATCAATTGTAAAATCTGAAACCCATCCCAAAATTTAAGAATAATTTTAGGCTCTTGGAACAAAATTATCCCAGACTTCAAATTCCAAAAATCAGGGCTGTACAAAGCGAAACAATTAACATGGTTTCTTATTGGTGAATAAGATATGTTGTAGTCCTAACGGGAATTTTCCATTTTTGGAAAGGAAAGAGAGAAGCCCAAAATTATTTGTGGGTATAATAGTATTTCCAATAATGTGTGGAATATGAAGTTCAATTTTCAGAAGCTAAGTCGTTGTAGTTCAGGTGTTATAGTAACTCAAATATTGAATATCGAAAAAACGTGGGTGTGTTTCGATTAATATTGTATTTTTTTTCAATTAGAACAGTGCTAGCCCAAAATTATTTGAGGTTGGCATATTAATAGGTAATGTATGGGCAATTGTTAATAAATTTCTCATTTGAATTAGTAAAGTAGTTCAGAGATTATTTTGTGAGAAATGAAAAATTAATCGAAAGGTATGTTGTAGTTCTCACGATAATTTCCCATTTTTTGGAAAAGAAAGAGAGAAGCCCAAAATTATTTGTGGGTATAATACTATTTCTTATATTGTGTGGAATATGACGTTCAATTTTCAGAAACTAAGTCGTTGTATTTCAGGTGTTATAAGAACTCAAATATTGAATATCGAAAAAAGTGAGTGTGTTTTGATTAATATTCTATTTTTTTAATCAGAACGGTGCCAGCCCAAAATTATTTAAAGTTGACATATTAATAGGTAATTAATGGGCAATTGCTAATAAATTTCTCATTTGAATAATTAAAGTATTTCTGAGATTATTTTGTGAGGAATGAAAAATTAATCGAAAGGTATGTTGTAGTTCTCACGAGAAGATTCCATTTTTTTGGAAATGAAAGAGAGAAGCCCAAAATTATTTGTGGGTATAACCATATTTCTTATTATGTGTTGTATGTCATACGCCTTTCCAAGGAGCCAAATCCTTGTAGTTCAGGTTTTATAACAACGGAAATATTAAATGTTGGAAAAGAATTGGGAAAGTTTTTAGTAATATTAATTTTTTCCAATTAGAATGGCTCTAGCCCAAAATTATTTGAAAGTGTGATATTAATAGATAATGTATGAGCAATCGTTAATAAATTTATCATTTAAATTAGTAAAGTATTTCAGCAACTTTTTGTGAGGAATGAAAAATTAGTGAAAAGGTATATTCTAGTTCTCACGAGAATTTTTCCATTTTTTGGAAAAGAAAGAGAGAAGCCCAAAATCATTTGTTAATATATCTGTATTCCGTATCATGTGTTGTATATGGCCTTCAATTTCCAGGAGCGAAATCGTTGTAATTCAGGTGTTATAAGAACGCAAATGTTGAATATCGAAAAAAAATTGGGTGTGTTTTGATGAATATTCCAATTTTTTCCAATAAGAACGGTGCTACCCCAAAATTATTTGAGATTGGCATATTGATAGGTAATGCATCAGCAAATGTGAATCAGTTCCTCATTTGAATTATTAAAGTATTTCAGAAATAATTTTGTGAGGAATGAAAAATTAGCTACAAGTTATACTGTATTTCTCACGAGAATTTTCCACTTTTTGGAAAAGAAAGAGAAGCCCAAAATTATTTGTGGGTATAACCATATTTCTTAATATGTGTTGTATGTCACACGCCACTTCCATGAGCCATATCCCAGTACTTCTGATTTTATAAGAACGGAAATGTTGAATATCGGAAAAAATGTATGGACTGGTTTTGACTAATATCCCTTTTTTAATACGAACTAATATAGCCCAAAATTATTTGAGATTTGAATATTATTGGCTAATTTATGTGCAATTGTTAATAAATTCTTTATTTGAATTGGTACCAAATCTTGGGGTTTACTTTTTCAGAAGTGGAAACGTGGTCAAATGTATATTGTAGTTCTCACGCGAATTTTTCTTTTCTTGGAGAAGAAACCGTGAAGTTCAAAATGATTCATGAGTATAGCCGTGTTCTCTATCATGTGTTGTATACGGCGCTTTATTGCCAGGAACGAAATTCTTGTAGTTCAGGTTTTATAAGATCGCAAATATTGGATAGCAAAAACAAAAGTTATTCTATTGATTATTATTCCTTTACTTTTCAATAAGAACGTGTCTAGCCTGAACGAGATACCTCGTCGCCGATGGGCTTGCCGACAGCTGTGGTGATCATCTAAACGACAGGTTTTATGTACTGAGCAGCTCATTAAAGGTTGGTTACAAAGGTAGCAGTAATTCATAAACATTCCAAGGGTGAAACAAGTTAAAGAAGACTTTCATTGTAATTATTTTTTTAAAATAACGTGTTATGTTCTCTGCATTGCAATTGTCTTTCCAATGGATGCATGAGAATCCAGAGCCCAATCACGGAAAATATTACCCGTCACCTTATCTTATTAAAATCATTGTTGACTTGTACCGAAAAACATGTACGTCTCTCTCTCTCTCTCATATATATATATATATATATATATATATATATATATACCATAATCGTAAATGTTTCAATAGGAAAACAATTCTACATCGCCAGGTTTTAGCTCATCTGGTAAGTTCTTATTTGTGAGCTGCCCTACTAGACAGTGGAGGGCTTTTACGCTGAATAGGGATGTTATATCTATAATAATAATAATAATAATAATAATAATAATAATAATAATAACTCCTTAACTCCCTATCCTCTCCAATTGCTATGTCAGTGGTAGCCTAGCTACTGGTAGGGCCTCCCTTGCTGAATAGGTTGAAGGTGAGGGGTCCAACGAAGAAGTTTGAGGAGAGAGGGAAGTAAATAGTGAGGGAAGGGTCATGAACCTTTGGACTTCCTGTTATCGGCCCATGAAGGATACAGGAGAGAAACTGGGTTGGCACACCAGGTCACTGATTAGAGTGGAGGCCTGAACCTTGCATTAGCCAGCGAAGGAGGCTGCCTTCGGCAGTCAGTGAAAATCCCTTGGAGTTTAGTAATGCCGACTGGCGATCGAGGCCACTATGGGTCGCAGTAACGGATGGCAGGAAACAACCCAAAGGTTAAGTGTGATCTGTGAAATCGAATTTGCTACCTGCGAATCTTCACATGAAACCAATGAGTAAAATGGATAGAACAAACAATGTAATTAACCTTAACGTGCCTTGTTCTACCAATATCGCATACCTGCTCAGAAACCGAGCAAATGTCACTTTGTCGACATCTGGCCATCCCACGGATATTCCGGCCATCCCAGGGACACAGAGCTGGCGGTAGCTCAAAGCCATCGATAAGAGATGGACCCAGGATGATTTAAAGGAGGTGATGTGAAGCTTTTACTATGCAAAAGCGAAAAATGGGGGCTCAGAAATAGACGTTTTTAAGATATGGAGAGAGCGGAACTCAGATATGAGACCTACCCTAGACTTAAAGAAGCTTGCCAGTCAACGACGTTACATACTCAGCAGTGGAAAATTCTCAGCAGAACAACTTGTAGACATACAGAGAAACGCGGAGTATGTTCTTAGATCAAACTATCCACATGACGAACATTTAGAACCACCTAATATCCCTGAAAACGATGGTCCCCTTGAAGGTTCATCTCTTCCAAATGAAACATCCGTCAATGGTGAAAATTCATCTGACCATGAGTCACACGATAAGGACACGATGCGGGACCTCCTCCAATGCGAGATAGAACGAGTTCGTCTACTTCCATTCGAATCTCGTGCACAGTTGAGGAGAATTTACGAAAATACTAAAGCTGAGAGAGTGACAGAAAAAGAGAATTCTGTCTTAAACGACCTCAAGTAGAAATCTAGATATTACGGAAATCAATCACATCGTGTATGCAACTAGATATCTAGTATCTCAGATAATCTTGGGGCCAGACAAGAACACCGATGGCCGAACGCCAGATAGAGTAAAGTGTTCCGTACCTCCATAGAAGAAAAGAATTATGAAACGGATAGCCGAAACACGGCGCGAAATATCACCCCTAACCGAGGCATCTTCTAAGTCAAACCACACGTATAAAGTTCAACAAAAAATACTCAATGTTGAACAAAAATACCTAATTGACAATGACACAACAAGGCTAATGGTAGCTGAAAAGCTAAAAGAGAAAATTCAAGCATGGGCTCAACGAATAAGACGGTACAAACGTAGAGAAATTTCCGGTTGTTTGAAACAGACGGCAAGAGATTCTATCGCAGTCTGGCTTAAAAACCGAATGGCAATGCTGCCCCTCCTTCAAAAGGTGACGTCGAAATATTTTGGGCAGTAATCTGGGAGAAAACCAGATCCTACAACAAAGACGCATCGTGGCTCCAATCTGAAGTTGATGCTGCCAATGGACTCGTGGAAACAGTGGAACATGTTCAAGGATTCTCGAAAGAGGACCTATCCCAAACAATTAAGAACATGGAAAACTGGAAATCCCCTTGGGTTGATAAGATCCAGATTTATTGGATTAAGGAATTAACAGCATTACATTCACATCTAGCAAAGGGTGTTAATAAAATTTTAGAAAACCCTAAGGAACTCCCCGAATGGCTCACTCGCGGAATCACGTATTTGCTACCCAAAACAGGAGACAGCCCTTTGGCGAAGAACTACAGGTCAATTACTTGCCTGCCAGTAATGTACAAACTTATAACTGCAGCCTTAGTTGACAAAATGTATAGGCACCTAGAGAAGAACCATCTGTTGCCAGTTGAACAGAAAGGATGTCGTAAAAGTTCCTATGGCTGTAAGGAAATTTTGCTTCTGAATAAAATAATTTTGAATGATGTAAAGAAACAAAAACGTAATTTAAGCATGGCTTGGATTGACTACCAGAAGGCCTTTGACAGTGCACCACACGATTGGATTATGAAGACCCTGATGATATATCGATTTAATCCTAGACTTGTTGAGTTTTGCAAGGATAGTACGAAGTCGTGGAGCACCAGGTTACTAATCCACAGCGGAAAGGGAGTAATAGAAACAAGAAGTATTCCGATTAACAGGGGAATATTTCAAGGAGATTCACTATCCCCTCTGCTGTTTTGCATTTGTTTGATCCCTCTATCGAGACAGCTGTCGCACACTGAATTTGGTTACAAGCTCCATGGTGATGAAATGCCTGTATCACATTTATTTTACATGGATGATCTTAAAGTGTTTGCTAAGAATGAAACAATTCTCTCCCAAATGCTGTCTGCCATCAATGATTTTAGCAATGACATCTGTATGAAGTTTGGTCTTGACAAGTGTGCAAAAGTCAACTTAAAAAGAGGGAAACTCACAACGTCAGAGAACATTGAAGTTGATAGACGCACGGTGATTCAAGATCTTGAGCCAGGTAAAAGTTACAAATATCTGCGCATTGAAGAATGTGAGACCATCTCGAACGACACAATGAAAGACAGAATTCGCAAGAAGTATTATAGAAGAGTGAGACTTGTTCTGCAGTCCGCTCTGAACTCAAGGAATAACATATCAGCAATAGGTTGCTTGGCGGTGCCTGTAGTCGAATACAGTTTCGGACTAGTAGACTGGACTGAACAGGAAATTCGCATCATGGATCGAAAAACCAGAAAACTGCTTAGAATGCATCATGTTGCCCACCCCCGAGCTGATGTACATAGACTTTGTCTCACGTAAGGAAGGAGGAAGAGGCCTCAGACAAATTGAAGCCTCCTGGCACAATACAATAACCGGGATGGGAAAGTATGAAGTCAGCCATCAAGATGACCCACTAATGAGGCATGTCATGAAATCAGACCGAATAATGGGAAACAGAGGCATTGTAAGTGTAGCAAGGAGCATTGCGAACAAAACTATGCAAGACAACCAGAATGACAGAGACACTGAACTTCTGATGCTACTTAACATGAAATTTGAGACACAAAAATGTTAAAGAAATCGTGGAGAGACAAACCACTCCAGGGACAATATTTGAAACGAATGGACAAGGTGTAGATCAACAAAGATCAATCATTTATGTGGCTTAAAAGGGGAAGAATGAAGCCAGAATCGGAAGCGATTGAAATAGCTGCCCAAGATCAGGCCTTGCGAACACGACATTATGATAAAGCGGTTCTCAAAATTTCCCAAAATCATAAATGTCGCATTTGTCAGGAACACGTAGAAATCATTGATCATATTGTCTTAGCTTGTCCAATCCTATCAAAGACCGAATACATGAAAAGACACGACAGGGTGTGTAGCTACCTCCACTGGCAGATCTGTACCTCCCTCGATGTTCCGAACACATGCCCCAAGTGGTACGAACACTTACCGAAACCGGTGACGTCTGTTGGATTGTGTACGATATTGTACGACCAACAAATTCAAACTGATCGCACGATATTGGCAAACAAACCGGATATAGTCATCCGGGATTAGGAGAACAAATCGTGCTTACTTGTCGATGTTGCTGCACCTTGCGATCAAAACGTCGTTACCAAGGAGGCAGAGAAACGTCTTAAATACAAGAGTTTGGAAATCGAGATCAGCCGAATGTGGGGCGTATAAGCACAGGTCGTCCCGATAGTTATCGGAGCTCTGGGACTTGTTCCGCAAAATTTGTGTAAGAACTGATCTAAACTCCCAGGTAATTCAAAAGACTGGGAAGTGCAAGAAATCGCTTTATTTGGAACAGCCCACATTTTACGTTAGAGGCACCGACAGCCCCTAGATCTACTCCTTAGGTAGCTGGTTGCAACCTGGAGTAGATTTTATATTCAGCCGACACATAACATTTTTAGTCGTGATTTAAAGGAATAATAATAATAATAATAATAATAATAATAATAATAATAATAATAATAATATATAGTCTTTGGAAATCAACATTTAGTGAGAAATTTCATAAAACGGAGTTACAAATATGACTTTATCCTCTGAATGTTACGTAACTGATAATGCACAGGTGTTTGGCTAGTCAGATTTTTCGCAGTCAATAAGATTTCAGGTACCTGTTGAACATCTGTGGGTATGGAATTGTCTGACAATTAGGGCAAATGTAGCATGTGTGATTGTGTATAACACCTTTAGGTGAAATATCTCACTGTAAGTTACTATTATAAATTACACAGACTTTGTAACATTTACTTTGAGACATTGTGAATCAATGGTGCGGTTATGGTTCATGGAAAATTGATGATATCTTCTGAAAAATATCTTAAAAATTTGCAACATAAAAAAATAATTACAGGACATGGTTTGTGAGATCAAAAATGGTGAATTATATGATAAGCTACGATGCATGGGGCATGGTTTTGATGCGCTGTCTGTGCAATACATTTGGCATCTCACATCCACTGGACGTTTCCCAGATTATAGACCTTTTACCAAGCATCATTTTCCAATTCCTGGGCATTATTGTTACATCGATCGCCGCTGGTGAGTTGAATTAAGCTTCTCTACCTTCTTTATCTAGATTTCAGTATGTAACTGAAGGATCCAATCCTATTTAATTAGTACTTGCGAAGTGCTAGGTTGACAGGTAACCAAGCTAGTGACGTCATATCTCAGTCAAAAAATAGCGGACACCCCTTCAATACGAGAGTGCGTTTATATGCCAAACTCGAAGGGGCACAGTAGTTTCTACCACACTGACGATGAGCTTTCCCTGCATTAAGCTATTTCTATATAACTTTACATGTAGTATTACATTCTGAAAGCAAATTGATCTTGATGCTCCGCTTCTGCAGAATGATCATCCTCTTTTGCATGTAACGCATTGTAATCTACAGAAACATATCTTGCGTAAATAGTGAAAGAACAATTGGTATTTTTATTTGCTTGAACCAAATTGATCACTATTTTTTATACAAGAAAAATGATTTTCACAAAATCGATTTTATTCGCATCAAATAGATTATCACAATTTATGTCCAGGTTACAAAGATAACTAGTGGTAGGGTTGCCAACTTGGGGAAATTTGTCCTCAATTCCTTTTCGTTGTGGGGAAACAATGTGAAAAATAAATGGAGAGGGAAACGATTGTTTTTTTGGAGGGGAGAATCATATTCATTCGGAATCGAGATAGAAATTATTCTGTAAATTATCTATATAAATAAAACCAAGTCGAGTTAGTTACACCACTTATGATTCAAGAACGGCTGAACCAATTTTAATTATCTCTCTTTTGTTTATTCATCTCCGCCCGAAATAGCAGAATAACTATCAAAATATCGAAAAAAGTTGCTAGATAGCGCTATATTCATATCAAATGTAATCCACAGCATTCGGTATGATATTTGAATCTATATCGTTAAATAAGTCGTAAACTAAGCGCTCTAGGGCATTAAAAACTAAAATTTTGAAGCTGAACATATCCTTGTTTTTAGTTTATTGTACAAGTTTTGTAAATTACTTGACTGTAACTGAAACTTAACTAAATTTTATAAGTGCTTAAACATTTACCAAGTATTTGATTTAAAAATTTTTGTGTTTACATAATCCATTTTCTCTCCTTAATCAATGGTATTCGTATGTCTCTTAGATATTATTGTAATTAGCTATTTTCTGATTTTAATATCCTGTAATCAGTGAATGTGGTGATGATGTCGAAAAAAGTGAAAGCTGGAAACATGATGTTCGAGGAACTGCAAACTGAGCTGCGAGAGTACCTCCATTTTAAGAAAGTGCCTCGGGCCTTCAACCGCCGCATCTCCCAGTATTTTCGCTTTTGCTACGAGCGTTCTTTCTACAAAGAGGCAGCTATCCTTTCCTTTGTGACGGGCCAGCTCAGACAGGTGGGTATTGTAATGTTCAGGATTAATAATCATAAAGGATTATTCATATTTTAATTACAATTCGTTTTAAAAATCTCCGATCATAACGTGATTAATGAAGGTTACGTTGCAAAATGAACACTTGAACATGTTGAAATAGGTCCTATTCAACAAAGAGTAAGTCAACACAGTATTACTTAATTGGAAGTTTGTTTTGGCATCTACGTGTTTAAGAGTTGTGTATTAATGTCACGAAAGAAAAAGTTTAATCATATATCAAAATATTATTTTCCCTCTGGAAGTACGATGAACTCTATTCCTTTAGAAAATAGAAATTTATATGTACGGAAGTGTTGGTTTCCCTCTCCATATTGTTTGCATCTCTCTTGAAAAAAGCAATGTTGATTCAGTAGAGCCAGTAGATATCACTGTAACGCAAATAGTTCAAAAAATTGCCACTAACATTTTCTAGAGAATCATCATGCACAATTTGATGTGCAGTGTAATCCGTCCCTCCCTATGGCAATGCCATGCGTATGCGTGCGCGCACAAGTTACAGTACGTACATTCCCCCTTTGCACCGGCTATCTTACTTATTTATTCACCAATCAACTCATCAACACAACAAATGAACGTATGGTTGTCCAACTTTCTATTCCGGCACACACACACACACACACACACACACACACACATAACGTATTTACTTTACTCTGGAAAATTTGTTGCCGATTTTCTCAAAAAATACTTGCAATTACAGAAATTTGTTTCCAACAATTTGTCAACAATAACCATTTCTCTTTGGAATTCTTTTCTCTTTGTTTCGCACGTGATTTCTTTTTTTTTAATTGAATTAATACTTCAATAATCTCCATTAATTACCCGTTCTTCCAAATTAAACTGTTTCTCACTGAATAATTGAACAAATTGTATAAAAAATCTGAATTATTGGGTTAATTCAACGGGTTTTATTACACCGAATGTCAATCTGCATATTATTTAAAAATTCTGAATGATACTTTGAATATTGTTGACATTTCTGCAATTTTGAATGTTTTGAATGTTTTTGTATGGCCATTCATTTACAATTATAACTAAAAACGATCTTGGTCTTGGATAGTTCATTATGTTTCGCCAAAACATTCTCTATGACGAAAAACCGCGTGTACTTCCCTGTTTTGCTGTCGTCTACTTGATGTTCACGCGCCACATCACAGTTCCTGGGCCCCGAACCAATTCTTCTAGCGTACGCAAGCACTGCATCGCCATACACGTCACCACGTGTCACCCGTCGTCGCTGGTTTCAAATCACAGACAATTATCTAATATATGTCCGCTCCGTCCGCGGCGAATCTACTTAGTTTTTATGCTTGAACTACCGTTTAAGCGACTTTTCTCTTTTATCACCAAATCTAAACTACAAAACTTGCGTACTGCCAGACTTGAAAATATCAAAAACTGTTCCGAATGTATGCTAACTTGCAACTAAAAAACTTGTCAAACAGTTTTAAACTTCCAAACTTGAAAAAATCTAACGCGATACGTTCCGACACAATTTCTCCTGCAACTACTTGCTCACAACTCAGCTTCCTCTGCATTGTTGGCGACCTCAGGTTATATTATTTCAGTCAAAACAAACAACTGCCGCTACCATTCTTATTATTTTCACCTTAAAAAGAAAAATTCTTATTTTTCCCAATTTTCACTTTTTAGCTATGCCACAGTGTTCAAAAATTGCTATCTAAGTCTAATGTCTCACTTCAGTTTTCAAAATGCGCGTTTTCGGCCACATTACGCTGAAAAACGCCCATTTCTATATCACGTAATTGTACCTTCCAATATCATTTGTTCTCCATTGTGGTTTCGTAACATGAAAATTATGAAAAATAAACTTTTCTGGTATCCAACAAGTCTTTTGCCACTTTCATAAATTTGCCGTAATTCACTCCGTCTAATAATTACAATTGCGGCACAATTTACTAATTTCACATAAAATTCTTGAAAATGTTTATTTTCCCCGTACGTAGAGTCGAAGTTTACTCACGCATTTTATTGAAACTGTTCTAACAATAACCCGTGGTTCGATTTTAACGAATTAAACACTGGAATTCTTCTTAATGTAGTGGCCATCTAATTATCATATTCAATTACGTTTTTATTTATGCGTTTTGGTAAACAAGAAGTGTTGTCCCTACGCAATACGGCTATCTTTTGTTTATTCCATACCCTGTTCACAACACATGGTTTTTGTTTTGCTGAAATCTGTTCCGTTTAAGCAAATGTTTCTTTATGAAATAAATTTAAAATTCCTGCAATTTATTGTAAATTATCTTGTAATGATCCTGAATCATTACAGCAGATACATCTTTGTTTGTTATGCCAAACTGGAACAGATCAAATAAACGTAATTGTTGTTCAGGCGTCACAGAAAATTAAACATGTTCTGCAGTAAAAATTTAACCAGTGATTTTGTAACAAAAATAAACTAGAAATGTGCTAAAAATATCTCACTATAGACATTAAATTGATAAGTTACACGTACAATTTTCCTTGACCGTACAAAATACACAAAAATTAATCTTTATTTCAAAACTAGTACAGGCGAAACTACATCAAACAACTATGAAACAAATCTAAAATATGGGGTACAATCTGTTTGGTTTAAAAGTCGAGCTAAGATAAAAACGGATTGGATACGGGACCAATACCCCATCGCAGGTGATCTTGTTGTGCCGAGAAACGTTTCCTGAATGTAAGCCTGTGCGTCGCCGCAGGACGTGCTGCTGCACAAGAGCCGTCGCCTGCTGGAGACGGTGGAGATCTTCGCCAACCTGCCGCCCCTGCTCGCTGCGCGCCTGGTGTCGTGCATGAAGGAGCAGGTGGCGCTTGGCAACGAAGTGGTGGCGAGGGCGGGGGCCCCCGAGGACCGCATGTACTACATCTTGACCGGCACAGTCGCTGTCTACAGCCCACAAGGTGTTGAGGTGAGGGCAACTGCCAGTCATAAAGCAGCCAACCACCAACGAAAAATGCCGACACATTTTCGACAGACTAGGTAATCGTAAGAAGTACCCACCACTCAAGCTGTCGATGGTCCATAAACATAATTGAGCGATGTTAATTAAAGCACGAGAAGCTAGTAAGGTTGCAGACCCCATCGAAAATTTTCCTCCTCTAAGTGTCAAACGCAAAAATGACTCATATAGGTTTTAAAAGCTTATGATATCATTTAAAATTTATAATTGAGAGGTAAATTGTATTGGGAAATAAATTTCTTGATTGAATATTGAAGATCTATGATAAATTCCAAAATTGTTAAGGTTTCATAAAAATCGAAACAACAACTTGCTTATCAAAGCACATTCCTTAATTCGAGCAAAATAACAAAGATAACTTTCTGGCAAATACTCACAAAAAATTGAAAATGACAAACTGATGTATTTTAAAATACCTACCCCCAAATGAACATATCTTCATTATCTCTGAATCACCACATCCAGACCTTGAACCTGATACATTTCCCAAGTTTAACATGAAAAGCATCTAATACGACATAATTATGCGTGATGTACATCAACCATCCATCCCACACACTCATCCATTCAATTGCATCCATTCATCAATACCATCCATCCATCCATCTATTCCATCCATCTACCCTTTCCAACCAACCATCCCATTCCGTCCTTCCATCCCAACCATCCATATATCCAATCCATACATCCCATCCATTCATCCATCCCACTCCATCCATCCCACTCCGTCCATCCATTCATCCATCCCACTCCATTTGTCAATCCCATTCCATCCATCCTTCCATCCATCCTAATTTTTGGGTATAAAATTTCCGGTATGGCTTGGCTTCTTGTACCAATCTTATTCATTTTCATATTAGCCCTCATAAGCCTTAATTCTGACGCGTGTGGGAAGTTAGATCTTAAAATAAACTGTTTCGGTAGCATAACGCAGCATTTCCTTAACCTCCAGCTCGAATAAGGTTAAGAGTACGTGAGTTATAAAATTCATATATAGAATCTCTCTTAAGCGCTGAGGTAAGAAATAAGGCCCAAGATATAATAATTCACAATCCCAACCGGCGCATGTACAGAAAATCGCTTTTGTTGAGCTACACAACGTACAACGTGCTGATTTCCTCGGTCCTTACATGCAAGTTGTTTACTTTAATTGTGCCAATTCTTGTAAAACACGGTTCATCTGAACGAAGAACGAAATTCCTTCTTATCTTAGTATTTGCGCAGGAAATGTCTAGGAATCGAAAACAACGTTGTAAGTGTCTACTGCGCCAATACTATACCCCCTGGAAATGGAAAGGTCTTAATCTCTCCGCATAGATTGCTCGCCATACGACATGATGCCTTGACCTCGCGCACTATTTGTCTTCTGTTCGCTTCCGGGGCTTATCGAATAGTAGTAGCGATTGAGTTTTCCAGAAAAGTGGCGAGCTCCAACGCGAGAAGAAGCAGCTCGCTCACTTGCCGTAGCCCATGTTACAAGTGCATAATCGAAAGTTTAAAGATAATTATTTACATAATTAAAGGAGGATGAGTATTTAACTTTTGCAAACTACATTACATACGGGATAAGGTGCAGGGTTTTAGCAACGGAGACTAAATCATCCACCAGGCACTGTAAGCCGGCACCCGACACTGCAAGCAGCCGCTGACACTATTAGGTTCAACTATTTCATTAATCGGAATTATCATACTAATTTTCATAATATGAGAAAGAATAATTTCTCACCGAAAATTTTTATTTCCCTGTCCATAAACTTAATACCAAGCCGGCCTTTGACATCCGCCAAAGACCCTTATGCGACTGCTCCCGGCATAGCTAAAAACACCTTCAGGATCGGAGCCTGGCTAAGTTAGATTTGCCAAGAAGGATCGGAATTGCTCAGGGCTATGAATTAAAACTGCATTGATTCATGCAACGTGGTTCCTGAAGGGAACTGTTTAATCTGTTGTTTGTGTCTAAACTTAAATGATTGCATATAAAACAATAATATTTTGATCCATTAGTTAGGAATGTTGTTTGTTGAGTATTAAAGAGTTGGTACAGAAGTCTTTAACACTCAATAGAGGACTATTAGAAGTCTTTAGTACTCCACAAATTTGTTGGTTAAACACTGATTGAACTATTCCATCCCGTGCACCTTGCGAATTGGCTGAGGCGACGAGGGGAGGCGGGGCTGATTCTCGTACCTGGCGCGCCGGGGTTCGCCGGCCCCGAGCCTTTTGTGCAGCGGGTGGCCCGCACGTTCAGCTGACTACGGCAGTTAGCAGGTGTCCGGGATGAATACTCGCCCGCCAACCCGACGACGTTACGTGGTCTTTCGAATCGGCCCATTAAGACTGGCCTGGGCATCGGTGTTGTAGGCAAGGGCTATTGATCGCCTCGTAAGTTGGAGGTAGCGACGAGAACTTGGTGGCCAAGTCAAAGTAGCAAAGTCTAATTGCCATCTGTCTGACGTCTGGTCATGTTTCGAATTCTGCACGGAAAACGGCTGAGTTTCTACTGGTAGTTCCTTTCTCGGCACTAGTTGCGCTGAGAAGCTAGTGGCATACCACTAAACCACGAAGCGCGCCATTGCCACTAATAGCGGTCCTTGATATCACTGATCTAGGCAGAGAAGATCCATTGGCGAGGCGGCGCTGGTGGCGGATGATGTGACGATAGCGCTGACGTCGGTTGTGGCTCTGAAAAGTAACCCTGAATGAGTCCCCAGCTGCTGCATCTGGGCGAAGGGGAGCACTTCGACGAGGCGGCGCTGGTGGCCAACGACGAGACATGGGCGCTGTCTGTGGTGGCGGTGGAGATGCCATGCTTGAGGACACATGGAAGAAGTGTGTGCTTTGTGTCCCCAGCTGCTGCATCTGGGCGAAGGGGAGCACTTCGGCGAGGTGGCGCTGGTGGCGGACGACGAGACATGGGCGCTGTCTGTGGTGGCGGTGGAGATGCCATGCTTGAGGACACATGGAAGAAGTGTGTGCTTTGTGTCCCCAGCTGCTGCATCTGGGCGAAGGGGAGCACTTCGGCGAGGCGGCGCTGGTGGCCAACCACGAGACATGGGCGCTGTCTGTGGTGGCGGTGGAGATGCCATGCTTGAGGACACATGGAAGAAGTGTGTGCTTTGTGTCCCCAGCTGCTGCATCTGGGCGAAGGGGAGCACTTCGGCGACGCGGCGCTGGTGGCCAACAACGAGACATGGGCGCTGTCTGTGGTGGCGGTGGAGATGCCATGCTTGAGGACACATGGAAGAAGTGTGTGCTTTGTGTCCCCAGCTGCTGCATCTGGGCGAAGGGGAGCACTTCGGCGAGGCGGCGCTGGTGGCCAACGACGAGACGTGGGCGCTGTCTGTGGTGGGGAGGAGATGCTATGCTTGAGGACTCATGGAAGAAGTGTGTGCTTTGTGTCCCCAGCTGCTGCATCTGGGCGAAGGGGAGCACTTCGGCGAGGCGACGCTGGTGGCGGACGACGAGACCTGGGCGCTGTCTGTGGTGGGGTGGAGATGCTATGCTTGAGGACTCATGGAAGAAGTGTGTGCTTTGTGTCCCCAGCTGCTGCATCTGGGCGAAGGGGAGCACTTCGGCGAAGTGGCGCTGGTGGCGGACGACGAGACATGGGCGCTGTCTGTGGTGGCGGTGGAGATGCCATGCTTGAGGACACATGGAAGAAGTGTGTGCTTTGTGTCCCCAGCTGCTGCATCTGGGCGAAGGGGAGCACTTCGGCGACGCGGCGCTGGTGGCCAACAACGAGACATGGGCGCTGTCTGTGGTGGCGGTGGAGATGCCATGCTTGAGGACACATGGAAGAAGTGTGTGCTTTGTGTCCCCAGCTGCTGCATCTGGGCGAAGGGGAGCACTTCGGCGAGGCGGCGCTGGTGGCCAACGACGAGACGTGGGCGCTGTCTGTGGTGGGGAGGAGATGCTATGCTTGAGGACTCATGGAAGAAGTGTGTGCTTTGTGTCCCCAGCTGCTGCATCTGGGCGAAGGGGAGCACTTCGGCGAGGCGACGCTGGTGGCGGACGACGAGACCTGGGCGCTGTCTGTGGTGGGGTGGAGATGCTATGCTTGAGGACTCATGGAAGAAGTGTGTGCTTTGTGTCCCCAGCTGCTGCATCTGGGCGAAGGGGAGCACTTCGGCGAAGTGGCGCTGGTGGCGGACGACGAGACATGGGCGCTGTCTGTGGTGGCGGTGGAGATGCCATGCTTGAGGACACATGGAAGAAGTGTGTGCTTTGTGTCCCCAGCTGCTGCATCTGGGCGAAGGGGAGCACTTCGGCGACGCGGCGCTGGTGGCCAACAACGAGACATGGGCGCTGTCTGTGGTGGCGGTGGAGATGCCATGCTTGAGGACACATGGAAGAAGTGTGTGCTTTGTGTCCCCAGCTGCTGCATCTGGGCGAAGGGGAGCACTTCGGCGAGGCGGCGCTGGTGGCCAACGACGAGACGTGGGCGCTGTCTGTGGTGGGGAGGAGATGCTATGCTTGAGGACTCATGGAAGAAGTGTGTGCTTTGTGTCCCCAGCTGCTGCATCTGGGCGAAGGGGAGCACTTCGGCGAGGCGACGCTGGTGGCGGACGACGAGACCTGGGCGCTGTCTGTGGTGGGGTGGAGATGCTATGCTTGAGGACTCATGGAAGAAGTGTGTGCTTTGTGTCCCCAGCTGCTGCATCTGGGCGAAGGGGAGCACTTCGGCGAAGTGGCGCTGGTGGCGGACGACGAGACATGGGCGCTGTCTGTGGTGGCGGTGGAGATGCCATGCTTGAGGACACATGGAAGAAGTGTGTGCTTTGTGTCCCCAGCTGCTGCATCTGGGCGAAGGGGAGCACTTTGGCGAGGCGGCGCTGGTGGCCAACGACGAGACATGGGCGCTGTCTGTGGTGGCGTTGGAGATGCCATGCTTGAGGACACATGGAAGAAGTGTGTGCTTTGTGTCCCCAGCTGCTGCATCTGGGCGAAGGGGAGCACTTCGGCGAGGCGGCGCTGGTGGCCAACGACGAGACGTGGGCGCTGTCTGTGGTGGGGAGGAGATGCTATGCTTGAGGACTCATGGAAGAAGTGTGTGCTTTGTGTCCCCAGCTGCTGCATCTGGGCGAAGGGGAGCATTTCGGCGAGGTGGCGCTGGTGTCGGACGACGTGGCCCGGACGCTGTCGGTGGTAGCGCTGGAGACGACGCGAATGTGGACGCTGACGCGTGACGCCTTCAAATTGGCGCTGGCCCCTGACCAAGAGTACCTGAAGCGTGTGGAGAAGGTGGCGCGCGTGCGGCAGAGCCTGATGTCGGGGCAAGAGGAGGGCGCCCTCCGCACGCCCGTGGCTCACTTTGTGCAGCACCTGCGCCGCCGCCACCAAGCGGCTCAAATGGAGCGCCGACGCAGGGTGCGCCAAGTGAGTGATGTTTTTACATTTATATGGATCACATTGAGGACGTTTATTATTTGTTTACTGTCCAGCAACTGGGATGATAGTTCACGACATATTGCGCAAGCGTGGTTGAGTATATCTACGTGTTTTGTTTTGTTCCTACTTTTTCTCAAATTTGTCTGATTAGGTCAGTTGGTCAAGCATGAGGATTAATTTCGGAGCAATGTGTTTGAGCCACACGCTGGGCGCCGAAATAATAGCCTAAGCATGTTGATTCACAGTTCTACTCTCCCGCAGGCTTAGTAGAGTTCCATATCTGTTTTTCTGACTTACCTCGCACTTTTTCTGCTGTTTCCCAGCTATATTCATTGTCACGACATGAAATTTTGAATCTCAAGAGCGTGGTATGAAGACCCAGCCATTTCTTTTTATGAATGTAGTTGCCATACATTTTATTACACGATATAATTGCATTTATTACACGATATAATTGCATTTATTACACAATATAATTCTTTCGATGAAAGTTAATAAACGAAAAGAGCCTGACCGGTAAATACGAAATCCGATAAAGTTAGGTTTAGGTAAAACAATTCGTTCTTGTTTAAAAAAGACGCGGTGATCGATTAAATGAAGGACAGCAATCGTTTCGCTATTCAGTGTAAGTAAACTTCCACTAATAATAGCCGAGAGGCTTTGTGCTGCTTCTTATTAGATTATGGTACTAGTAATATAGTCCGTAATTACGATTCAACGTAAAAGTACCGAGTAAGTCTTCATTCCTCATATCCAGATATATCATACTTTGACGTGATTAGTATTATCCGTTGGGTTTACAGTAATACTATTTCTCATATAATTACAGTGTTAAATAAAAATATTTTCTGGAACAAGAACAAAACATACTGTTTCTGGTAAATAATTTACCTTTCAATCCACCTGAAGCGTGTGGAGAAGGTGGCGCGCGTGCGACAGGCTAACTTCCGAATTTCTGTATCAGTCTCAGTGCCCATGAGAGATCGTATATGAAAATGGGTATATCCCCCTGTGTTCGTTATTTTTCTGACTAACGGCGCAGAGGTTATACAGAAAGATAAGCAAAATAAAATTTAAAAAATGTAGTTTAAGGCTAAAAGGCAAATACTGAATTCATATTCGAATCTAGTGACCAAGTCTTAGCTAAGAACACCACTCACATTCTTTGATACAAAAATGCTGCTGACCAGTGTTAACAGCAATAGTTTAAAAAACCGGGATATATTCAATTTCGTTCACACTGACTTCCGCTTACAATGAAGTGCAGAGCTTTTGTTATTCTCCTCTAATAATATTTCAGAGAAAGAATGGCCGAGCCGAAAATCGAATGACTGTTAAACTTAGTTTGCCGTAGAATGGACGGCTGACGCGATGGCCCTTGTGCAGGAGTCGAAGTTCAAGAGCTTCGTGGAGCACGACCGGGAGCCAGAACCGCGCCAGTCGCAGCCGTTCCCTCGCTCGCGTCGCGGCGCCGCGGTGAGGGCGACCACGCCCTCGGCCTCGGCCTCGCCCTCGACCTCGGCCTCGCAGCCGCGCAGGGCGCCCCGCCGCTCCTCCGACCCCAACTGAAGCACTTACCATTTGTTGCGTTTTCGTGTTTTCTCTTTGCCTAGAATAAAGTTATATTTTCAGCCTGATGGATCGAATTACCTTAATTATCAAGAGTTTCGCGCCGAGATCGATGCTCAGAAGCTCTCGACCTCACAGCTTTACAAGGTGGATCTGCGCTCCTTCCTTTTCAGTTGATTCCTTACATGTTAAATTTTTACCTTTTCAACGTTTGTATTAATGCTAAAAAATAAAGGCATTTACATGTTGTGTTTGAATGTTCTCTCTATGCGATGTATATTTTTGTATTTTCCAATGGAGAAAACAATAATTACAGTTGTCAACGGCAGTCCGCTGTGATCAACGCCCAAAATCCCGCGACCTCTCAGACGCGCTTTCAAATATGCATTTATTAGTTAAATACCACATCCAAGGCTGAGACTTAGCCTTGATACCCGCACATCTTGGGAATTCATTATCAAGTTGAATATTCAGAAATATTGAAAGGCAGTTTTGCATTCAACTGCTGGCGATTTAAGCGAAGGCGAGGCGGCTCCACGTCCACGGCACAGGAAGTGCCGCTTGGCATCACAAGATCGCGACCGTATCAAGCAGTGCGATCATGCCGCTCCTAGCGGCAGGACCAAGAAAGACGCGAAATGCCGTGCGATATTCCATTCCGAAGACCAGCCCCTACGCGCGCATTCCAGCACTCCACCGGCTTCGGCCGCCCTTGCTCCCACGCCAAGCGCGAAGTATACCATGCGCGCCCTTACTCCCACCCCGGCGCGCATGGTATACTTCGCGCTATACTGCGATTTTACCTGATTCCTGAGGTGGCGCGTCACTTAGGAGTACTGCGGTTGACCCGATGGGGTTTAGTGAGATGGGGATAGGAAGGACAGTTTCCTCAAAAATAAGTCTTATTTCAACTAATGCGTCATTTACTACAGTTAAATAAATAGAGGGAGAGGGGCAACGATAGACCAGATAAAAGAATTATACTGGGAGCCAGGAAGGCTCCCACGCGTTGTACTGCGATTTTTCTAATTCTGCCTCTCGAGCTCCTATGGTCACGATGGAATATCTCATGGCATTTCGCGCCTTTCTCCGTCCTGCCTCTAGAAGTGCACTGCTTGATGCGGTCGTGATCATGCAATACCTAGCGGCGCGACTGAGAAGGACGTGACACATTCCATTGTGAAGACGAGCCTTGAGAGGCGAAGGTTAAAAATCGCAGTATAGCGCGAAGTATACCATGCGCGCCGGGGTGGGAGTAAGGGCGCGCATGGTATACTTCGCGCTTGGCGTGGGAGCAAGGGCGGCCGAAGCCGGTGGAGTGCTGGAAGGCGCGCGTAGGGGCTTGTCTTCGGAATGGAATATCGCACGGCATTTCGCGTCTTTCTTGGTCCTGCCGCTAGGAGCGGCATGATCGCACTGCTTGATACGGTCGCGATCTTGTGATGCCAAGCGGCGCGATTGTGGTGTGTGGGTCACCTTTGCTACCAGATGGTGATGTGCGGCTACCCGCTGCTACCAGATGTGACGTACCACCCTCGGAGATGACTGACTTAAGCGTATTCCTGAGGTGGCGCGTCACTTAGGAGTACTGCGGTTGACCCGATGGGGTTTAGTGAGATGGGGATAGGAAGGACAGTTTCCTCAAAAATAAGTCTTATTTCAACTAATGCGTCATTTACTACAGTTAAATAAATAGAGGGAGAGGGGCAACGATAGACCAGATAAAAGAAACGCACAGAGAGGGTCGAGCTCAGACGTGGCGGCCTCTTAGCCCATCACTCCGTCCTCCAGGCGCGGCGGGGATGACAGCAGCAGCGGCAGCGGCGGCCACGTCGTGTCCTGTGTCTGACTGGTATCCGCTCCTGCTACTGCTCCTAGCTCCATTCCTGACACTCCCTTCCACTGCTACTCTCCGCCATTGCTACTGCCTCCAGCTCCGTCTGCTACTGCTCCGACTGGCTCTTCCTCTGCTCCCGCGGGGCCTGGAGTATATTCGACGCTCGCGTGCATGCGGCAGCACTTTTCGGAGGTTGCGCCGCCCAGATGTTTGCTTGTCGTTGCATTCCGCTTCCCTTCGGTGACGCCCCCGGCATGATGTGGAGTAATGGTGGCTCGCCATACAACTGAGAAGGACGCAAAATACCGTGACATATTCCATCGTGAAGACGAGCCTTCAGAGGCAATGTTTGCAAAATCGTAGTATGAAACACGCGTCGCGCGGGTCTATAGACGCGCGGGCAGCCAGCAATCGACACGCACGTTGCCGCTGCGGGTTGTCTCCGTACCATATCCATTCCAGGATGGCAGTGCGCCTCCCCCATGGGTTTGCAAACCTCAGCAGTTCCTAGTCATCTGCTTGGCAGCTGATTGGAAGGAAATGTGGTCATAGGAATTAAGAGTACTGACGGCATTTTCCTCCAATCCGCGAGTAAATATAATCGCTCGCTTGTAGAGTGAAAGAACACTGGTCCAGAACCCATACTTCACTTGTTTCCGAGTTTTCAAGTCGATCAGTCGGCGTCGTGTAATGTTAATATACGTAATAATGTAAGTATTAACGACGTAAGAGACAAGTCAAAGAAATTTAATTTTTGTAATTTTGAAAATACAAAAGAATAGAGCAACATCACATATATGTTATCTCATAGAGTACATTAAGCACTATCATTACCACAAGTTTGAAGAAAAAATGATACATTTTTGAGAAAATATTGTTTTTGTATTTTTTTTTAAATTGCACATATTTTGCACAGAACTAATTTTGAAGAACAAGTTTCATTTGGAGGAGAAATCTCTATCTTTAATTTTGTAGTTGAAGAAGAGGCCGAAAAAATTCACTTTTACAAAAATTCAAAATTAACCCTGCAAGTTGGACCTGTGGCACCTTAACCAGTGTACTTTATTCTTCCAAGAAATTTAAAGAAAAATTTTGGAGCCGTTGTGGAGAAAATTTTGAAAATGTGCAGGAGTGTTCATGTAAAGTAACCCAAATTTTAAAGAATATTTTTCAAAATCTCAAAGGTTCAGTTCGAGAGAGACAGGGGCGTGTTCAATTTGGAAAAATCCTACGCATGGCTTAGGCGCTGGTGGTGTTCACAGATTGATAGACGGACATTTTGCTGTCAATTGGTCATTCGGTATCAAGAACCCACAAATTAGGGATTCTGGCTACACCACGTGTTAGGCTATTTTCTTTTCTTAATTTAGCAACTGGTGTTATCCACGTTTTAGTTATAAGGCCCGGTAATGAATTTTTTCCACCGAAAATCCACCGTTTTTTAGCGCAGTATTACATAACTTTCTCTACACTACACGGCAAAGTATCTGGTGGTGGGTATATAAAAAAGTAACTACAGAATGGAACAGAATGGACTTTCCAATATTAGTTTTCTATTTCCTTGGGTCTGGGCTAGTTATTTGGAAATGCCTCATACTCTTGCCAGCTGCCATCTATCACCGCCCAAAGTACATGTTTTTGAAATGTCTTAATTTTTCGCTTTCTTAATGATAGAATGGAAATATTAATTTCAGAATATTAAGAAACAGTAAAAACTCGTCCTAAATGGCAATTTTCTTTTAAAAAAAATCTAGCTGTTTTTAAGAAAATGGCGCTTAAACGCAACTAAAAATGCGAAATTTGAAGCTTTTTCACAGAAAATGTTTAAGTTTTCAAAAATGTTATTTTAAGTTATTTGAAGCCCTTACACTCACAAATAAAATAATGTTTACAAATTTCCGGCAATGTGCATATTAAAGATGTGAGTGGATTTGTTTTAAAAATCGAAAAAAAATCCCCAAAATGAACTTATCGTCATATTAAAGAAAGCAATTAGCACTATTCGTTCCAAACGTTAGAAGAAAAAAATTGGAGCCACTTATGAAAAAATAGCGTTTGAGAGTTTCTGAAAATGCGGAATTTTGAGCCACTTTTCACAGAAAACGTTTGAGTTTTCGAGAAACTTTGCTTGTGTAACGTCACAGCACTGGTCTCGACCGACGGTACAAGTCGTGCAGGGCGGGTGGGTTGGTCAGGCGGACGGACAGACGGACGGACAGACAGACGGACAGACAGACGGACAGACAGACGGACAGACAGACGGACAGACAGACGGACAGACAGACGGACAGACAGACGGACAGACAGACAGACGGGCAGACGGATGTAGGGACGTTTGGCTTTCATTTGTTTTTTTCGGTACCAAGACTTACAAAATAGTGATTCTGGCTACACCACGTGTTAAGGGATTTTGCTCTTAATTTAGCAACTTTATCCTATATTACGTTATCATGGTCCGGCAACGAATTCTTTTTCTTCCAAAAATTTGCCATTTTTTCGTACAGCATTACATAACTTTCCCTTTACCATGTATATTACCCCGCATATACGTACGTATACAGGAAACTAAAAATCAATCAATTTACAGACACCTACAAAACTGTTGAAAATTGTTCTTTGCTGCTTACATCAGTGGTTTTATCCAGTGACGAGGAGACAAAAGATGCTTTTAAAGTTTCATTTTTCACGGGACATTATCATGCTCACACATGAAATACAATCGTTCTGAATTTGTGGACAAAACACAATGGAATTTTCCATATTATCTTTGAGAGTTTTATCACATTCATTATTTAACGTCTATGAAATTTTCTCTATTTCATGATCCCGTACACGTTATGAAGACATTGTGGCCACGAAATGCAAGCCCTTGTCTCCGGAGAAAACATACAACTCGTATGAAGTGTGACAGAATATCCCTATTTTTCCTTATATCACTGTTGTATTGCTCAGCAAAGCCTATGTTGGTTATTTAATTAAAATTCTAACCTCTCAAATTTTCCACACGTTTTTAACTGTTTCTCACGTGCTATACGAGTGTACGAGTACTTATTATGTATCTTGATAGCCTCCTACATATTATATAAATGTGTGTAAACATTGAAGTTCCACATTTTTTCATTTGAGAACCTAGAAGAAGATCAGCAAAATAGTTCTTAATTACTTTTACATACGTATATCCATGATGGTGGTGGTGAGTAGGGCGAGAAGTGCGGCTGCAGCGGGCACCGCCGCGGCGGTCGCGGTGGTCCGTCGCCGCGGCGATGGTCCGCAGCCGAGGTAATCCATCGCCGCGGCAGTGGTCCGCGGCCGAGGTGGTCCATCGCCGCGGCGGTGGTCCGTGGCCACGGTGGTCCATCTCCGCGGCGATGGTCCGCGGCCGCGGTGGTCCACCGACGTGGCGGTCCCAAGCATGGATAAAGGAGGAGGGTCACTAGTGTGGCACTGCTTCCACTTACTTGTGCCATACTTCTATTAACTTTCCTGTTCGGTCTCTCTCGATCTCTTGTGTTCTTCAATCCCGGTGCAATTAGGTTGCGAGGGCTAGGGAGTCATTTATTTCGTTTCTTCTACTTTTCTTGTATTCGGTCTCTTCTTCGACTCTCTTTTCTTTTTTATTCCTTATGGTGATAGGGTTGACAGGACTCTGTAATTGGGCGGGGAGCCAAACTTTCTAGGGGAAAGTAACCCCAAAAAGAAAATCTCTGGTCCTCTAGGTTGGAGTTTGGGACCTGCACTACGTCACTCTTAAAAATTAAACCAACTGCAAAACTTCCCGGCAAATCCTCAAAACATAATGGACCATCAAGACGCAAACACGGAACATTCAGGGAATTGCTACAAAAACTGAAGAGGAATTTAGATTAATCAAAAAGTATGTATGGACATAATAGGATTCACAGAAACTAAGAAGAAGGGAATGGGTACGGAAGAAAGGAATGGATACATCCACATTTATAGTGAGGTGCCTAAGGAAGAGAGAGTTTGAAATGGAGTTTCCATAGCTACAAAATATATAGAAAAGAATATCACTAGCTGGGAATACTTTAGCGATAGAATGTTTAATTAATGTCTCTAAGTATATTCAAGATTCCACGCAAACGAAGTTCCGAGTACATGTGGTATACAATATCCATTTCCATTCAGGAGCTCAATGACGTTTGACGTGATTCTCAGGCCGAATTACAGATGATATATTAGAACTTATCAGAAAGACAACTCTTGAATTCTTGCCAAAACATGGGCTCGGCGTACATTTTCAATGTCCTTTTCTGTGCACTCTAGCATTGAATTTTAATAAGAGAATGCCACCAACGGTGAAAACATGAAAATCAAATATTTAGTACAAACATAATTTGAGATCAAGGCATGACAGTAATAAGGAAACTGAAGCTAAACTGTTTATTACTTCAGTGTAATTTTCAAATCTAATGACCTCGAATTAATCAATATTTGCTACTTTCATTTTATTATAATTTTGTGTGTAAAACAGTGCAATTGGATTGCAGTTAAAAAACATTTCGACGGGAAATGACCACCAGGGCCCCCGGACGACTAACCTCAAAATGTGGAAAACAGAGACACACCATTAGATTATGTACACGTTTTGACGAATTTTGCACAAAATAATTGTACGCTGATTCACGGAAAACAATGGAAAGCACGAAAATGAACAGCGACGTTCTCATGTTTTCTGATGATCTTATTTATTGTCCTCATAATATAAGGTGTAGATGCAAAAATAGTTAAGTCAATGTTTCTAGCAGATTGATTCCAGTTACTCTTTTGATTTGTAAAATGCCAGAAACAACCGGATTTAGGGTAAGTCGTAAAATAATGATATTATTTGATTACGTAAGGTCACTTTCTTCTGAATAATAATTTAAAGTAGTTGAACTCTTACGATTATTTTGCATAGTTAGCATAATTCTATACCAAATACTTGTCCTCGAAACTTATGAAATAAATTATGGATTATTAGTTTTTGTATCCGTGATCTCGGATGAATGATCTCTGATACCCATAAGTATTCGTACAAAATAATATTTCTAACGGTATAAAATATTCAAGTTTTTACGCAAAATATGCAAAAACATTACTGACAAATGTTGAGCAAAAATAAAAATATTTCATGGGTTCAACATCATCACGCCATTTCTATAAGCGAGATAACTAGAAAAGGGCCATGTAAAAAACAATATTTTTTTCAACCCTGTATCTCATAAACATGAATTTTACAAAAAAAACTTAAGATTAATTTTTTGGATGACATTTTGTCTACTATAATTTTTATGGAACCTTTTTGGTAGGATTTTGTTTCGGTAGGATTGATATATAAAAGAAACGTCGAAAAATCTCCTTCAAACAGTCTCCCTGCCCTCGACTCACCCCAACACTTCAGTATTTTTAGTATGTTACGCAGAAGTACCAATAATCATACCAAGTTTCAAAACTATGGGATTTTTTCACTCGATTTTTCTAATTTGACTGGGCTATTGAGGGAAAATGGATGTTGTTTTACTTTCTCGCACACCTTACAATGAATTTCACCAAAAACTACATTTGTCAATATTTTGGGTGATATAGCGTTCCCAACTATCCCGAAAACCTTACACAACTTCACTATTAAAGATGAGTAAATGAGATTTTTATTTTCTCGTGTATGTACGTATTTACGGAGTAATGTACGTGGTTAAAGGAAAGTTATGTAATGCCGAAAATCGATTTCAAGATTTCAACGGAAAATCACGTTCAAGGGTTCCCTGATACTGAAAAAGTGACTTTTTTTTCAAAATTTCCGTATGAGTGTCATCTGTGAATACGTCCAGCTTCTGAACCATACGTAGGATTTTGTCCAAAAGGGATATTCTCTAGGTGGATCTGGCTCGATTCGAAGCGCTGCCATTTTCAAAAACGTCCTTTAAAATTTGGCATGATATTTGACAATGTAAAAATTTTACATAAAGCCTCTGGGACACTCCAAATTTTCTCAAAAATCGCTCCTTGTTTTTTCCTTAATTTTTTTAAACAATAGAATAAAATAGGCTTATAAAGATGGAATAAGTCCGTTTGCAGCTGTCAACTCTGCATTTTCAAAAAAATTAATTTTTTGAAATTTCTTCGGCTACAAACACAAACTTCAAGATAGAGATTTTTCTTGAAAGTTTTTTTCTCCTTAGCTAGTTCTTTCATTAAGATCGGAAACATTTTTGGCAAATTTAGTAGCTTTCACGCAATATTCCGTGCAACATGGGCAATTTAAAAATATAACAAAACAAAATTTTCTATAAAAGGCCCCGAGTTTTTTCTTCACGCCTTTGGTACTGATAGTGCTAAATGTATTCTACGAGATGATATAAACGCTCTTTTTATTTACGTTTGTTTTGTTTCAAAAATTAAAAATATGTAATTTATTGACTAGCCTCTCACGTCGTTAATATGTCATTAGCGGTGTCTCGTTTACATTATTATACTAACAAGTACATGTGCTTTAAATTAATAAAAACGAGCTCAAAATTCCGCATTTTCAGAAATTTATAAACGCCGCTTACTCAATTTTTTTTAACTTTTAGTACGAATAGTGCTAATTGCACTGTTTAAGATGACATAAGTCATTTTGCTGTATACTTCTGTTGTTTTTTATTACAGAAATATAATTTGGAAGAGTTTCAAATGGCTTCTAAATAAGGTTTTTCGAAAACTGAAAAGATTTCTGTGAAAATAGCTTCAAATTTCCCATTTACAGTAACACTTAAACGCCACTTTATAAAATAGGGTTCTAAATTTGTCAACGAAAATTGTCATATAGGATGAGATTTTACACTTCCATAATATTTTCCAAGTAATCTTCGAAATATACCATTAGGAAACTGAAAAATTGAGAAAACTTGAAATGTATTTTGGGAGGCGATCGATGCCAGATGGCAAGAGGTTGGGGAATGACCGTAAAGCGGGCTCACAGCGAGAAAATTAGAAAACTTTACTACGAGAAACTCTGTAGTACCATTCTGTAACATCACTAGTTATTATTTCAAAATGTGTCCTACTAAACTCATTATATGTATATTTTAAGGTATTAAAATTTGTAATTTAGAAAAAATCATTACTAGCTTGTTAGAAAAACAGAATACCAAGAATTGATTCTTCCTTATATTAGCTACATACGAACTAAAGTTGCTCAGCTGAGTGTTTCTGGCCTCCTTAAACTCAGCGAGTAGGTAAACTCCTCTCCAAGCAATCACGTTTGTAGTCTAATGTGTCTAAGTTGAGCATGGTGCACCCTATAAAACGGTAGGAAGCCACTGTGATTCAAACGCTTCAATTTTAAAACTAGTTTTTGAAATGTCTCTCATTTCGTTGGGAAACGAAATTTTCAAGTTATGGCTGCACAGTCAGTTGAATAGAAGTTACAAAATATTTTACGTAATCAGCACAAATGTTGCGATAAGTATGTGCTGTTCTAGCACGAATAAATAATGTTGTATTTACGTCCTAGACATACGTTTTCCATCCGTGTCTTGTGTTCGTGGCGAAATGTTGAAACCCACACCGTCAATATAACTACAATTTCCTTGTCAGACGTACGTGGAGGAGGTCCCAGACCACGATTGCCAACTGGACATAAAGGACGTGGTGGAGCAGGTGCTGTTTGGGGATGGGTTCCCGTCGCGAAGAAGGCGCTTGCTTGGCTACATCCAGCGAACTTTTCTTCTCTCGCGGAAACATCCGTACACGAGCAGGATCTTCAAGAGCACCAACTCCATCGCGCAGGAAATCATGCGGCACCGGAGGGTGGCCCCCACCACCATCCACCCTTACAGCGTATTCCGGTAAGCATAGTCAGAAGGTGAGAATCTGCTCAGAGACTGCTCGAGTATCTAGAACTGTCTGAAGAAGCCGCTAGATAAAATGCTATTGGTGCCATAAGATAGAATGAACCCAAAAGTCAAAAGATACTAATTAAAAACACGCATGAAATTTGCTGAGCACATACATTCACAATGGTGATTTAAACCGGTGCGATTTCATGTTTCATTTTCTTGAAAAACACATATTTTAGTTTCTTGTGATTTGGAGTGTAATTAAGTAACGGTTTTCTATCAATAGAGATGAATATCTTCGAAGGGTTCGTTAATTTTTTTTTAATTTTCGGCATTGCAATACATTTTAATCTTGCTTATTCCATTACTGAAATGAATAGCACGTCAAATTGATGTATCACTGCAGAACAAAATGTTACTTTTTACTGAAAAGCCGGGTTTTTAAAATGTCTAAATACTTTTATCGTTTTCTTTCTGTAACTATAATATTGAAAATGTTATCAAACCTAGTGATAATTTCCTAAGATGAACTACAATACTGGAAGGAGAGATTTTTTCCTATTGAAATCTGTTCTTCACATTTAGATTATTAAATAAGGTCACGAACGCTTTTAGTTAATGTGAGTATTTTCGGGTAGTTTTCTGTTAAAAAGGCAATTTTAAGATATTTCGTAAACATGATTTACTCAGAAACTGCTTCGAATATTTTCTTTAATGTTTTTATGCAAGTAAAATACGCTTTAAAAAGGTGTTGGGCTTATTTTCGGTTATTTTTTTCTGTTTCCGAAAATTACAGAAGTGTAAAATAGCAAAACTACAATATTGATCATCCATATTTTTTATTTTATTTTTTATCAGTCTCAAACAAAATCAAAAAACCCTCAAAATAAAAACTCCTCTTAATCGAAGTTATCAATAAATTAGATAAATACCGAAAATCACAATTCAAAGTATTCCGGTCTAAACTTCAAGCCTTCTCCACAGCAGTTTGATCAGTGATTAAAATTAGCATCTAGTATTCTTCCATTAAATTCAGAATAAATTATAGCAAATTACGATTCTGGAAAGGCTGAACTATTAGCCAAACACGTTTTACGGCACGCTCTAATCATCCCGATCACAAGCTTGAGATAACACAAAACATGGTTTAAATACATTATGTACTTGCTTCACCAACTGGAACATTAAAATCAACACTCAAAATTCAAACCCAATTTGTTTTTTCATTAAAAGAGATTAATTCAACTTATGCACCGATTTTTAATCATAAAGTTATTAAAATTGCTCTCCAATTCTCCCCCAGTTAAATATTTATATCCACAAAAGTTACAAAAATAACTTGTAAGCAACCCTTTCTTGAATATCTAATAATGCTCATATCAAAATCCTTAAATTATACCCGTTTATAAACAGAAAATCAAAACCAACTTTTTCAGGTATCTTTATTTATAAACCTGTCATTCGTCCCACGATAATTGTTCTATATGGTGGAGCACTGAAAAAACACATAAACGCAAGTTATAAGTTATTCAAAATAATTTTTGCGTCATATATTAATGCTCCTAAGTTTATTCGTAATAACCAGAATTTAAAAGAAGTGACTCTAGATTCAATATGTACGTGGATTTTATAATTACCAAAGGTTTTATTTCTTTTCTTCCATCTTGACCAGCAACTAATACATTTAAGCAAAATGTGATAATCTTTCTCGCATTAAGACTCGATATTCAAAAGATATCTTCCACCATCCTTAATTACCAGTTTACAATTCAAACCAAAATAAAATATTAAAATATTTGCTAGTAAAGTATTATGTGGGACCCTTCCTGGATAACCTTAGAAATTATTAATCAATTTTTTTTCGTTTATTGAATTAAGAAAATAATGCAATTTTATGCGGCCTTGAAAGATATTTGTATGTCGAACAAATAGAACAAATGTGATTTTCAAGTATAAAAAGATTCAAAAAATGTTCCAGATAATTAGACCTTCAAAGCAGAGAAGTGTAAGGATAATTTTTGCGTGAAATAATGGCAATTAAAAAACAATTCTTTTCAAAAATGGTTCACAATTTATCTTGAAACTTTTTCCAATCTGCACATAGAGAGCTTACAAAAATTTCACTGGTCGCAATTTAGTTGAATTCTCCCTATTTTCGAAAATGAAAATGTTTTTCGGTGTGCCGGTGTAACAATAATATTGCAAACATTTATTTTTCTTAATGAAATCTGTACTTTAAATGTTCATTTTGAAATAAAATTTTGAAAAATCTAAATTTACGAAAATTGCAAATGTTGACTTTTTAAAGAGCCCAGGAAATTATTTTTACTCCGCATCTGGTGGTGCTGGGGTACTGTTAGTAGTACCATAATCCGCTAGTATGCATTAAAAGCCTCGGCGCTTTGACCTCCTCCTTGTTGTAGCTAAAAGTTCCGCTACTGACCGCTGGCGCGCTGCTCGCCGACCATTCCTTGATCGGCTACTGCATGCAAATTTACGGAGATCTGCATTACAAACACAACTTTTCGACTTACAGGCTTTGAATTCAAGTATTTAAGTATCTCCATTACTTTTTTAACCTTTTAAAGACTAATGGGAAAGAGGTTTCCCGGAGCATTTCAACCCAGCGGTACCAATGGGATCTTTTTCGCTTGACCTCCGGAGGCGTGCGACGGCCCTTATCAATCGCTTGCTGACGGGTGACAAGCAGCGGCGCGGCGTTTCTCACGTTCGGCGCTCCGGCCTACGCCGTCCGGCAGGGATGTGTTGAAGGAGTACGGTCTTCCGAGGCGCGAAAGGGAGCGTGGGCTGCTCTGTCTTTTCATGCTTCTACAGTGCGCCGCAGCTTGAGAAACATAGGAGAATGTTGATCGCCATTCAATATTCGCCTGGAGAGCCGCTTTAACGGCAATAAAATCATAATAAGATCACATACCACAGTAAGAACAAAAGAGATAATTTCTGTTTGCAATTTGTAACGGAAATTGGGTTTCGTATGGCATGTACATATAACTCACAAATTTGTTCCATAATATTTTATTATAACTTCGAATGTAATAATTAAATTGTGCTAGAAATACTTTTTCTACAGTAGCAGATAACAACAGGGTAAAATCATGTTTATATCAGTGCAATAAATATATTGTTTTCATATTTTGTTATGTATTGTATTGTATTATTTGCAATGTCTTAATATTTTATTGTATTGGACTAAACCAACGACGTGGTTCCATATAAATATCTCGTCAGCTTATCAAAGCTTTTCTGTTGTTAGGGCGCCTTATCCTTTTCGCCATTGTACTTATATGTAGCGCTTCACTGTCTACTATCTCCTGTCACACACCCCAGTCTTAACCTTTTAGAGACCGAGTTTTTTTCCTTCTGCACTCCGTGCGGTACCGACTTTTTTAAATAGACGAATTCGCTTGACCCTAGTGGAGGTTTAACTGCGGCGAGTGATGACAGCTACCCCCCAAGTGTTGAAAGTCCTTGTTGATAGAGATTTAAAGGGATTAACTGAGTAAAACAGTATCAACTTTTCCTCTCCAAAATCAAGTAATATTGTTTTGAGCAATGATCTTTTTCATTTTTTCTAATATTTTTCATTCTTTTCTCCACCCACCCCGCCTGCGCAACGAAGTTTTCTGCATTTGATGTTTAAAATGTCTTTATATTTAGAATGTTTCAGAATTTAAAAAATATTTCCCACTTGCAAAGAGGTAACCTACAGAATACTTTATGAAAATTAATTACAAAGTTGGAATTTGAAGAAATTATTATACTTTAAAAAAATATTTTCAAAATATTTAAAATAGCTTTTTAGGTTAATGGATATATATAAAACTATTAAAAGTACGATTTTTCCAAATTTTTCAAAGTGTTTTGGGAAAGTAAAAATATGAAAATCATTTCTAAAAATGAAAAAGTATTTGATTTTCCTTAATTTTATTTTAAATGCGTAAGAAATGTATTTCGTACACCGTGGATAAAGCTAAATCCTAGTGATTTAGTATCTTGAACGGAATCAATTCACGAAGCTGGACAGCTTGATCGGAGCTGAAAATGTTTAATTATATTGACTTGGATCATCTTCCAGACTGGACGCAGATGCACAGTCACTGTCACTGTGCAAAATTAACTCAATTTCACGTGTTGTTAGCGATTGTTCTCGACGAGTCATTTTTACTTCAAAAAGCACACGACCCAAGCGCAAGCAGCAACTCTTAGCAGAATACGACTGCGATCGCCCAAGTGAGAAGCGTGGGCCGAGGCGGGTTTGTTATGACTGGGGGGGGTGGTGACAGGAGATAGTAGACAGTGAAGCGCTACATATAAGTACAAGGGCATAAGAAGAAGGCGCCCTAACAACAGAAAAGCTTTGATAAACTGACGAGATATTTATATGGAACCACGTCGTTGGTTTATGCCAATACAATAAAATATTAAGACATTGCAAATAATACAATACAATACATAACAAAATATGAAAATAATATATTTATTTCACTGATAGAAACTTGATTTTACCCTGTTGTTACCTGCTACTGTAGAAAAATATCTTTCTAGTACAATTTAATTATTACATACGAAGTTATAATAAAATATCATGGAACAAATTTGTGAAAGTTTGCATGCCATACGAAACCCAATTTACGTTACAAATTGCAAACAGAAATCATCTCTTTTGTTCTTACTATGGTATGTGATCTTATTATGATTTTATTGCCGTTAAAGCGGCGTCTCCAGGCCAATATTGAATGGCGATCAATATTCTCGTAAGTTTCTCAAGCTGCGGCGCACTGTAAAAGCATGAAAATACAGAGCAGCCCACGCTCCCTTTCGCGCTTAAGACCGTACTCCGTCAACACATCCCTGCCGGATGGCGTAGGCCGGAGCGCCGAACGTGAGAATCGCCGCGCCGCTGCTTGTCACCCGTCAGCAAGCGATAGATAAGAGCCGTCGCACGCCTCCGGAGGTCAAGCGAAAAATATCCCATTGGTACCGCTGGGTTGAAATGCTCTGGGAAACCTCCTTCCCATTAGTCTTTAAAAGGTTAACAAACCCGCCTCGGCCCACGCTTCTCACTTCGGCGATCGCAGTCGTATTCTGCTAAGAGTTGCTGCTTGCGCTTGGGTCGTGTGCTATTTGAAGTAAAAATGACTTGTCGAGAACAATCGCTAACAACACGCGAAATTGAGTTAATTTTGGACAGTGACAGTGACTGTGCCAGTCTGGAAGATGATCCAAGCCAATATAATTAAACATTTTCAGCTCCGATCAAGCTGTCCATCTTCGTGCATTGATTCCGTTCAAGATACTAAATCACTAGGATTTAGCTGTATCCACGGTGTACGAAATACATTTCTTACGCATTTAAAATAAAATTAAGGAAAATAAAATACTTTTTCATTTTTAGAAATGATTTTGATATTTTTACTTTCCCAAATCACTTTGAAAAATTTGGAAAAATTGTACTTTTGATAGTTTCATGTAGGTCCATTCACCTAAAAAGCTACTTTAAATATTTTGAAAATATTTTTTTCGAAAGTATAATAATTTCTTCAAATTCCAATTTTGTAATTAATTTTCATAAAGTGTTATGTAGGTTACCTCTTTGCAAGTGGGAAATATTTTTTAAATTCTGAAACATTCTAAATATAAAGACATTTAAACATCAAATGCAGAAAACTTCATTGCGCAGGCGGGGTGGGTGGAGAAAAATATGAAAATTAGTAGAATGTATGAAAAAGCTCATTGCTCAAAATAATATTACTTGATTTTGCAGAGGAAAAGTTGATACTGTTTTACTCAGTTAATCCCTTTAAATCTCTATCAACAAGGACTTTCAACACTTGGGGGGTAGCTGTCATCACTCGCCGCAGTTAAACCTCCACTGGGGTCAAGCAAATTCGTCTATTTAAAAAAGTCGGTACCGCACGGAGTGCAGAAGGAAAAAAACTCGGTCGCTAAAAGGTTAATAACAGCTGCAATGTTCTTCACGACCTCTGATAAAAAATGTTCACAAATTATGTCAATGATCGCTATTAAATCTGCGCTCTCGTCACATGCAAGGAAACTGTTTCTTTGCAAAGATAGCTTAATATATTTTTGAAGGTTTCTTTTCACAACAAACCTTGGAAGTTGTGGTACAGCTTTCACAACAAATTGCTCTACCACTTATAACCTTCAGGATTATTTAAAGATGAGAATGATTTGTTTATTTATTTAATAACCACCCAGGTTAATTATCTTCACATTGTAAATAAATATTCACATACATTCTTAATGTTTCTGAACGTTAATAAAATATGTGACCCTTACTTCGGCTACCTAACAATTCAGTTTATTCTCAAAATTCGATACAAATTTGGAAAAAAAACACTCACAAATAGCACAAACAATTTCTGTTTACTTTCAATAAAAACATACTGGCTCCAAGTACTGGGAATGATCGTTCGAGACAGCTTTGGATATTTCTCGTATAGGAACATTTTTCAATCAAAAAGTGACATTTTCTCACAAACGTCATTGTAGATCACGAGATGTCTGATTGTTGATTTTATTTCTGTTTGATTTATTGTTCTTTCATTGTGGAATTTGGAAGCAGACTACGCAAAGAATTAGAAATAATGTCTACATTGTACTTAAGTTTCTCATATTGAAAATTTCTAATAGTTTTTTCATGTACCCCCATGAGAGCGCCAATATGAACTTCGCTAGTTGTAAGTAATTTTCGGATTCTATCTCTAGATGAGAACGTTTTTACCAGGGCAATAGTGATTTGGAGTACTTTTCTTGAGTGAACTTTCCTGAGTATTATTTACAGCTGCATCAGCATTTATTGGTTTATAACAGCGTCCGTCGTCCATTTTAGAACTAGTTTCTTCCAGTTATGTAGCGATTTGTTTTCTTCACGAACACTTATTCTATTTTGAATTTTTACTTTTTTGAGATTTTTTTAGATTAAAGAATAACTACAGTTAGAAGATATAAAAATAGATAGTATGAAACTGATAAAATAATAGTTTTATTTTTTTCGTTTTCATCCATTGTCTTTAAAAACCTTAAAGACATTATGAGCATTATAATTCTGTTTAAATACCTAAATGTACAGGTAAATACCAGAAATAATTAAGAATAAATATTGTATTTTATGTCAAGAAGAATCACTACTGGTTCGTTAACCAAGTAGATTTCACGCATGCTATGTATTTCAGGGTTAATTTGAAGTATTCGCTCCACAATTTCTTTTAAGCAAACTGCACAGTGAAATATAATTTCAGTATTGTTTAGTATTACCACCAACACGAGTGTGCAGTGCCTCATATCACTGTAAGTGACCAAAATCGCCCGAAATCACACATCGGTAGGACGTGGCAATTAAATCGAGGGTTACGATGGGCATGCGGAAAGATCGACGGTCATTTCGTAGACCCAAATCACTGGCTGGGGCCAGAAGACCTCGCACGGGATGGTCTTCATCTAAATTTCCGCGGTGCATGGAAGCTGGGCCGCCTGCATGATGAGGTTATTCAGTCATGCTTGCGAGGCAAGTGACTGCACACAAGAAAGACTGGTGGCAGCGGTGGCAAAGGCGACGGTGGCAGCGGCGGAGACGACGGCGACGGCGGTGACGGCTGCAGATGTGGCGGCGGCGGCGGCGGCGGCGGCGGCGGTGACGGTGACGGTGACGGCAACGGTGACGGCGGCGGCTTCGTGGGACGCGCCATCCCGACATGTAGTGACTGCTGCGCGGGAGCAGGCGACTGCTGTGCGGGTGGAAACAACTACGCAACAACGCAGGCACCTGAACAAGACGCAGGGATCCCAAACTCTGATTTGCAGGTCAGGAAAGGCTTCACTAGATTGTTGCAGGTGAACTGCCGTAGTATTATGAATAAGGTAATTGAATTTTGGAATTTAATTGAGGCTTGTGATCCTGATATCGTGAAAGGTACAGAGTATTGGCTCTCGGATGCGGTAGCGAATTCGGAAATTTTTCGGTCTGATTATATTACGTTTAGGAGAGATCGCGAAACTAGGGGAGTTTTCAGTTGCGTGAAAAACACATTAAATGTCGTATCAAATTGGGTTGATAATGTTTTTGAAATGACGGGGTTGAAAATTCATTGTTTAGGAAATATCCTAGAAATAATTGCTTGCTATCGTCCTCCGGCTAGTAGTTACGAAATTTTAGGCGCAATACACGAAAGAACAAATTCATAAATAGCCATCCAGTAGTTATTGCCGGAGATTTAAATCTTCCAGACACTAATTGGAAAGGGTGCGTTTGCGACGGCAATGTGCAGCAACTTGTCAATAGACTGGTTTGGGACAACGGATTAGAGCAGGTAGTAGACCAGCCCACTAGACAGGACGCGCTTCTAGATATTTGCCTCGTTAGACCGAACGACTTATTCTTATCGTGCGACGTCATGGAAGGTATAAGTGATCATAAAGCAGTTCTTGTCGACTTGGACTTAAGTACTTCAAGAAAAAGTATTAACGCCGGGTTTCCACTGAGGGAATACAAGAAAACGAATGTAGAAGGGCTTAAAAATTACTTAAGAGTACGAAGGGTTTCTTAGAATAGAAGGTTGGATTGAAGAAATATGGCCAGGATTTAAAAATATTCTTGAAAATGCCGTGCAGACATTTGTGGCGTGCAAATTGTTAAAAAGTAACCCCGATTCAGAATATTATAATGCAAAGATTAGACGCATGAAAAGAAAAACCAGAAAGGCGTTTAGAAACAGGCACATTAGTGATAACCGTATGTCATTATTTCGAAGTTATTCAAAAGCATTAGAGAAGGAAAAGAAAATTGCGGAAGAACGTCATTTGAAATATATCCTTGATGCGGATATTCGTAGAAGGAAGGGAAACAAAGACGAAATACCAGTTGTTCGGATAAATAATTCGCAAGTAACTGACGACAGAGAAAAAGCAAACGCTTTTAATGCGTATTTCACATCAGTATTTAAGCAGAAAACTAACGGTATACTGATACCAACGTTATCAGATAGAAATCTATTTTATATCGACGTAAATACTCTACGGAAAAGAATAAAATTAATGAAAGGGGAAAATCTAGAGGGCCCGATTGCATTTCCACGGATATTATTAAATTAGGCGGAGAGGCTATTCTGCCATATCTAATGAGGTTATTTAATGTCTCTATCAATAACGCTTGCGTACCGGAAGATTGGAAGTTAGCAATCATAGTACCTGTTTTTAAAAGCGGTGATAAAACAGTCCTTAGTAACTACAGACCGATAAGTCTCACATCAGTCGTATGCAAACTCATGGAACAATTAATTACTAACTACATCCGGAAAGAATGGAAGGAAAAGGAATGGCTGTATCAAGGTCAACACGGTTTCAGGAACGGTTTCTCATGCGAAAGTCAACTTGTTTCCCTTCTACAGGACCTAGCCGATGAAATTGATAATGGGGGAAGGGTAGACGCGATAGTAATAGATTTTGCCAAAGCTTTTGATGTTGTTCCACACGATCGTCTTGTAAACAAATTAATAGATTCGGATATAGACACAAGGGTGGTGGCTTGGATAAACGAACTACTACGTGATAGGAAACAAAAGGTTCGAATAGGAAGCTATTTAACAACCTCCGCTAGTGCTACGTCAGGGATTCCACAAGGAAGTGTCATTGGACCTCTCATGTTTCTCGCGTTTGTGAATGACTTGCCAAAACATTTACCATCAAATGTAAGACTCCTCGCCCATGACTGTATCATCTATCGGGTTATCAAATCAGAGGAGGACGTAGATATTTTGCAGCGAGACACAGACAAATTACACTCCTGGACAGAAACAAACGGCATGGAAATAAACAGTTCGAAGAGCAAAGCCATCACGTTTGGTAGGGATCGATGTTATGGTGAAACAATGTACAAATTGAATAACAATGTCATACCTACAGTTACATCTTGCAAATATTTAGGAATACAGTTAGACAGTAAATTGAGCTGGGAAAATAAAGTAAATTTCGTTGTAGGGAAAGCCTGGAGATCTTTACATTTCGTTAGGCGGATTCTAAAAGGAGTACGGTGAGAAGTAAAGAATTAGCTTATATGTCACTAGTGCGACCCGTGTTAGAATACGGCGCGGTATGCTGAGACCCGTACAGAATATCGCAGCAAGGTAATCTAGAAAGGCTCCAGCGCAGAGCATCAAAATTCACTTTCAGGGGTACAAAAAATAGAGGTGCATGGGAGTCACTCGAAAAAAGGCGGATAAGTTAAGACTCTGTGCTATGTACAAAGCATACAAAGGTTATCCTGCTTGGGGTGAAATTAATCGTCGTCTAGGAAAACCTACATACTTCGGTAGAGCGGATCACAAGCACAAAATTAACCCATTAGTGCCTAGCGGGACATAAATGGTACGCGAATTGCGGTTTGAATTCGCGCATGCTCAGATGCTGAAATGGACAAGTTTAAACTTGTTTCGTGCATGTCTCTTTTCCTTAACGTCCACGTGTTCAGATTTGTTAGAGCAGTTGCGTCGATTCATCGTCAGAGCCTAGTAAGAATTTTCTTTTCTAGAAGTTATTTTTTTGTTCGCTCCGTTCGAGACAACATGGATGAAGAGTGAGTATAACTTGAAAATGGTTGCATCAACAAAACACATATTTTGTATGAACGTTATAAAAGACTTAATAATCAGTATTTTCATTCAATGAATTCCCTCTCATTGTTGGCAAGAAACTTATATTCTTAGAAAATTCGCTGTACCATTTATGGTACGCTAAGCTCTAATGGGAGCATTTCACTTTACATTTCATTTTCGATCTTTTGACGAAATGCTGGCAGTTTTTACGCATTTTTGTCATTTGTTGTTATAATTATAATAATAATAATAATTATTATTATTATTATTATTACTACCAAAAAACAGTTTTCGAGATTCTCAAATATTCACATGCTAATCGGTATTGGTTCGAGTATTGTTTATTTCATTACATGCAATGCTTTTTTTCTAATAATTACCAAACTTATATTTGTTTTACAAAACAGATATCTATACAAGTTATTAGTTTTTGTTGATTTTACTATGATTGTACTTTCAGAGAATTTTCTAAGAGTCTTGCTCCAGGATTTACAGTAAAAGAAGCCCTCGATCTTTTATTTGAGAACGCAGATGTTGAAGCACTTTTTATTGCTCCACCTGATTGTAGTATTTTATCTGATGAAGATTCCGGGGTTGAAGATGGTGGTGGTATTCCCGACAATCTCAGTAAACGGCAACTCCTTGCAGAAGCGGAGGTAAGAACAGTTAATGGGGAGGAAAGAACCTCTGAAGTGAGTAATACTAATTGTCCTTCAATTTCTGAAAACGGATGTTTTGCGTCACAATTGCCTCCAAAGAATACCCCAAGCACTTATCCTCAACACGTACGAGATACAGAATGGATAACGGGTGATTTTGAAAACCATAATCGGGAATTCATTCCTCCAGAAGTTCCTAGATTTGAAGCTGTAAGTGTTGTTGATTTTTTTGAATTATTTGTGGATAATGATCTAATCAGCATACTTGTTGAAGAGTCCAATAGGTACGCTCTAAGTAAGAACTATCCAGATCCTAATATTTTGGCAGATGAAATTAGATGTTTCATAGGTATTCTGATTCTCAGTGGTTATAATATATTGCCTTCAAAAAGGAATTACTGGGAAACTCAGAGTGATACTTACAATGAGCTTGTGTATAATTCCATGAGAAGGAACAGATTTGAACTTATTTTACGCTTCATGCACTGCGTAAATAATAATGATTTCAATCCAACAAATAAAGACAAACTTTGGAAAATCAGGCCATTGATAGACCATATGAAATTCAGATTTTCCAAATATTTCTCACCAGAAAATAATTTGTCCTATGACGAAAGTATGGTGAGGTATTTTGGCAGGCATAGTCTGAAACAATACATTCGGGGAAAGCCTTTGCGTTTTGGATACAAGGTTTGGTCCTTGAATACTCCTAGTGGATACTTGGTAGACTTCGAAATATATCAGGGAAAGTCTATTACTGCCAATTCTGAGGCAGACAAAACTTTTGGCAAATCAACAGCTCCACTAGTAGAAATGATAAACAGCATGCCACCTGAAGTGAAAAATCTGCCATTTCATTTCTACTTCGACAACTTGTTCACAAGTTTCAACTTGTTAATCCACTTAAGAGATCATGGTTACGGTGGTACAGGCACGATAAGGGAGAACCGAATACCAAAGAACTGCCCACTGCTAAGCAAGACTGAAATATTGAAGCTGGAAAGGGGTAGCATTCATTCTGCCATAGATAAGGACAACGGAATCTTTCTCTGTAAGTGGAATGATAATTCTGCAGTATGTGTTGCATCGAATATCTACGGAGAAAATCCTATTACTAATGTAAGAAGATATAGCCAAAAAGAGAAAAAACACATTCAAGTACCTCGTCCATTCCTCCTTACACAATACAATAAATTTATGGGAGGAACTGACAGAATGGACCAGAATATCGGTCAGTATCGTATACATATACGTAACCGGAAGTGGTATTGGCCATTATTCACATGGCTGATTGATGTAGCCATCCACAATGCCTGGCAACTATTTAGAAGACAGCAGCCAATCACCCATCTGAATTTTCGTAGAGAATTAGTGCAGGTGTATCTCAAAAAGTATTCTGTGCCACCAAAAGGACCAGGCAAAACACCTGCATTAATGAACAGTAATGACATACGTTTTGACCGTCTGGATCATTTGATTCAAAAAATTCCAGATGAGAAGAGAAGGAGATGTGCAGGTTCCAACTGCAGCACTAAAGCTCGAACACAGTGCAGAAAGTGTGATGTTGGCTTATGTGTAGACTGCTTCATTGAGTATCATACACGATAGTATCTATTATCTTGTCAAACTGAATCAATATCAGTATTTTTAACTAAAATAAATGTATTATGTTTCATTTTCATGAATAAATAATGTAAACCAGTTTCTATTTATTTTGCTCTCATTAGTGCTTAGCGTACCATTTATGGTACGGGGCATTTCTACTAACTGACATGTAAGACATTTATTTTTATCATATTAAAGCATTTCATTAAATAAATATAATCAAATTCAATGTCTAAAACAATGAAAATCAAGAAAAAATTATTCTGGGCACTAATGGGTTAAGACAAGAGTGCAGAAAACGGACGTTGGAAAATTTTCATTCACAAACAGAACTATTAGAGACTGGAGCAGTTTCCCTGCGATAATCTTTGAATCCTTTCCTCAAAGCTTGAGAAAATTTAAAAATAAATTAGTTTCCTAGTTATTTATCTTTATTTTATGTCATTGTATTATTGTTAAGTCTCTACTGTTAAATAAGTAGAATTTCTTATTAAGTAATTTGTCTAATTGTTATTATTAGTAGTAGTTGTAGTAGTATTGTCATTATTATTATTATTATTTATATATTTAAATTCGTGTAGTGCAGTGCAGTGTTGTGTAGTGGAGGGAAAGAAATATGAAAGAAATGTGAAGTGAAGTGAAGTAAAATGAATTGGAGTAAGGTTTGCACTGTAAAATTATGTACTATTATTCTTAATTATTGTTTTTTTTCTTAAATTAAGTACTCTCTTATAATTTAAATATTTTGCCACCAAGTAATGATACTTAATTGCAGAATTAATAATAAATCAAAATCTAATCTAAAATGCGGGCATTTCCCTATGCATGCAGCGGCCAGAAGGTCTCGCGAATGGTTGGCGACCAGAGCTCCAGTGGCCACAATGTGAAACTTCGTCCGTTCGCTTACTTCCATAAGGATAGGCGAAGTGCCGTGGTTGTTAGGCATACTAGCGGGCTAAGGCAGTACATTAAAGCTAAGATCCAGATTTCGAATCTTAACGTGAAAAACTAATGGTGCTTCAACAGCTCATACATTATCGCATTATTTCTAAATTTATCACTTTTCGAAAATTCAGGTATTTCAACGAAAACTAGACTTGCGCCCGCCGATTTTAATCGCCTTTTGCTCCATACTGCAGCGATACGCTAGTTCTATTGCAAATTATTTTCATAAATAAAATGCCGATGCAGAAGGCTAGTGCGTGGAGAGAAGCTACCGCGCCACGCTGCCCGCCCGCGAGCGCGCGACACGCGCCGTCTCCGAATGTTTATGGCACCAGGGGGCGAGGGGAGACCTTTTGTTCGGGATCTCGGGCGCCCCCAGAACTATTTGAATAGATACGCGGCGCGTGCCCGTCACGGTTTTTTGGCTGTCACCCGCGCTGGGAAGCTCAAAGCCGTAATTCACTGCAACCTTCGGGGGTACAATGATCATGTCTCACACCCTTCTTGACCTACTTTCTTCGATAAACAAAGAGGGCTTTTGGAATGAGACAGAGTAAGGAAAATTCCCAGAATCGCCGGAGCTGGTTGGCTAAAAAAAGAGTTAAGACGCCATCACACTCAACCAATCAGGGGTAGAATTCTGTGGGGAAGGGATGATTTCGAAATATCTGCGAAAATTTGGGGGGGAAACAGGAACAGCACACAAAGTGAGGGTACGAGAGACTTGGGTGACGAGAGCTGAGGAGGGAGGTCGAGGTACCTCGGGCATCGCGTGCTCTGGGGAGCGATTTGGGATTGCCCCGTGCAATCCAATTCTGTCTTGCTTAATCTCGATAGCCGGGAGAAACTCTTTCCGAGTATCAATTTTTGAACTCTGCCACCACTGGCAATTAGACCGATACTCTCCGAGATTTGTGCTCGCATAGAGCTTATTGGAACTCTCAGATCGTGCTGTGTGACATTGTGCGTGAGATACGCGATCGCTCGTGATTTGGGCCAACGAAGCCGCCATCGCCTCAGCCCGTGCCGCCGCCGTGCCGACACCGCCCCGTGTTGCGACCAAGCGCCGGCGAGCGTCCCTTCGGCTTTGGGAGGCCAACCCGCGCCGCCGCCGCGACCAGCTGCCACCGGTGCCATTTGATGCCTGTTCAGCACCGTCATTATCAGGCATTGTATTTGGTCAACGACCGTACAAAGACTTTTTTCTGTGAATTGCGGTGCCGCGCTGAGGCACGTAATCGCCAGTCCAGAGGGCGAATGATCGTTTCCTTTATGTAATCAGTAGAATAATTGCATTGTGAATTTTTTTTGCTTTTCTCTTAGATTTAAGTTCTTTTTGTCCCTAACCAGAGCTCACTAGGTAGGGCATTTCTTCTAAAACTCCTTGTGTGACTTCTCCGGCCTATCATTAGGCGGAAATAAACTTTCTATTGTGTTACCAGTCACCCAAATTGTTATTGTCATTTTATTGCACCTTGCAGTTCCTTCCATCACCGCCTATTTTCAGAAAGGTAACAAAATTGACTGACTGAGCTAGACCCGGGCCGCCCTCACGGATTTCCGGCGCTCCCACGACGCCGGGGACCGCGTGCGGTACGTGACAATGGCGCATGCCAACGGTGGGGCTCGATAGTATCGTTGATACCCCAGTAAAACGCCCTGAAATTAAATTTTTTTTTCTCAATGCCGTCTTGATCATATTTGCATCAAATTTAAATTGTTCTATTGTCGTATTTTAAATGGATGGAAGGACGCTGCTACGAAACGAACAATTTGTGGTCTGGTAATGATATTATTTATTATTGTATTTTGTATGTGAGTGTTATTGTTTTGTGCTTTGTGTGTTGTGACTCCCGTGTGCGCGTTTCACGCAAAACAGTCAAAATGCTGGACGAATCAGGCGTCGATGTGGCAGGAGAGAGCAGTTCAGGGGAACAACCCGCGCCCGAGATCACCCTAAGTGAGCTTATGCGAGTTCTCACGAAGCAAATTTCGGAGAGTAGCGAAAGCTTAAAGTTAGAAGTAATGAACCAAATTTCAGAAAGCAGCGAAAAACATGCGGAAAGTAGCAGAAATTTAAAGTTAGAATTAATGAATCAAATTTCAGAAAGTAGCGTAAAACAAGCGGAAAGATTTGACCGGCTGGACAGTTGTTTACTTGACCAGGCTGCGAAATTAGAAAAATTGGAGGCAAAATTTGACCACAAAATACGAACTTTGCAGAACCAGCTAGAGAGTAGATGCGGGAAAATTGAAACTAGCGTGGAAAACTTAGGCCAAGAATTAGAAAGTTCAAGGGCTGAGGTAAGAGAGAATATTACAAAAATTGAATCCGAAATTAGCCAGAAGCTCCAGGCATGTGATAGGAAGGTAGAGGCGTGCTGCGAGTCAGTTGCCGGGAATATTGCCGAGGTTAAGACAGAAATGAACGGCAAATTCACTAAAATTGAAACTAAACTTAGCACGGAAGTGAGTCAGATTCATAACAAATTTGAGAAGTTAGGGGCTATTGAAGGAGAAAATATGAGAGACAGGGAAGAAAGATTAAAGAGAGAAATAGATAAAAATTTAATGAAATTAGTGAGAGAGGAAATCGAGAAAGAGAAAGAGAATGGTCCTATTTCAAATTCATCGGGCGGATCGGGCCTTAGATTCGCATGGGCTCCTCCACAAAATCTGTGTTTCTGGGGAAAGTCGGACGAAAATCCAAAGGTTTTTCTCGACCGTGCAGAGAACTACATGGATTTAACGAAGGCAGTACCGCCTAAATTAAAGCCTAAGTTTATGCAGGAACTTCTGCGTGGAAATGCAGCCCATTGGCTCACTGCACTTACGCCATTCCCGCAAACTTACGAAGAGTTTCGTACTAAATTTCTTGCGCGTTATTGGAATGAACAGACACGCTATGAATTTGAGAGAAAGATTTTGGAAAACAGGTGGGACAAAAGACGCGACCAGTCTTACCTCGATTACGCCATGGAGAAAATCTCCGCTATCAAACTGTGTGACCCATGATAGATGACAAAAAGGTTATCTGGCTTTTAACTGCGCATTACCCTACCTATGTGCAGAATCTTATCAATAGCGTAGGATGTGAAGACCTCGACCGCTTTCAGGAGCTTCTTGCTCAATTCGATAGAACTCGGGCGAATTCTTACGAAGAGAATTGGGAGCGAAACCAAGGGAACGGCCAAAACCGACAGTCATGGCGTCGCGATGACCGGAATCGAGGGAACGGTGCGAATGAATGGCGCCCACCACAAGATTCTAATGAGAATCGAAGTGGGAATGTTAGTGATAGAAACGGCCACCATGATCCTACAGAGACATGGCCCGTTAAATTAGAACCGTTCGAGCCTTCAAGGTACCGGGGTTCCGAACGAATTTTGTCAGAGGTACCGATTTTCAAGGTAGTGTCAGTAAATTACGCCTTTCATGATCTGAACGACGATGCGAATGAGCACGTAAAAGAACTAGCACGAAAATGTCCAGTAGTCGAGTTCCTTATAGGAAATTTAATGGACACGCTTTAGTGGATACCGGCAGCGAGATTAGTGCGATTTCAAAAATAATTGTATTCACAATTGATTAGTGAACGCATTCCAGTACCGACTTTGCCCACGGGTAAATGCTTCGTCGTAGGAATCGGAAACAAAAAAAGCAAGCCGATTTTCATGCAAGCCTTAATTTCACTTAATTTTCGGGAAGTTTCATTCGACGTGCCATGTTTGGTTATTGAAGATTTAAGCTACGACGCCATTCTAGGAATAGATTTCTTACGGGAAAATAACGGGATAGTGGATTTTTCTAGAAATATTGTGAGTTTCGGTGAGGGTAGGGAAATTGAGATTCAGGATGACGAGGACAGACCAGATATTAGCATTTCATGCGGGTTTGGGGATTCGGGAGATGACGTGCGTGAAGTCATAGACAAATGTTCACTAGGAAATGATTTACTAAATGACCACGAGCGCCATCAGCTGCAGAAATTGCTCTACAAGTATAGAAATGTTTTCGATCGTCCCGTGCATCCCATAAAAGACTTTAGTTTTCGGATTCAGGTCACCGATGACTCACCTTTTAAAGTAAAGAATTACCATATTCCGCAGTCCATGAGAGGGGAAGTCGACGAAACAATCAAGACCATGATTTACGAGGTTATCATTGAGAGGTCAGTCACGGCCTACTTAAATCCAATTGTGGTAGTGAAAAAAAAGGATGGAAAAGTAAGAATTTGTCTAGATGCACGACGAATTAACGAAGTCACAGTCCCGGAAAACGAGGCACCACAAAACCTCGACGAAATTCTCTGGAAATTTAATAAAACTAAGATTTTTTCGGCCTTAGATTTTTCGAGCTCCTATTGGCAAATTTCCATTCACCCCGACGACAGGAAATTCACGGGATTTTTGTATAACGGCTTGACATACGTTTGGAAACGAATGCCTTTCGGCTTAAGGAACAGCGGTGCGGCTTTTATTCGTTGTCTCGACCAGAAGCTAGGTGACAAAATTAGACAATTCGTCACGCCATACATTGACGACATCGTAATTTCCTCGCAAAACTTCCAGGAACATCTCGATCCCCTGGAACAGCTACTGGAATGCCTTTCAGAAAATCACATGAAATACGTAGAAACAATTTAAAGACAAACTTCGTGATACCACTTTATTAATTGCATTAATTTCAAGCAGAAATTACGTGTAAACTAGTTTTTTCATAAAATTGGCATTTTAACCATCTGGCCTTTAGAACAGATTTCATTTAAGACAAAAATATCAATCTACAGTATTGCATTTTAACATTATTACAGTTCTAATTTTTTGCAGTATCGAAAATACAGATTTCCGGATAGGGACTAGCACCACCTTTTCCGTCCTTTGACGTACATGAGAAAATTTTAAGAAAAAAATTGTCATTTTTGAGAAAATAATTGATTAAAAATAACCTCAGTTTACGCAAAGTTATGTGAAAACTACTTATATGTTTGAATAATTAAACATAGTCTTATTTGAAAATCTGCCTTTGAGCAACAGATTGGTTTAAAGAGACAAATTTCCGTCTTCAACATTATAGTTCAAGGAACTCACCCAAAAACTTGAATTTTTAATTTTCGAAAAATCAAGGATTTTAAAGAAAATTAGTTCCGTTTTGAAGAGGTGTTTATGAGGAAAAACTTCAATAAAAATGCTGAGGAATTTTTGAGAAAATTTGGAAATGTTAAGGCTTTATATGAAGTACTTTCAAATGTCCAAATATCCGTTTCGAAGTGAATGCGCCTCCCGTTTGTGTAGATTGATGGGGGAATGTCTCGAGAAAATTGTCCGAGCTATTAGGATTTGGGACCTGAGGGCACCAAAAAATGTCATGGGCACTACAGTGAGAATTAATTCCTTTTCTGGCCCAATAGAGTACTGTAGTAAATAAATAAATACGCTGTCACAGCTGGTTACATAAGCTAGAAATAGAAAATGAATATGAAAGTTGTCTCATCTAAAGAGCCTAATAAATAATTAGAATTGGCTTTAATATTGCCGAGATTTCTTATACTCCAAATTTGAGGTTTTCTGTTCCATGTAGATTATAATGATCTTTTTCTACTCCCATTGTATAATGCTCTCATTGGATGGCTGCAACCAGTTGCATAATGATGGTCATTTCGATACAGTTTTCATTATGATACAGGTTCTTGACCAATCATAGAGTCACTTACAAACCAATATTGTCACTTCATTAATCATTGAGAATCTTTGCAGTAAATGTTTCATTCGAGTGTGTATATTAAAATTGCATTTAATACTATGTTATGCTTCTCATTCTTAATTTCTTTTATTAGTAGTGATTTTTACGTGAAATATTACTTACAATAAATTGGATTGTAATTTCACTTTCATAGTATTTGACTAGCGCAATGGTAGTTATTACAGAGAACATTTGAGTGACGTTAAGATATTCAAGCGAGATCACGCGAGTCATTTTGTGTTATTTGCTGCTGTCGTGTGGTTGTCCTTAAAAAACATTTCTTTAGTTTAAAAACTGTAGTGAATGGTGGTTCTTTCTGGTGGTGTTGACATTTCAAGAAATGAAAGAAAATACGAAAATGGTGACGTCGGAATATTAATCCCGAAACTTTTGTAGTCCCTTGCAAGCGCTCTGGTAAAACAAAGCCATCTGTGCGTGTAGAGGTGCCCGCTAGCTGGCCTTGGTCGAATCTTGAGTGTCGACTGCCAAGAAACGATTCAGTGGAGAAGTTTAACTTATAAAAGTTACCATAAGTAGTAGAAAAAGTACCGTATGAAACTCGATGTAATGGGTATTAATACACTCGTGTGAAGTTTACGATACTCGCTCGTACCTCGCTCGTATCGTAATTTCACACTCGTGTATTAATACCCATCATTACATCATCGTTTAATAATGTACTATTAATCAATACTGCAACGGAATCTGGTTCTCTTATCATATTAAGATTTTATATCAATCAGGAGCGTGTGACGTAGAACAATGGATCGCTTACAAAAAAAATTATAGATCGTGGGTTTGCGAAGTCGTCTATATAGGATACGCGAGTTTTTATGTAGCATGCCCCTCTTTCTCGATTTCCCCAAATCAATAAAACAAATTTTTTTCAACGATCTCACCCACCATCAATATATGGATTTAGGGGGAAATATTAGTGCACTTTTAGCAGAAATGTCAATAAGAGAATTAGAAACTAATGTATTACCACAATTACAATATAAATATTATACCCGATATGTTGATGATATTCTTCTGATCATTAATAAAGATTCTACACAAACTGTTTTGAATAAATTTAATGAATATCATCCTACTATTTCATTTACAGCAGAAATAGAACAAGGATATAAAATAAACTTTTTAGATGTTACTTTGTTACGATCTGGTAATAATATTATTACAAAATGGTACACCAAACCTACGTCAGCAGGAACTATTTTGAATTATCATTCTTCACATTCACCACAAATTAAACGATCTATCATAAACAATTTAGTTCATAGAGTTATAAAAATTACGAGTCCTATCTTTTTTGATGAAGTATTGAAGAAAATGTTTTTATTACTACTAAGGAATAGTTATCCTTTAAAATATATTACACGTTTAATTTGTGCTAAATTAAGTAAAATGGCATATTCCCAGTCTATTACAAACATTTCACAAAATTGTCAATTTATTACTTTACCATTTATTCCATCAATCAGTTATAAACTTGAACAAATATTTTTGGAACAATATAATATTAAAATACGAAATTCAGTTTTGAACAAAAATTTATTCATAAAACATATAAAAGATCCTGTATCTAAATTGGAATCAAAAGGAGTAGTTTACTCCATAAAATGTTTACAATGTAATAGTTGTTATGTTGGGCAAACCTGTAGAAAATTAAAAGAACGCATTCGAGAACATAAATATAATATTAGGCAGATAGAACAGAAACAAAATTTTTTAACTAAACATAGATTAGATAAAGATCATAATTTTGATTTTCTTAATCCTACAATTTTGAATAGAGATTCGAAATATTTGCCTCGACTTACTAAGGAAACTCTTTATATTAAGTTGCAGAAACATACTTTAAATACGATGACAGAGCGGAATACTTTCACAAAAATTTATTACCCCTTAATCAATATTTTTCAAAAATAAAAAGTATTATTTCATATTTGTCTAACAAAATTCACTTGTTGCAATAGCATTTTTAGTATGCTACCATTTGTTTTTATAAATATTTATGTTTATTTAGAACTCTGAAAAAGTTACATGAAACTGCAAATCAATTTCGAAATATTTACAATTTGAGGTGGCTTTGAATAAATATTTAATCAATTGTTTTCAATAAGGAAAGAAACAAACATAATTATTTCAACTAAAGATTTATACGCAAATTCATTGATGCAGATTTCTTGAAAGTTGTATTTTATATTTTATAATTTGTTTTTGTAATAATAGATTTTGTTAAAAAATATCATCTACATTAGATCAAAATGAAACAATGTTCTGTATTATATTTTATTATATTGTTTTAATAGACCCTGATGATGAAGGCAATTGACCTTTGAAACGTTGGGACTTTTGTAAAATAAAAATATGTTATTTGAGTCTGCCTACAAATTATTGGACTTTCATAAGAATTATCAACTTTAAAAAGGCAGTCTTTCACAAATTTATTTTAATTATTACCAATAGAGATTCATGAAAGAAGAAGAATTAACTTTATAAAGAAAATTATATTTTTTTTCTTTCATATTTCGACTCGTGTTGATTCACACTCTTTACGTAAATTAAGAATATATATTTTTTTAGATTTCATACATCATTCTTTAACAAAAATAAAATTATTGTAATTTCCTCATGAGTTCGCATTTGAACTTAATGTTAACTAGTCCGTCACAACCTTAAATTATTATTTTTATTCATATATTCACGGATTTTTGTTTTTTGACTATTGTGGCGTAATAAATACACGAAAATGTCGATACGCCTCTGTACGGTCACTTGTCATCATGAACAATGTTGTATTTTTACTAACAGAATATTCCAAATATTTTTAATTTTTGTTACATGACCATGTGAGATGTCACAATACCGACTTTGAATTCCAACTCTACTGACATTAATTTTTTGTTTTCAGGAGCAACTGGGAGTTTGTATTGCTATGCTATTATTTGATCATCTTCGCTAGTGTTCCATTCAATATAAGTTTTAATTCTCATCATACCAAAGAATTTTATGAAGGAAAGCTTGAATACAATATAAAATTTACCTTTGTATTCATCGTTCTTGTGTTCGGATATGTGGAAATATTGGTTCACTTTTTCACTGGCTACGTGAGTTCCGATGGAATGGATTTTGTCTTGGAGAAGAGACGTATCGCCAAGTAAGTACAGTACAGTTTTTGCTTTAATCGTAAAATATAAATTATTACGTTTTTCGTAGAAGGATTTTATCTTTGCACGATTATCGTTAGTCTGTAGAAAAAGCCTTTATTTTTTCTCAAGTTTATCTGCTTTTATGAGTGTTTCGTATAGTGTCACAAAACGTTGTTGACCTCTGACTTTTATTGCACCATCTCTCCTCTTTGTCTCGTCACATTTTTTACCAACGTGTATCACTGTGTTGTACGGTATTGAACTCTCTGGTGCTGTCATCATCACTTGGAAATAAACTTGAAAACATGTAAAGTTGATACATATAACTGAATTAAATAAACATTACAAAGAAAATTAGGTTGGCAGAATTGCGATGCCTTGTGAAGGCATAAATTATGACATTGAATAAGTACACATATGGTGTAGCTGAACTTGAATATTATGTCAACATTCAATCATTGAGAAAGGTTAAGATTATCATTTAATGTAAGTGGTATATGAAATGGTTAATAAAATCGCATTGGAATCAACAGTAATGCTGTGAGAAAAAGACAAGTTATTGTTACACTCGACGTCTGGAAGTGGCGCTTAATTCACAGTGCCATAAGCGCAGGTTGCCATGCGGCGGATTGCGGAGACCGGAGCAAAGGTCAAAAAGCCAAGGCGATCCGCTGGCTGGATGCTTGCTGGTGAGCCCCAGGCAGGCGTGAGTGTTGCTACGGCTAGCAAACGTACAATGCAGTTGACCATACACCACATCCAGAGTGCACTGTTCGCTTGCCACGCTAGAAGCAAGTGGCTGGTGTGATATGAATACATGCTCAATTAAGCAATTGCCTGTATGAAGAGTTATTGTTGTAAGCAGAAAAGTCGAACACAGTATATTGCGTAATGCGTGAGAATGGCAATTACTGGTCACTGCAATGATAAGTAGTTCCGCACCACGCGCACAAATGTTCACTTGAAACGGAAATGTTTCGAGTTAGGACGATTAGCACCACAAATTAGTTCATCGTACAATACACTGAACTCTTGGAACAATGTTAAAAGGATCTCAATGTTAAAGGACCCATTAAGTACCAGCGTCCTCAATTGAGGACAGTGAATTTTTTAATTATTTCATTACATTATAAATTGTGTTCCCCATCACATTATTGTTTGACAACACCGCAAAGGTTCATTCAACAGATGTAAACGTTTGTTATCGCTCAGATTTATATTCTTGTAGTTTTTCTAGCTTCCTAAGTTAGTGCATTTTATATATTGTTTGTGTTGACAAAAAATTTGATCATATCTACTTTTCTAAATTTCGGTGAGTTGCTAAACTGACTACACGGTCTTAGTTTGTGCTCATACTATATGAAGAATATAAAATTGTGCTGTTATATGATTCAATGTTTTCGAGACGCTGATATTTTAGTGCCGTCCTCATATGAGAACGCTGGGACTTTATGTTATACAATTTTGTCGTGAAGTGAAAAACTTGTAAAAGAGTTGGAATTTCATTTCATGTTGTTTTTTTTTCGAAGAATGATCGTGCCGATAGATGTCGCATGATTGATCATGCGATTGCTTGATCATGCACTGCTTGGTCACGCGACATCTACTGGCACGACCGAGAAAGACGCGATTTTTATAAAGCTGCCTTTCCAGGCCTATCTTCACAATGGAATACATCGCATCATTTCGCGGTTTTCTCGGTCGTTCCCCTAGATGTCGCATGATCGCGACCGTATCAAGCACTGCTTGATCATGCAACATCTAGAGGCACGACCGAGAAAGACGCGAAATGCCGCGATAGTTTTCATCGTGAAGATGAGCCTTGAGAGTCAGCTTTATAAAAATCGCACTATAAAAGTTCCAAGAGTCTGCAAGAAAGAAAGTACTAGTTTTGTCTTCTTCAGCATACGTACTGCCTAACGTAAGATTCGACAGAAAAAGACTCTTTATCATAAGGATTGCTTATGCACAATATCATCACTATCAAGTTCTTTTTTGAAAATATTTTTCTAGTGTAATCGTATTTGCTTTGTTGATACATTACAATAACGTATGTAATTATGTTGTTTAATTATTTCATTTTATTTTTGTTTTAAATTGCAAAAATTAGTTACTAAAATTCAAATCCAGTGGGCGTAAACATTTGTTATGAAGACTTATTTTTATTATTGCGGAAAACTTCATACCAAGTCCCAGCGTCCTCATATGAGGACAGTCCTCCACACCTACCCAAATTAATAATTTGAATTAATTTCGATAAAATTAAATAACTGGCACTCAATTATGATGATTTTTTTGAATTGCACTAAAAAACTTGCAGTAAAAATAATTTGGGACTTAATGGGTTATTGCGATGTGAAGATGTTGCAATACGAGTGTGAGCTCCGCGTGGCACGGAGGTGCACGCGGCGAAGGCCTGATCTCGACTGAATGCAGATGTTGGTCGTGGACGACGCGATCTGCTATCTGGCGCCGCTTTTGACGCTAACCAATCAGCTTGCGCGTAATATGATGAAGACAAGACTGAAAGTGAGGTATCTTTGATTGTTAATTAAGCAATTCATATGAACACGTAGTTTTAAATGCTAAAACTTATGTGTTTTATATAGCAAACTTATTAGGACAACTGAAATGTATGCGCAACGATTCGCGTTATCGTGGGCGATTCCCGGAAAGGCGCTGAGGAGGTGGTGCCAGGCGGATGAGGCTTTTCTCGGAATTGCAAGCCGATATGGCGAACGCATTTTAGAATTTAATAAAATACATAATGAAATGGTTGTACAAATAGCTTAATCATATGCGATGGGCACATACGATATAAACAAATAATAAATAGCTTGCTTGTTCGAAGAACTCATTTCAAATTGTAGAACATATACAGGGAAAATTAAATAGGTTCAAGCAATAACTTTTTTAAAACTTTCAAGAAAAGCGCCAGAAAATAACTAGTGGTGCTACAGAATGGCACAGATTTTCCGGTATTAGTTTTCTTTTTCGTTTGGTCTCCGCTGGCTATTCGGACTTGCCACACGGACAGTCTTGACAGCTGCCATCTATCGCCGCCCAAAATATTTTTTGACATTTCATTATTTTTCGGTTATCCTAATAGTAGTACAGAAATATTACTTTAAGAATATTAAAAATCAGTAAAATCTTGTCCTTAAAGGCAATTTTCGTTGGAAAATTTGGGGTAGTTTTTAAGAAAATGGCGTTTAAGAGCTACCGTAAATTCGAAATTTGAAGGTCTTTTTCACAGAATTTTTTGAGTTTTGAATTTCATTTGAAATCAGTTAAAGCACTTACACTCAGAAATTCAATAGTGTTTACAAATTGATGGAAATGTGCGCATTGACGGTAAGAGAGATCTTGCAAAAAATTATATTTATGTATTTTTTTAAAAAAGTAAAAAATTCACCAAAATGAACTTTACGTCACATTAAAGTGTGCAAATAGCACTATCTGTTCGACAAGATTGAAAAAACTGAAGCCATATATGAGACAATGGTGTTTGAGAGTTTCTGAAAATTCGGAATTTTGAGGTAGTTTTCAAAGAAAACTATTGAGTTTTCGAAAACCTTTTATGACATTATTTATAGAACATGTACTCACTAATATAATGTGAACAAATTGCCGCTAATGTACATATAAATGACTGTCCGTCCATCCGTCCGTCCGTCCGTTCGTCCGTCCGTTCGTCCGTCCGTCCGTCCGTCCGTCCGTCCGCTGTCCGTCCGTCTGTCCGTCTGTCCGTCTGTCCGTCTGTCCGTCTGTCCGTCCGTCCGTCTGTCCGAAGAGCTCCGGCGCTCTATTTATGAGAAAATCGCAGTAATTCCTCAAGACTCATTTCAAAGGGGCCTAAGGGGGTGGAAGCGAAAATAAGAGATTCTCGCAAGTATCTCTTAGCCTCTCCATCTCAAGTCCTCTCTCACCTTCACGTGGTAGGTCCTGTTACGTCGAGTAACCCATTCCAAGGTTGTGGTACTCAATCGCTTCGGCGGCATGGGTCGACAAACAAACGAGAGATTTGTAAATTTGCTAGAATGGTGTGTAGCGACCATGCTGGAGCGCCTCACAGATATTTTGAGGTACGGTCCAGCCAGCTACAGCACATGCCTGGGGTAACAAAAGCAAAGGCCCTAACGGCAGAAATGGCGGATGGGGCAACCCTAGCTACTGGGAAAACTACATTGCTAGGTAGGATGCCAGACCTGAAGATAGCAGCCCTATCAGGCATCGCATCCACGAGACGCTGGTAACGTTTCTGGAATTAATTTACATACTCGCTTGTTCGATGGGAATATGCCGGACTCAAATTTTGATAACGACACGGCAAAGAAAAAAGGTAAACGAAATGGGATTATTGGTAATTTAAATATAATGACTTGGAATGTTCGAGTGCTGCATGCCAAAGAAGAAGAAATAATAGAAATTATGATCAGAAAGATAATTAATATTGCTGTACTACCTGAGACAAAAAAAGGAACTTCGCGGAACCTCAGATATTAGAGATATGGTCATGTTGTGGACTGGGGTAGCTCAGACAAGGCACGCTAGTAGTGGTGTAGCTATTCTGATTGATAAAAATTGGAAAGGACACATCAGAAGCTATAGATTTATCAATGATAGAATAATATTGTTGCGTTTAAAAGTACCACGTGGTTATATAACAATATTGGAACATATGCTCCGGAAGAAGGTAGAAATGAAGATAGTGAAGCATACTACAAAGATATGCAAAATGTGATAAACACAATTAATAAAAACGATCATGTCATAGTTGCAGGAGATCTCAATACAAGAGTAGGATCACAACCTGCGTCTGATGTTGTGGGAACCTTTGGTGAAACAACAGTTAACAAAAATGGAAGAAGATTAATTGATTTCTGTTTTTATAATGAGATAAAAATAACGAATACATTCTTCCGGAAGAAAGGTATTAATCAATTTACCTGGGCAGCAAGAGGAACACGTAGTCTCACTGATTATATTATTGTAAATAGGAAAACAAAAAATCTGGTTAAAGATGTACATATGTTCAGAGGAAAATATATCAATTCTGACCATTTTATGGTACGAGCAACAATGAATATCATGGCTCCATGGAAAAGAACGGGTATAAAAGGAAAGATTCAGGAGAAACGATTTACTTGTAAAGTAAACTTATTAAAAGATGAGAGTATATCATATTTATATAAAAATCGTATTAACCATCATTTGACAATGAATTTACCAAGCATTAAGATAGAAAAAGAATGGGCAAATATAAAAAGATCTGTGGAGGCGGCAGCAAAAGAAGCCCTGGGCTATAGGTATAAAAACTATAGAAGAAAAGGCTTCAAAATCTGGACAGAGGATCTCGAGGAAGCTGTAAAAGAAAAGAAAAATGCTTACAAGAAAATGCTCCAGACTCCGTCACAAGAAAACAAAATTGATTATAAAAGAAAATGTGCGAAAGCAAAGAAAAAGATTAGAGAAGCCTATCGGAAAATCTGGGATTATTATATAACTTGTATTGAAGATTATGCTCACTGACGGCAAGAATACGCTTACAAAGTGCTGAAACATCTTAATAAACAAAAAAAATAATAATTCAAAAACAATAATACTTATACATATCAGTAACATGTTAGAGGTTACTTTTGAAGTTTCTCCTCAAATTGTACTATGTTAATGTAAAAATTCACACACTTGAAAGACAAATTTTTGTCGAACAAGTATAAATAAATCTATTAAAAAAAATCTTAATAAAAAAGAGAAAGACACAGCCGATATAAATGTTATCAAAGAACAAGATTGGTTGCAGTAATACAAAGAACTGTGGTGTGATACGGAGGACAATGGAGACATCCAAGAAAATTACGTACCAGAACATATAGATCCTATAAGTATGAAAGAATTGGAATGTGCATTGAAAATGAATAGATATAGAAAAGCTCCAGGAATAGGCAATATAAATACTGAATTATTGAAATATGGTGGTCCTGCTTGATATCGAGACTGTTGTACTTCATTACTCTATGCTGGAACTATTCTCAAATACCAGAAGAATGGAAGGTGGCAATTGTAAAATCCATTTACAAAAGGGGTGATTGATCAATCTGCGGAAATTATAGAGGAATAAGTTTGCTAACTGCTGGTAATAAAGTATATACTAGAATACTCTTCGAAAGACTGAAACCGATAGCTGACACCATCATCAGTGAACAACAAAACGGATTTAGAAAAGGACGACCTTCTTCAGATAGCGTATTTACTCTAAAAATACTAATAGAAAAATGAAGAGAATGTAATATTGAAACACACATAGCCTTTATTGACTATGTGAAAGCATTTGTTAAAGTTAGACGACCACTGCTGTGGGAAATTTTAATAAAGAAGGGGATACCTTATCATCTCATCCAAGTAATTAAAAGCCTGTACGCTGGAACAAGAATATGTATCGACATTGGTTTCAAAATCGGCAAAACATTTCTGAATATAAATCTGGGAGTACGACAGGATTGTAGCTTATCAGCAACTCTGTTTACTCTGTACATAGATGAGATGCTGAATGAATGGAACTGCTATGCCTCTAGTGGTATTGAGATTGCAGAAAACTGTTTTTTTAAATTCCATCTTATATGCAGACGATCAAGTTTTGATTGCTGAAACAGAAGATGAACTTCAGCTCAATATCTACAAGCTCAGCAAATTAGCTAGATATTATAACTGTGAAATATCCACATCAAAAACCCAAATTATGGCATTTTGCGGGAAAGAATCAGTGAGATCTAAGATAGTGGTAGAAAACTGGGTTCTGAACCAAGTGAGTAATTTTAATTATCTAGGAAACGTATCATACAACTACGACAGAGACGTAGAGAAAAAACTCTTGCGGTTACAGTAAATGTGTGGAACCCGAAAAGAAACACAGTTAAAATTCTACAAGACAATGGCAATACCAACCCTGCTATACGGTAGTGAATGCTGGGTTTTGAAACAAAGAGAAATGAGCAGAATACAGGCTTCAGAGATGAAGTTTCTGAGGGCAGTGAAAGGTTGTACGAAAACAGATCACGAAAGAAATCAAGATATTCGAAATGAGTTAAAAGTTGTATCAGTCCTCGATCAAATTCAAAAATATAAAATAAATTGGACCCAACATCTATACAGAATGGAGAAACAGCGCCTTCCTCAAAGGGCATGGAAATATCGACCTCTTGGAAAACGAGATCCCGGGAGACCAAGATAACTGTGGACCATCGAACCGGAACAAGCCGTTGGGCCTAGACCGTGAAGATGATGATGATGATGATGATGATGATGATGACTTCTTTCAAAGGGTAAATCAGAATATGTTCCGGAGGTGGCAAGAATGCATTAGAGCCGAAGGACGCCACTTTCAGCACCTTCATTAACCCTTCTTTAGTCGCGTCACGGAGGTTTCCTCCCGGTCCCTTTTTGTTTGCTTGTCCTTTTGTTGCAAAAATGAGATTGTTCGCACTGTTCTCAGTACCTTTCTGCAAACATCTTTCAAGTCGATGCGGGGATGTGCAGCAGTACGAGTTAAATCCTCGATCGGTGACAGCGTATTTCTTAACCCCGTACGCTAACCTGGAGGTTATCTCCGTGACGCGACCGTTGCCGAGTGTTAGATTTCTAGTCTAAATGCCGTGTGCTACTAAGAGCTTTTATTGTTTCTTCGGGTGTTTTTGTTGTACAATAAGGTGCACAAAGTGGAACAATTTAAAAAAATTGTTTGTGGATGTGGTTGATGAAAGAAATGATTTTGAAATTTGTGATGAATATGACAGAGAGGACGAAGATTATCTTCAAGACGGAATTCGTCTTCGGAAGAATCGGGTGATGAAGCTTCAATACCCGTTACTCATCTGCAACTACGTTCTGCGTTCAGAAACAATGAAACATGCAAATATATCTATGAATGAAAATTTGAATGTGGTAAAATACCTGCTTGGTAAAAAATCGTATTTCAACCAAGCTTCCAGATGGAATTGCAGAGCGTGAATTTGATGATGCTGCAACTTATTTCGACAATTGTTCTCTGAACTGCTCTTTGCTTACAGGAAAAGACTAAAGAAAACGTGTGGCATATGTGTAAACCGCCTCAAAACGTTCTTAGACCTCGCAATAATGTTGTATTGCATTTACCAGGGGTTAAAGGTTAAGCACATAATGTGAAAACCGTAGCTGATGTATGGAATATCGTCTTTTCTGATTCATTGCTAGAGAAAATAGTGACAAATCAGTGGATATACAAAGACCGATCAAACTGGAGTCGTAAAAGGAACGTGGGACGCACTGAACTGGTTGAAATAAAAGCTGTACTTGTTGCTGCATCCCAAATTCCATGGAGTACGTTAAAAAATGTATCAACTGGCAGAAATTCCTGAGACATCGCTTGTCCCAAAATCACAAGTTGCGAGTTATCTCTCAAGAACTGAAAACTAGCTTTCTACCATTGGAAAAAATCACACCACAATCAGATTTCCCAAGAACAGGTATTTCATTAGGTTCAATTTAAAAAAAAAACCTCATTTAATACAAATACTTATGTTTATAATTTATAATTATGTAGAACTGAACAAAAGATAAATGTGTATTAAAAACCATATAATTAAAATATTATTGACTCCTTAAATGTTATATTTGCGCCAATTTCTGACCCAGGAGGTTTCCTCCATGACGCGACTATTTAAGGTAAATAGATTCACGCGACTAAAGAAGGGTTAAGGTAAGTTAAGCGGCGCAGCGATAGTTCTCGTATGCCAGCACGGGAGTTGAATCAGCGTTTCGATGGGCGAATGAGCCCTCGACTGCCCGGGCGACGCGGCCTGAATCTTCGGCGACCAATAAAATGAACACTCTTTACACTCGCCGATTTCCATTATAAAAATTTGCGCCATTGCTCCAATGCTACTGCTATATCTGCTTAATAAATAAATAAATGTTGTAGATGAAGAGAGTTGTATGCAGTTAGCGTGAAGTAGTTATGTTTATCTCAAGAGAAATGTGAGTTATGTGGATACTTTCAAACACAGCTTATTTGTTTATTTCAGGCATTACCTGAAGACTTTCTTCTTCTTCGACTTCTTTTCGGCGTTTCCATATGGTTTCGTGTTACTTAACTTAAAGCTACTTTCAGCGGAAAATGCTTGGATTGAATATCTTGTAATCCTGAAACTTGTTCGCGTAGTTTCATTGGGGTCTTATTACCAACAGATAACGCAGGTGAGTCCTAAATGATATAAATGTTTTTTACCTAAAAGGAGGGGAGGGGAGAAAGGAGACATTTTATCTATTAAGGGTTTAACACCCTGTTGTAGATTTCGAAAATAAAACACAATATATATTAAATAAACCAGAGAAAAATTCAGAAGTTTTCACTGATATTGTTTCATTATATAATTTCCAAAAACGAATTGCAATAATAAAACGATCTCTATTTTCAAAATTGTAGTTGTAGGAAAACGCAAACTGAGAAGAAACTAGAGGTGGTACAGAATGGCACAGACTTTCTCCTATTACTTTTCTGTTTGCTTTGGTCTCGGCTAGCTATTCGGAATCGCCACATACACTTGTCAGCTGCTATCTATCGCTACACAAAGTATATTTTTTTGAAATTTTATTAATTTTTCGGTTCCCTAATAGTAAAACGAAAATATTATTTTAAGAATATTAAGCAACAGTAAAACTTTGTTCTGAATAGTAATTCTCTTGGAAAAATTTTGAGTTTTTAAGAAAATGGCGTTTAAGCCCTACTAAAAATGCGAAATTTGAAGCTCCTTTCCAAAGATAAATTTTGAGTTTTCGAAAAACTTCATTGACGTCATTTTATATACATACAGTCACAAATACAATAGTGTTTACAAATTGCTAGTAATGTGCATATTAACGGTATGAGAGATGTTTAAGGAAATTTATATTTGTTCAACTTTTGAAAAAACAAAAATACCCCGAGAATGAACTTTACGGCGTATTAAAGAGTGCATTTGGCACTATCGGTTTGAAAGGTTTGAATAAAAAAATTGGAGCTATTTTTGAGAAAATGGCGTTGAAACGCTTCTGAAAATGCGGAATTTTGAGCTAGTTTTCACCAAAAAAAAGTTCAGATTTCGAGAAACTTTACGTGAGGTTATTTAAATCACCTGCACTCATAAATATAATAACATGAAAAACTTGCCACCAATGTAAATATAGTAACGACATGACATCAACTCAAAAAACTTAAATTTTTGTAATTTTTGAAAAAACAAAAGAATAGATCAGTCTGGCGTTTGTCATCACACAGAGTATATTAGGCACTATCCTTACGAAAAGTTTAAAGAAAAAAATTGAATCAGTTTTTCAGAAAATCATGTTTTTCTAATTTTTTTAAAATTGCACATACTGCACATATAATTGCAGGAAAACTAAAATTTTCTAATAAAAGTACCTGACCTTAATGAAAGAACTCACTTTGGAGAAAAAAAAATTGAAGGAAAAATGTCTATCTTTAATTTTGTAGCTTAAGAAACAGGCCGAAAAAATGCATACTTTTGCAATTTTCGATAATTCAGAGTTAACCGTGAAATTGGGACCTATGCTACCTTTATAAGTGTATCTTACTTTATTTTTACAAGAAATAAAAAAATTGACAGACGGACAGGCGGACAGACGGACAGGCGGACAGGCGGACAGACAATACATTTTGTTCAAAATCTCCTTTTCTTTCGGAAGTCAAGCTTAAAGAAAACATCTTTGTTGGTCGTCAAATTAGATATCTGATGAATGATGAACACTTTAAAACTTTAATGAGTGATGAAGAAAGACTATCCTGATCAAGTTTCAAAACTGTCTCCGTCAATATTTAAGGAAATAAATAACATCAGATTTCAAATACTCAGTGAAAGAAATGCTAATTTCAATGAAGAATTTAGGATGTAATATGAGCATCAAACTTCATTTTCTTTACAACAATCTTGATTTTTTCTCTTTTAATACGGGGGATTTCAATTACGAACATGGACAGATGTTTCATCAAGACCTGAAAGCAATGGTGTTGTTGCCAATTGGTTGGGCCAGTCCCCACTTTGATGACTTACTTATTCCGATCATTCTAACAGGTTCTCATTGTTTAGCTACTGTTGAGGACAGATGACCAGGGAACAATTGGTGAATTATAGCTAGTCCCCAAAGGATTAGCGAGGGCGCATTTGCGAGACAAAGATAATTAGAATTTTCACGTCAACGTGAGGCACGGTTTGATGACGGTCACCTGAGTTCTTCACGCTTTGGGGCGGAATATCCAGAGGTAGGGAGTCTCCAGACTCTTTGTTGCAAAAGGGAGGGTCGCTTCGGAAGAGCAGCGCTGACACCCTCGCGTATAAGCTTTGTATAGGCCTTCGAGCCCCTTCGGCTCGGCTGGAAGCTTCGCGTAGCTAATGTGACGGGAGACGCGTCAGCGCGCGTGGGATATATATAATGTGTGTGTGTGTGTGTGTGTATACACACACACATATACTATACATATATATATATATATTATATATATATATAAACATCAGCGATCAGTATTTAAGTTTTCCCATATTGCTTACGCAGTTTATACGAGGGTTGGGGCAGAAGTCATGGCAACTATTTTTTTCTACAAGAAATATTATCGGATCAGATAATTATTTATTTGACGCGTAAAGGAAATGAAGTACTGGTGTGTGTTCACAAGAGCAAATGGTTCTTTCAGTGTCTCTATTAGCACGGAGAGCAATGTGACATCAATTGTCTGACTACCGCCGTCCGAGATGAAAGTAACCCTTTCGAGCAACACTCCAACAACAAGACAGACGTTCCCCGTAGAAAAAAATGCCTTAGAATTTCACAGGAAATTGGTGGAACTTGTAGTGAGTGATGCTCTTCGACTCGCAGGTCACCCGTGCGTTTCCGACCACAGGTTCTTTAGCGTCCTAGCTGAAATCTTTTGGTTATCTCACGACTGTCTTGACGGTATGGAAGTATTCCCAACAGCTTCCACTAATTTCCCTTGAAATTCTAAAGCATTTCTTACACGGAGAATTGTTTGTCTTCATGAAGAAGCGTTGCTCGAAACGGTTACATTCACCTCGCACGACAGTTCTCAGCAACTTTCATATTGCTCTCCGTGGTCATAGAGACACTGAAAGAACTAACTGATGTTACGAACACACATTAGCACTACATTTCTTTCATGCGTCAAATAAATGTCTGTGATCCCATAATATTTCTTTTAGAAAAAAATAGTTACCATGACTTCTGACCCAACCCTCGCAGTATTATGCAGTATTGTTATGCTGCGTGAAAAACGACGATTTGTCGAAATTTGTTGAAACTCTTATCATCGGACCCTGGTAGAGAAAAAGTTATTAAACGTTGTTCCTATAGGGCCCAGTAAATTAAGTCCTTTAACTCATTATGTAGTGCTCATAATACTCGGAGCATCATTGCATTATGGCAAAACGTCTGTCCGTGAGTTCGTAAACAACGCAAGCGGCTGAATCGAAAGCAACATTTTCGCCTAAATTGAAATTGTCTGCGAGATAGGGCTGATGTCGTGACTCCTCGAATTGGAAATTGATATTTTTATTTTTATTTCAAGTCTCAACATTTTCAAATTCTTTTGAAAAATACCTTAAATTTTTCTGGTAGGAAAAACGGTGATTGAAGAAACGGCGTAGGTTCCATTTTTGTTAAACTCCTTGAATTTTCGAAAATTGCAAAACATCAATTTTTTTCGGCGAATTTCTACCACTACAATAATACATTTTATTTTCTCGCCTTACGAATACTTCGTAAGAAGAGAAAGTTATGTAATCGTGCGGCGGAAAACGGGGAATTTTCGCCAGAAAAACTCTTATAGCATGGGTCTGGTGACAAAAAAGTGGATAAAACCTATTGCTAAATTTAGGGGAAAAAATCCTCTATCTCGTGGTGTAGTCAAATCCATGATTTGTTGCTTCTTCATACTGCAAAATCGATTGACGGCAAAACGTCCGTCTGTCCGTCTGTGGTCAAAGCTAGCGCCTAAACCGTTCGGCCGATTTTCTTCAAAATTGATATTTCCAGATCGTTTTTACTTGTCTCAAGGCCTCTTGAATTTGAAACCGATATTTTCGTATTTGAGGGTACTTTACATGAAGCCCATTTTGAGATTTTCTAAGTAAAAAGAAAATGGCTCCAAATTTTTTCATTATATTTTGTTGTTGAATAGTGCGAAGAACGTTGAAGGAAATGACGTAGGTATCATTTTAGTTGATAGGCCCAATTTTTTGAAAATTGCAAAAAACTGTTTAAAAACTGCAAAATTGAAGATAGAAATTTTTGCCTCAGACAACGTCGGTTGTACAAAATTAGCCCTTCAAATAAGGTTATGAACCCTTTTTTGGAAAAACGAGTAGTTTTTTGCGTAAATTGCGATTCAAATTTGCAAAAAAAACTTTTCTCATAAACCGCTGCAATTTTTTTCTTTAAAATTTCTGCACGTGTGTAATAAGGGACGGTAAGTATATAAATAAACTAGTGGTGCTATAGAATGGCACATACTTTCTCGTAGTAGTTATTTTTCAAATGCCGATCAGCGGATAAATTATGTGGAGTAAGCCGTTCACCGCTGCCTTTCTTGGTCTTGTTTGAAAGACATGTTTTTCGCCTGTTGACAATTACCGGCTTCCTAATGATAGAACTGATACAATTATGTTTTGACTAAAATATAAGTAGTTGGTCCGCCTGTGGGTTCCGTGGCGAGGTTGGTTAAAAGAACCTTCGGGTTGAGATCTTCAATAAGGAAGGTACCGAGTTCGATCCCCCGAAGGGGATTTTAATTTGATGAATGTGATGTTGCAGGAAAAAATATTGAAGAGTGTAGATACTTTATTGAAAATCATTTGAAGTACTTCTACTCACGAATAGAATCAATGAAGATAAATAGACAGGACTTGTGTTTTCCCTAATTGCATCTTTTAAACAATTTTTCAATTCTGTTATTCGATTTCTGAAGCGTATGACATGTCAAATCAACTGTTGTCTAGTATATATCTGTATGAACCAATTTAAGTAAAATTATGAGTATTTTAACGTTTAATTGTATTACATTATAACCAGAACGCATGCGATAAACTTACAATCCCTGACGGTTCCAAAAATAATGATTACTTTCTCGCCTTACGAATACTTCGTAAAGCGTCCACCGCTGCCATTCTTGGTCATGTTTGAAAGTCATGTTTTTCGCATTTTGAAAATTACGAGCTCCTAATGATAAAATCGATACAATTACGTTTTGACTAATTGCGATAAATGTACTGGAAATGTCTGTATATATTTGTTCAAATTTTTAACTTTTAACAATTTTTTACTTCCCTTCTTGGATTTGTAAAGCGTATGTACCATTGTATCAAAAATTGTTTCTTAATCATGCATTTACCATTTTTTAGGTGGGTTCTTTTCTTTCAATGGTTTGTTTGACACGGCGGTGTTGGTGGTGCGTAGTGGTATAAGGGCCGGTTAGTTGACTTTCGGATGTCGGGTCTCGGTACGGAAAACGTTTGCTGGTATAATACACTTTTGCTGGTTAATGAAGTAGTGGAATAGCAATAAGGACCGTATAGAAGCAGAGCGAGAAAGAATGTGCGTTGGAAGCACCACTAGTTTGTTCATGAAATGTATTCATCATAAACGAAACTTTAAATACGGACAAGTTCGAGTTTTACAATAGAGGAGTATTTTGGCGTAATTGTGAGTGAAACAATTTTAAACAATTGTTTTCGCAGAAACGGCTGTAATTGTTTTTTTTATTTGATCCCTCGTTTATAGCAAATAACCATGTAGAAAGTGGTACTGGTGCCAAGTAAAACAAACCTTCTGTATTACCGAATATTAGAAAGAAAAATTAACACTGAAATAGGTAAATATTAATGATAGTTTCTTTGTTAATTTATATCAGTGCTATAGAGTTAGTTCTGTAAGAAAAGTTATAAGAGAGGGTAGTGTACTTTTTACAAATGAACAAAATAGACATAGCAATTTAAAATTCTAAATATTCTTTCTCATTATTGGGACACGCTATAGCTGTAAGCAAAGGAGTTTAATTGAGGAATTTGTGTTTGAAATAACTATTTTTTCGCATAGAATGTTCTATTATTTGTAATGCGTTTTACAAGTGATAACCGAGATGCGTTAATATGATGTACCGGAATGTGTGTGTGTGTGTCCCTTCACTATCTTTGTCCCACTTTTGGGCAAGCCAATGTAATGAATGACCACTTTGCTCCCACTTAACTTTACTTCTTCAGCCCCAAGATGGGCGGTTAATGTGATCAACCTTGACCACAATGGAATACCCCTGCTCGATAGCACCTGTTACCTGCTCGATAGCACCTTCTATGCTTCGTTATACCCGTTATAGGCCTACGTTGGGTGCCCTGTTCATTAACACACTTCTATATCTATTGACTGCTCTATTTTGCCCGTATGCTAGCTAACGTCGTATAACATTTAAAATTTTTTTGCTGCCATGAATTTGTGATAGCTCCCATACAGGGACTGAAACGTGGTACTCGTTGCAACGCGCGCGTAGGTCAGTATATAATTACTATAAATCACAACACAGCATTAAGAGGTTTTATTGACAAACTCGACTGTGTTCATCTCCCTTCATTCAATGAGCTATTAATTCTTAAACTCTTTAAATTTGACATTATTTGGCCTTCAACATGAATGTGTCTTCGTAGAATAAAAAAATGATAGTCATTGTACTTTCCTGTTGGCTGGTCCGGCGTCGCAGTATGGGACGAAAATCACATTCAATACCAGATTTGTGATCGCGTTGGATATTGTTTATCTCGCGATAATGATATGCATAAATATTCTGTATCGCCATCGTCTATCGCTTTATATGCGCGTTTAAACGATTCAAAACTAAACTATAGCTCGCGCAATAAAATTATGTTTTAAAGTTACCAGTTCGTAACAATACAAAAATTTTGCACCGCACAACGTGGATTCATTACTCGAGCAAGACTTCCTCTCTCTCTCTCTCTCTCTCTCTCTCTCTCTCTGACTAAAGGGCATTGTTGGTCTCTAGCTTGTGTAGTTTCTGGGCGAACAAAAGCGGATCCTGAATCACATAACGAAAAATATTTATATTTTCTCATTTATCAGCGTTTCTCTGACTTGTCGCTGTTTTTAAATCATGCACAACATTCCTACGATAATTGCTGTATCGTCTAATTCGTCGGTCAACGCCTTATTTAATTAAATATTCCGAAACTACAACTTATCTTCTCATGACGTCACGAAAACATGGCATTTGTTTCCTGAAAAAAATTTAGCAGTTTATTTCGATTTCGCCTCCTGGGCTTCCTCTAAAGGCGTGACTACCTTCAAAAATTTCCATACGTTTTGCTCTTTTATCCTAACCCGATCAAATCCTTATCCCAAATCCTAACCCGATCTCTTCATGCGTTCTCTTTATATTCACGAAAAACACTATTCGTAATTAATTTCTTCTCGGCAAGAATGGTGCCTACATGACACTTTTATTAAATCGAAATGTATGATCACTAAATTTCTTGAAATTAAGCGAACCCTGGTCCGATTTTGATGACTTTTGTTTTCATCGATTCCAAACTGTGTGCTCTATGGAATGCTCGTGCATTTTCCTCTCTTCCGCGCATTCATTGAACTTAGAAAAAATGTTCGTGCGCGGGGATACTGTCATTTGCCTCTCCTGATATAGTTTGTGGCATTTAACTTGTATCTTTTACGGAAGGGAAATTAAATAAATAGTCTAAATGATAGTAAATCATAACAATGAGCATAGCTTGTGGTATTATGTAACCGTAACTAAGTGCGTTATGTTGTAGTACCTCTAGTTTCCTTCAAGACTTTCAAAGAAAAGAATCAGAAAAAAATTCTCCTCTAAAATTTTTAAGAATTATGTAGGGATTGAATGCGAAACATTAACGATAATTAAAGAATGTAGTACATTCAACGGAATTTCAAGATTATTAAAATATAAGTATTTTATTATAATTACATGTCTATAATTAGATTCTATTGTAATTACATGTCTGTAATTAGATGCTCGTTGTCATAAAATTAGAGGAAAAATTAAGTTTGCGTTGCTTTCAGAGATTACATGTTGGATATCTTCTGCGTCAAATGGTTTGCATAGCTGCATCTCTGATGCTGTATCTCCATTGGGTTACCTGTTTGCATCTTATGATCTCACTCACGAACATGGATTTCAGTTTAATACACGACCTGAAGCACCAATCAGAGGAAGAGAAGAAGCCACTGGCACAACAGTAAGATTTAATGTTTTAATAATTGCGTTTATATGTTGACACTTCAACATTTATGCCCTTTTGCGTCCCCTTCACATTCCAGTTTTTCCTTGACGTTCACCCTGTGTTTATTAACAAATTTGGGTATTCGACAACCTACACATAGTACAAATTCAGAAACACGCATAGCATCAATGCTAAGAAGAGTATATAACATCATTTGTGTAAATATCACATTCGTGTTAGCTACTTGGCTGCAACGATAGGTGACACTTGAGAAACGGAAAGTGTTGTTTGTTATTATTATTATTGTTATTGTTGTTATTATTATTGTTATTATTATTGTTATTATTATTATTATTATTATTCTAATTTTCGTCTAAACGTGTTACGAGACGGATGATTGTAAAGTCTACCCCGGGTTCCAAGCAGCATCCTAAGGAGCTGGTAAGGGACTATCAATACCTCTATAATACTTTGCGCAAAACGTGGCCAGTTTCCCATAATGCAATATCTCCTCTGCCAAGTCTTTTGAATGGTTTGGTAGATAGTAAAGTTCTTACACCAATTTTTCGGAAGCAATCCCAGAACTCCGATAACTATTGGGACGACCTGTGCTTCTACACCCCACGTCCAACTGATCCCGATATCCCAATTTTTTTTATTTAAGATGTTCCTCTGCCACCTTGGTTATGACGACTTGATCGCATTTTTCGATTCATGATTCGAGTTTCTTGCTCAATCAAGAGCACTATTCCGAAACTGCATTTTTGTACAGGTACCGCGAAAGTATCTGTTGTTCATATTTTATTCCTGGAGTTCAGAACGGACTGCGTGATAAGTGTCACTCTTCTGTAGTACTCCCAGCAAATTCTCTTTCATTGTGTCGTTTCACATTCCTCAATATCCTGATATTAGTTAGTTTTACCTGGTTCATGATCTTGAATCGCAGCGTGCATATCAATTTCAATGATGTCTGAAGTTGTCATTTTGCCTCTATTTAAACAGATTTTTGCACATGTGGGAAGACTAAATTTATTGCAGATGTCATAGCTAAAATCATTTAGCATTTGGGAGAGTATCGCTTCATTCTTAGGAAACACTAAGGTGAACCATGAAAACAAATGTGATTTTTCGTCACTACGGAGCTTACAACCAATGTCAGTGCGCGACAGCTGTCTAGAATGTGGGATCAAACTAATGCAAAACAGTAGAAGGCAAATACAAATCTGCTTGGAGAATTCCCTGTTAATGTGAATATTTCTTGTTTCTACTACTTCCTTTTCGTTGTCCATTAGTAACTGGGTACTCGACGACTTCTTACTAGCCTTGCAAATCTCAAAATAAGTCAACGATGAAATCGATAGATCTCCAGGGTCTTCAAACTCTAATCGCGTGGTACACTGTCAAAAGCATTATTGTTGTCAATCCAAGTCATGCTTATATTACGTTTTCGTTTCCTTCCATCACCGAAGATGGCATTATTTAGTAGCAAGATTTCCTTACAATCATTGGAACCATAACGACATACTTCACGTTCACACGGCAACAGATAGTCTTTCTCTAGGTATCAGTTCATTTTGTTACTCTTAACTGCAGTTATAACTTTGTACATTACTGGCAGTTAAGTAATTGGCCTGTAGTTCTTTGCTAAAGAACTGTCTCCCATTTTGGGTAGCAGATATGTAATGTCACGTGTGAGCCATTCATAAATTCCTAATCCAAACATTCTGGATCTTTACAATCTCGGGAGATTTCCAGTTTCCTATGTTCTTATTTGCTTGGAATACGTCATCTTTCGAGAACTCGTGAAAATGTTCCACTATTTCCACAAGTTCATCGGTAGCATCCATTTCAGACTGAAGCCAAGATGTGTCTTTGTTATAGGATACTCTTCTATTCCAGATTTCTGCCCAAAATTTCTAGACGTCATCTTTTGAAAGAGCGTTGCCATTTGATTTTTGAGTCAGATTGCGATAGAATATCGTCTCGTCTGTTTCAAACAATCGATTTTGTACCAGGAAATAGACTCTACGTTTGTGACGTCTAATTCGTTAAGCTCATGCTTTGATTTTCTTTTAGATTTTCAACTACGATTAGCCTTGTGCCATTTTGAATTTAGTATATTTGTTCAACATGCAATATTTTGAACTTAACAGGTGTGTATTTGTTTAGAAGATGCCTCAGCGCCATGTCGACTGTCTTTTCGCTCATGTGGGTACGAAATTGTTTACCCTGTGTCATGGTTGCCGTGAGGGGGCCTAATTATTTGGCGACCATGAACGGCTGCTGTGAAAGTCCAAATCACCTGCTCAACATGAGGAGAACATAACTCAGGTCTACTCGCTTGGCTACTCGCTAGGAGTGAGAGGGGGTTACACAGGAACGTTACAACCTAACTCTAAAATCGAGAAAGGTCTTACACAGGGATGCAGTTATTGAATGAAAAGAATTGTCTTAACATATTAACTAAAAAACAATTTATTGACTCATTAATTAAACCAGAAGGTTAAAACATTAAATCAAACTACTTGTAAAATGATCTGATAAATCAGATTAAACGTAACTTGGATTAAAAGTTTCAATTGAAAGTTGAAATGTTAAAATGAACCACTTGCATAATGATCTGATAATTCAGATCAAGCTTAACTTGAATTACATTACAATGACAGAAGAAAAATGAACAAACGATGGATTTCAATTTTCCATAAGGTTTATAAACCCAAAAAATACTTTAGGCAGTTCTCATACGGCTGCACCTACACCTCGTCCATACCAGAGTGATGTAGGCCATGGCGGAGATTTCCACGCAAGCTGTAGCCGTCTGTGCTGCTCAGAAGCCGGAGCGTCCTGCTCCCGGTAGGGCTGGTGGCGTACAGAGAGCGAGCCTAGCTCGCACGACCCTTTTCTTAGCGTCCAAGGATCAGGAGAGGGGATGGCGCCGGCGTGGCGCGTTCCGGCGGATGTTTGTGCGCCTACTCGAGATTTCTCGGGCTCTCAAGAAATTGCCTTATATGGTGATGTTTTCCCTACTTCCGGCCCAGTTCTTTGTTCTGAGGCGGATGACGCAATGGTCGGCTGACTGTGACTACCGATGACAAATCTGAGGGATCGGTCACTTCGTGACATTAGTAAGACTGCCCTGTAAGACTGCCTGCCGTCTGTTCTTGGCTGGCCCCAAAATTATCTGAGATACCACACCCTCCGCACGTACGCCAGCCAAAAACGGCATGCTATTCTGTGGATAACAGGTAATGAAGATGCGCAATATCCAGTGAACATCGAAGTAGTTCAAGAACATTTCCAATGTACATTGACGCTGTAAGAAATTATTCAACATATGCCGGCTCTGTCTTCCCGAATGTTACTGAAAGAGACCTGGTCGACTAAGGGGAATTCCCCCAGCGAGAGGTGCTCAACGGACTGACAAAGTGAAAACACGGCACCTTGTATTTAGCGTGGCTGTCTTTTGTCTGAATGACTGAGGGTGTAAAGGACATGTGGCGAAAAGTGAAAACACGGCCCCTGGCGAGAGCCACATTATGTATAGTCACCTGCGTTCGATCGACCCATATTCAAAGCTTACCATGATTTGATTGAACCTAGTTAGAAAGGCTGGCACGATACTTCAAGCGTGGCGCCATCTTGCTTCACAAAGGCGGCGACCAAGAGGAGATGGCAAACTGGCGCCCCAAATCCCTCGCCTCTACTTTCTATAATATGTACACCGGGCTGTGGGCTGCCAGATTCAACAGATGGCAGAGGAGAACACCGTCATATCGCGCGCCGAGAAGGGTTCCGATTACTTGGCTTACAGAACGCTTTCGGCTTCGTACCGCACCGCGCGCTACAAGATTCGCTCCGGGCGCGGGCGAGACATTTTTGCCAGTGGTTACTGACAACTACACACGTAATAGGACGACCATACTAACAGCGCGCACAATGATGACCAGCTCACAGTAGAGACTGTGGGCCATGTCATTTCCGAATGCAGGAGCCACTCGCCGCTATGGATGAAGAGACATAACAGCATCTTCCACTTTTGCAAAGAGGCAGCCATAGCGCGCGTCTGGCAAGTACTTCGGGAGAATCAGGCCGAATGTGGACGGAACTGGCCGGATCTGGTCCTCGTGCTCGGTCGGTCTGCTAGTAGACGTCGCGGTGACGGCGCCATCTCAGGGCAAGATAGAAAGGAAACACGGAGACAAGAGAGACAAATACGAACTAGTCGGCGCCTTCCGGCTAGGCTCTGGGTATACCTCCGCGGAAGTGCTTCCGCTAGTGGTGGGCGCCCTCGGCGAGTGGAGTATGGAGAGCAACGCCGCCCTCCAAAAAGTTGCATGAGGCCTTAAACTCATGGCACTTAGAGGACATATAATAGCGGAAGCTATTTCTGGGAGTGCGGCCTGTTTCAACTTGCACACGGCCAGGGTCCAGCTCACCCTGCGGGAGTCCCAACCGTGGCATCGCGAACCCCCGTCGCTCTCCCCCTTCACAGGACACGCAATCAGCACCGCCGACACCACCCGCACCAGTGGTGCGGTGCCTAACTGTGCAGCCGCCCTCACAACCGGCGCTGCGCGAGTAACCGGAGTCCGTCGTCTACATCAGGCTCTAACAAGAATTACGCGAGTGCAATGTCAAGTGTGTGACTGTGAAGTGCGGATCTGTCATGCGTTGCCCTTTACTCCTGCAGCATTTGTATGCCCTTGCTAAGTGTTTCACCGCTCAAAGTTAGTGCTTTGTTTATGTAATTAGTGGGTATTCTGTAAATAGTATTATTTCTCACCCTTATTGTATACATTGTATTAGTCCTTTTATTTGATTTTGTTGAATTAAAAATTATTACTCCAGTTGCATACACGAAGTGATTCATTTCAGTAATATCTAAATCTTTACTGCGGGTCTTTACCACCCCTCGATGGAATGTATTTTCCTGCACATTCATTACTCGTTTTGTGTGCTTCCCGATAGATCATTCTCCACTCTGTCAGAAGCTCTTTACGTTGTCACGTTCCTTGTGGTTCTAAAGTACGCGCGCTTGACAGCCACATTCAATTCTGTTGTCCATTGCTTGCGTTGACTTGAATTCCCTGAAGCAGTGGGGTATCCCCCCGGTTTCCCAAACGTCAAACACGTACGGCAGTTTCCGAGAAGGGCTCCAGTAATTAAAGTTTCGAGTGATAAAAAAGCTAATCCCCTGAACACAGATAGAGGAAAGAAACTACACCAGTCTATCGTCGACTTCCCCCGTTGGAATGCGACTGAAAAATAATTAAGAATTTCCTGTCGGTTTTACCCTTGTTTATTTGATTTTTTATGCTTTTGGAGATTAAAAAAATTGTTGTCTTTTTGTTTATAAATAATTGTTTATAAAAAATTTAATATTTTATAAAAATGCAGGTTTTACTTCAAATGTCGTAACTCTACAACCAAGATATATTTTGATAATTCTTTTTTTTAAATCAATCACATACTAGTGGATGACCTACAATGGTAAAGGCACTGGGATAACTAAAGAGCCAGGATTTGATTATTTGAGAAAAATAATTGTTTATGTATAAATTTATTCTGGACATTTCATTTCGTATAACTGAAACTTTTAGTGACACTTTAACTATTCTAGTTCATTCACTAATGCAAATGGGTTATATACTGCAAAAAGAATTGTATTATCTTGTATGGTTTATGATTTATGTTTGACATGCATGAATGTGCTGAAGAGTCCTAATTCTAGATAATACATCTGAAATTCACTCATTAAGGGCTTAACTGTTGACGCTCGCTTCGAAAAAATGATTTAACTAAGAAACGTAGCAAGAAACGGCTTGAAGCACTTAAAGGGGAATAAAACAGTGCATAAGACCCCAAAAACTTGAAAAACATGAATTTCTCACGATTTTCATCATTTTGAGGGAAACAGCTAAAATATGTAATATTCGATTTAAAAAATAAAGTTACCTCAAATTTCTCGAAAAATGCAAGTGATAAAATAGAAAATAATACACGTATCAATTAGCCCCATTACCTCATGCACTTCCGTGAAAACTGCATTCCAATAACTTCAACCGTTCAAAAGATACAGGTGCTAATGTTACACGATTCAACCTGTCTGTGTGTGCGTGTGTGTGCGTGGGTCTCAGAGTGAGTGTCACACATTTCCAATGCCTGTATACGAATAAAAAATTGGCACTTTTTGGCAATTACAATTTTGTGAAAAATTTCATAAAACGGAGTTACAGATGTGACTTTATTTTCTGAATTTTAGGTAACAGATAATGCACAGGTGTTTGGCTAGTCACGTTCTACACAGCCAATAAGATTTCATGTACCTGTTGAAGGTCTGTGGATATGGAAATGCCTGACAACTAGGGCAAATGTAGCATGTGTGATTGTGTATAACTCTGTTTTGTTCAATTTCCCACTGTAAGTGCCTATTATAAATTACACAGACTTTGTAACATTTACTTTGAGACGTTGTGAATCGATGGTATGGTTATGGTTCATGGAAAAATGGGATGATATCTTCTGAAATATATCTTAAAAAATCTGCAAAATAAAAAAATAATTACAGGACATGGTATGTGAGATCAAAATTGACGCTTTATATGACAAGATACAATGCCTGGGGCATGATTTTGATGCGCTGTCTGTGCAATACATTTGGCATCTCATCTCCACTGGAGGTTTCCCAGATTATAGACCTTTTACCAAGCATCATTTTCCAATTCCTGGGCATTATTGTCACATCGATCGCCGCTGGTGAGTTGAATTAAGCTTCTCTACCTTCTTTATCTAGATTTCAGTATGTAACTGAAGGATCCAATCCTATTTAATTAGTACTTACAAAGTGCTAGGTTGACAGGTAACCAAGCTAGTGACGTCACATCTAATACAGTCTAAAAATAGCGGCCACCCTTTCAATATGAGAGTGCGTTTATATGCCAAACTCGAAGGGGCACAGTAATTTCTACCACACTGGCAATGAGCTCCACCTGCATTAGGTTATTTCTATATAACTTTACATGTGACATTACACTCTGAAAGCAAATTGATCTTGATGCTCCGCTTCTGCGGAATGATCATCCTCTTTTGCATGTAACGTATTGTAATCTACAGAAACAATATCCTGCGCGAATAGTAAAATAACAATTGGCATTCGCATTTGCTTGAACCAAATTGATCACTATTTTTTACACAAGAAAAATGATTTTCACAAAATCGATTTTATCTGCATGAAATAGATTATAACAATTTATGTCCAGGTTACAAAGATAACTAGTGGTAGGGTTGCTAACGTCGGGATTTTCGTCCTCAAAATTTTTTTTCGTTGTGGGGAAACAATGGGAAAAATAAATGGTGAGGGAAATGATTGTTTTTTGGAGGAGGAAATTATATTCATCCGCAATCGAGATAGAAATTATTCTCTGAATGATCTATATAAATAAAACAAAGTCGGGTTAGTTACACCATTTATGATTCAAGAACGGCTAAACCAATTTTAATTATCTCTGTTTTGTTGATTCATCTCCGTCCGGAATAGCAAATTAACAATCAAAATATCGAGAAAGGCGCTAGATGGTGCTGTAGAATAAAAACTAAATATTCATATCAAATGCAATTCACAGCACTCGGCAGGATTTTTGAATCTATATTGTTAAATAAGTCGTGAACTAAGCGCTCTAGGGCATGGAAAACTAAAATTTTGAGGCTGCAAGCCCCAAAGAAACGTTTTTCACATCGTAATCAGCAGGAAGAGATGCTTTTCAATATTCTTTTACATTTTTGCTGAGCTCATGTCGTTGGTCCATAATTTGGAGAATATTTTTCGTTTCAGAGTTAGGGAATTTTGATTCATTGGATAGTTTATGTGGGGAAATCGATGAAGTGATGGGGAAAGGGCTCGCAGCACAAATGCCACAAAATTTCTCGTAAAGTCCCTCGGACATTTTCGAAATTTTCTCAAAATTGTCTCAAAATGTTCTCTTTAAATTTCTTGTAAGAATAGAGTGAATTACACTTATTTAAATTGTTCTCAAATGTTCGGGTTCCTTATGGTAGAACTGAATCCCTTTTGCTGTCCTCTGTCCCACGTGGCAGGACAGAGCGTTTCCCTCGTTGCAGACCCTTTAAATCCCCAGGTAGCTGGTTGCACCGGTCCGGCGTGCCGCGGAGTAAGAAACTGTAGTCGGGTTTCAAATTATTTTTCGTATTGTCTCAAACAAAACATTTAATTTATTTGCCTAATTCATAATATATAATTTTGTAACTTAATGTTTGATGCGGAAAGCTTACCAATAACACCTGTGTATTGCATTACATGAACGAAGTCCGAGTTATCATTACTGTCATTTTCTTCACACTCCACGGAATAACTCGAAAAAATTTTCTCAAATTCTTACTTTTCTGAAGATTTTTAACTCTCAGAATTGTTTACCGATTCACTCAGTTTAAACTGTGACAATCTCGAACGCTTACTTCTCGATACGTTTAACTGCAGCCTCGTAAGCAAACTGATTTGACACAACATAAAATTGGCGAAGTCTGGCCACAATGAAGGAAAATACTGCCTAATCTCTTCTGAAGATAATTAGTTTGACAGGAAACCGGTGCCATTTATCTGAGAGAAATAACACAGTTAAATATAGGTCCCGCCCCATGGGACAAAGGACCAGGAAGAGGAAAGAGCCAGGAAAAAGGAAAGTCCCGTGATGGGGGACACCGGACCGCCAGACGAAGAAGACGGGAAAGTGAAAGTACCGCAAAGGGTTAAAGAAGATTAAAGCTCGTACAATTTGGAAACTTTTGTTGAAAAATATGGTGCCGTTTTTAACAAAATGACGTTTGAGGGTTTCTGAAAGAGTAAAATTGCCAGCTCACTTTTACTTGGAATTTTTTTTGGAGAAAGTTTATCTCAAGCATTTGATTTAACAAGTTCAATAATGTATACAAATCACCATTAATGTAAAATAATAATGTATGTAAAAATTACAATTGTGTAAAAAAATTACAATAACACTACATATACTTACAAATTACTTAAACAGTACTGTCGGAGCACACTACATACTTCGTAATTTTAATAAATAATATATTAATTATAAGCTTTTGGGGGGACAGCGGAGCTCATACGACTCCTCAAAACTAAAAGGCACGTCGCATGTGCATAAAATAATTGATCAGTACATAATTATTCATTGTAATTTTATTGGCTTCATTTCTGGCACAAATCGCAAGGCAACAATCAAAACGTTACATCTCTTCCGAGAAATCAGTTCTCGAACTGGTTTCAACCGAAAGCATAATCTCTTTCATGCAAAAACCAACAGTTTTAAAGCAAATATCATACATTTAAATCAAATTATTGTATTCAAAATTACTAAATGTAAAATTACATGTAAACAATCTACTAAATTTGTGAAATTCTAATATTTCCATTTTAAATTGTAAGGCTGAGATTCCAGTGACATCCGCTCATTGGCTGCAAGCTTCTCTGCTCTGCGTCACCCGACACAGGCGGAAGTCAGTCTGGTATTAGCAATGGTCGCGGGATGTTGGCTGCGGCATGTGCCGTGTGATGAGCTTGAGGTGCAGCGTTTTTAGCAAGTGCAAACTGTATCAACCTTTTCGTTACAAACTTCTCTGCTCTGTGTCACCCGACACGAGCAGAATTCTGTCTGGCGTTAACACTGGTCTGAGATGTTGTCTGCGGCATGTGTCTTGAGATGATTTTGAAGGAAATTTGCAAAGGCAAAACTGTATAAATGTTAATTCAGATTTTGTATGTCTTAGCTTGTTATCTCCTTTTCTTTTGAATTCAATATATGTTTTTGTGTGTTACTTGTAATTTCATTTTTCCTTTAAATACAATAGCAACAGTAATCTTATTATAAACAGAGGCAATCTGCCCAAAGCTGGTACTTCGAAATCTTTTAAATAAATTAGGCTATCGAAAATGTTGGGGGAAGAGAACAAATCAATTTCGAAATACAATCAAAGGCCTGCTGCTCTCTTAAAACAAACTCAAACTCTCACAAGTACATTTAGCACTATTTCTACCAAAAGTTTTAAAAAACTGGCACTGTTTTGGAGAAATTCTTGTTGCTTTTTCTTACACGTACCTATATACCGAGTAATATATATAGTATAGAAAAATTAATGTATTGCTGTTGAAAATGAAGAGAAATCTTTATCCCGCAAGTACAGTAATTCTTTAACATTCGCGAGAATTAGGTTCCGGCAAACATCGCGAATGTAAAATTCGTGAAAGTTTAGTCTGTATTTTAAAGAAAAAGGGTGGGTTTAGTTCCTGGATGTCGCACAACTGTTTTAAAAGAAAAAGAAAAAAATGACAAACAATGGCAATAGAACTGAGTACGCACTACTACGAAGAGAATTCACAATTAACATCTCGAAGAGAAAAAAACAATATTTGAAACTTATTTTTAAGTTGAAAGTGATGGATATAGGATTAGGTCATTTTTTTTTGTTTCATCGCCCACCTCATTCTAATAATCAAATGTGGAATCATGTGAGGTTCACGAGTTTGGGTCAACTTGGTAATAAAGCGACTACATTGCCGCTTTATTACGAAGTTGACCCAAACTCGTGAACCTCACATCATTATTACTACGGGTCAAGAATCATCGAACATCAAATGTGGAAGTGTTGCTGTGTTGAAGTGTTAGAAATTAACTATAGCGAGAAATTCTACCATTTTGGTACACCGCTAGTAATTTTATTTAATCTGCTCTTCAATGTTGGATCTATAAATGAGAGAATGTATACTTTCTTCAAAATATGAATATTTTTGCGTAATTTTTGCATGAAATGTAAACAATTTAGAAAATTTTCTCAAAAAACGACACAAATTTGTTCTTTTTTCAAGATTAGGACAAAGTTCACTTATAATAATGGTGCGGGGTGTGATTTCGTTGAACTCAACTTGTTTTTGAAAGTGAAAAAATAACCTTGAAAAACACCAATATTGATTACCGACTATACTGAAAACCGATTATGTGTCTATAACTGAATCTTAACTAAATTTTATAAGTACTTTTAAATTTACTATGTATTTGATTTTAAAATTTGTACGTTTGCATACACCACTTTCTCTCAATCAATGGTATTTGTATATCTCTTATTGTAATTATTTCTTTTCTGATTCTAACGTCATGTAATCAGTGAATGTGGTGGCGATGTCGAGAAAAGTGAAAGCTGGAAACATGATGTTCGAGGAGCTGCAAACTGAGCTGCGAGAGTACCTCCATTTTAAGAAAGTGCCTCGGGCCCTCAACCGCCGCATCTCCCGGTATTTTCGCTTTTGCTACGAGCGCTCTTTCTACAAAGAGGCAGCTATCCTTTCCTTCGTGACCGGCCAGCTCAGACAGGTGGGTATTGTACTGTTCAAAACTAATAATCGTAAAGGATTATTCATTTTACATATTTTAATTACAATTCATTTGTTTTAAAATTCTCCGATCATAACGTGATTAACCCTGCAGTGGTAACGTGACTTTTTGATACAAAAGTGGTAACGTGGGGTGTCTCCAGACCCCCAAACTCTTTTCATAATATATGCTAAATTATTGAACAACAAATTAATATAATATTCTTCTTCTATTATTAACAACTTTGTGGGTGCAATTAAACAATTTTTTTAAGAATTTAGTTGCTAAACAAGTCCGAAAATTCGTCAGAAAAGCATCTAATACTTGTAGTTAACTTTTCTACCGGTCTGCGCGTGTTGTCACATCCAAGCCCATGTTTCGTAGCAAAAATTGAAATATTTTTAAATTCAAAGTACAAGGGACAATTTCAATACCCATATTATCCACATTCTACAACTCAGCAAGATTTTGGTGCCCTGATTTCACAGACCCAGCCAAGATACGAAGCACAATTACTGCCTTCATTTCCTCTTTGTCAGTCTTATACTGCTGCGATCATTTTTATTCCTATCTAAATCCATTTCATTTTTGATGTTAGTGGATTCTGTAACTCTAAACCATATCCAAATCAAAAAAAAAGAAAACATTATCGTGATATTTTAGACTGCTTTTTCCAGGGCGGTGAGTAACGATATTCTGTTCCCGCTTTCAGCAAAATTTGGCGTATTCTTCAACTCCTTTCTTAACATATAAAGTGACCTAAAATGTTGGTAATACTTTAGTATTAACTTTGCAGGGAAATCCAAACGTAAAAATACAGCATGCAATACGTTGCCAAACTAAAAGAATGTACTAGACTGAACACATTGTTGCTAACGTAGGGTAACGAGGGGGGGTCCCTGGGCATCCCAAACAAAACAATAGCTTGCTACACTAATTAAACTCATGAAATTGGCAAACTGAGAGCACACTAAATATCATGATACAAAAACAGAGAGGTACTCATGCAATGGTCAGGGTAGCCAATGTGGGAAATACAAGAAGCGGGAAGAAAGGATCGTGGGGGTCGCACTGACCCCCGCCTCACCACTCCCGGGTTAATGAAAGTTATGTTGCAATAAGAACACTGGAACATGTTGAAATAGATCCTATTAAACAAAGAGTCAGTAAACATAGTATTACTTAATTGGAAGTTTTTGGAATCTAAGTGGGTAAGAGTTAAGTATTAATGTCACGAAGGAAAACGTTTAATGTTATATCAAAATGTTATTTTCCCTCTGAAAGTACAATGAACTCAATTCCTTTAGAAAATAGAAATTTATAAGTACGGAAGTGTTAGATTTCCTCTCCACTTTTTTGCATCTTTCTTGAAACAATTATGTTGGTTCAGTAGAGCTAGTAGATATTACTGTAAAGTAAATAGTTCAAAAGGTGGCCACTAACATTTTCTAGAGAATCATGCTGCACAATTTGAAGTGCAGTTACATCGTTCGTTGTGCCAAACTCGATCAGATCAAATAAACGTAATTGTTGTTCAGGCGTCACAGAAAATTAAACATGTTCTGCAGTAAAAATTTAACCAGTGATTTTGTAACGAAAATAAACTAGAATTGTATTAAAAATATCACACTATAGAAATTAAATTCATGAGTTACACGTAAAATTTTCCTTGACCGTACAAAATACATAAAAATTAATCTTTATTTCAAAACTAGTACAGGCGAAACTACATCAAACAACTATGAAACAAATCTAAAATATGGGGTACAATCTGTTTGGTTTAAAACTCAAGTTGAGACAAAAACGGATTGGATACGGGACCAATACCCTATCGCATAAGATCTTGTGCCGAGAAACGTTTCCTGAATGTAAGCCTGTGCGTCGCCGCAGGACGTGCTGCTGCACAAGAGCCGTCGCCTGCTGGAGACGGTGGAGATCTTCGCCAACCTGCCGCCCCTGCTCGCTGCGCGCCTGGTGTCGTGCATGAAGGAGCAGGTGGCGCTTGGCAACGAAGTGGTGGCGAGGGCGGGGGCCCCCGAGGACCGCATGTACTACATCTTGACCGGCACAGTCGCTGTCTACAGCCCACAAGGTGTTGAGGTGAGGGCAACTGTCAGTCATAAAGCAGCCAACCACCAACGAAAAATGCCGACACATTTTCGACAGACTAGGTAATCGTAAGAAGTACCCACCACTCAAGCTGTCGATGGTCCATAAACATAATTGAGCGATGTTAATTAAAGCACGAGAAGCTAGTAAGGTTGCAGACCCCATCGAAAATTTTCCTCTTCTAAGTGTCAAACGCAAAAATGACTCCTATAGGTTTTAAAAGCTTATGATATCATTTAAAATCTATAATTGAGAGATAAATTGTATTGGGAAATAAATTTCTTGATTGAATATTGAAGGTCTATGATAAATTCCGAAACTATTCAAACTTAAACAATTCTCAAAATTGTTAATGTTTCATAAAAATCGAAACTACAACTTGCTTATCAAAGCACATTTCGTTATTGAAGCAAAATAACACAGATAACTTTCTGCCCAATACTCCCAAAAAATTGAAAATAACACACTGGTGTAATTTAAAATACCTACCCCCAAATGAATATATCTTCATTATCTGTGAATCGCCACATACAGACGTTATACCAGATGTATTTCCCAAGTTTAACAAGAAAACGCATGGCATAATTATGCGTGACGTACATCAACAATCTATCCCACACATTCATCAACCCGTCAATTCCATCCATCCATCGATACCATTCATTCAACAATTCCATCCATCCATCAATTCCATGCGTCCATCAAACCATTCATCCAACAATTCCAACCATCCCGTCCCGTTCCTCCTTTCAATCCATCCGTCCATTCCATCCATCCATTAATCAATTCAATCCATCCATCTTACCCATCCATCTTACTCATCCATCCATCTTACCCATCCATCCATCGTCTTAACCATCCATTCATCCATCCATTCATCCATCCATCCATCCATCTTCTTACCCATCCATTCATTTTTTTAAAATTCATCCATCTTATTTCATCCATCCAAGTTATCCATCCATCCATCTTATTATAACTCCAAAACGAGGCGTTCTAGAGCCTTAAAAACTACAATTTTGACGCTTTTCGTTTCTCAGACCGTAATTTAAAGAATGAGCTCTTCTCGAAAATTTTATTATATTTTTGCTCGTCCGCTGCTTCCTGATATTACCCCACCCGTTCAGAGACGTGCCGAATGTGCAAGTAACTGTGAATGAGAGGGGCAGTAAGGGGCAGAGACACAGAGACAGACAGGTACATGGTGTGGGAAGGAGAGAGAGGTATAGTGTGAGAAAGAGAGATGGGAGGGTAAAGAAGGAGATGATGGGCAGGACAGCGTCTGCCTGGTTTTCCGAGTTATTTACAAAACTAAAATAGGAAGCAACATCAGTCTGTAGATTACATACGGGAAAAGATGCCGGGGTGTTATCAACGAGAACTGAATCACCTGTATAGTAACGTAGCTTCCTCACATACGTCCCGCCAAGGTAAGGGAACCAGGGATTCACAGCAGGCAGCCCCTGACACTGTCAACAATCTTACTGTCACGACGACCTTCGTCATCCACCGAACATCTTGATGCGATTGTTCCCGGTAAAGCTGAAAACACCTTCAGGTTTGGAGTCTCGCTAAGTTAGATTTTCCTAAAAGGATACTTTTGAGATGGGAAGTGATTAGTGATATCAACTAAAACATGCGTTGATTCGCACAACATGGTTCCTGAGGGAAACTGTTTTAAATGTTTGTTAATAATATTTTGTTTCATTAGTTAGGCCTTGTTGAGTATTAAAGAGTTTGTTCAGAAGTCTTTAAATGTGGTGGTTAAACACTGATTGAACTATTCCATCCCGTGCACCTTGCGAATTGGCTGAGGCGACGAGGGGAGGCGGGGCTGATTCTCGTAACTGGCGCGCCGGGGTTCGCCGGCCCCGAGCCTTTTGTGCAGCGGGTGGCCCGCACGTTCAGCTGGCTACGGCAGTTAGCAGGTGTCCGGGATGAATACTCGCCCGCCATGCCCGACGACGTTACGTGGTCTTTCGAATCGGCCCATTAAGACTGGCCTGGGCATCGGTGTTGTAGGCAAGGGCTATTGATCGCCTCGTAAGTTGGAGGTAGCGACGAGAACTTGCTGGCCAAGTCAAAGTAGCAAAGTCTAATTGCCATCTGTCTGACGTCTGGTCATGTTTCGAATTCTGCACGGAAAACGGCTGAGTTTCTACTGGTAGTTCCTTTCTCGGCACTAGTTGCGCTGAGAAGCTAGTGGCATACCACTAAACCACGAAGCGCGCCACTGCCACTAATAGCGGTCCTTGATATCACTGATCTAGGCAGAGAGGATCCATCGGCGAGGCGGCGCTTGGGGCGGACGGTGTGACGTGGACGCTGTCGTCGCTGACGTTCGAGTCGAGGCGCTCTACAACACTTAGAGCAAATGTTTCTATTTTGTCCCCAACTGCTGCCCCTCTGAAAAGCTGACCACTTGGACGAGGAGGCGCTGCAGGCAGACGACGTGACGTTGGCGCTGAAAAGTAACCCTGAATGTGTTCAATGTGACCTCAGCTGCTGCATCTGCGCGAAGGGAAGCATTTCGGCGAGGCGTCGCTGGTGGCGGATGATGTGACCATAGCGCTGACGTTGTCTGTTGTGGCTCTGAAAAGTGACCCTGAATGTGTCCCCAGCTGCTGCATCTGGGCGAAGGGGTGCACTTCGGCGAGGTGGCGCTGGTGGCGGACGACGAGACGTGGGCGCTGTCTGTGGTGGCGGTGGAGATGCTATGCTTGAGGACACATGGAAGAAGTGTGTGCTTTGTGTCCCCAGCTGCTGCATCTGGGCGAAGGGGAGCACTTCGGCGAGGCGGCGCTGGTGGCGGACGACGAGACGTGGGCGCTGTCTGTGGTGGCGGTGGAGATGCCATGCTTGAGGACACATGGAAGAAGTGTGTGCTTTGTGTCCCCAGCTGCTGCATCTGGGCGAAGGGGAGCACTTCGGCGAGGCGGCGCTGGTGGCGGACGACGAGACGTGGGCGCTGTCTGTGGTGGCGGTGGAGATGCCATGCTTGAGGACACATGGAAGAAGCGTGTGCTTTGTGTCCCCAGCTGCTGCATCTGGGCGAAGGGGAGCACTTCGGCGAGGCGACGCTGGTGGCGGACGACGAGACGTGGGCGCTGTCTGTGGTGGCGGTGGAGATGCCATGCTTGAGGACACATGGAAGAAGTGTGTGCTTTGTGTCCCCAGCTGCTGCATCTGGGCGAAGGGGAGCACTTCGGCGAGGTGGCGCTGGTGTCGGACGACGAGACGTGGGCGCTGTCTGTGGTGGCGGTGGAGATGCCATGCTTGAGGACTCATGGAAGAAGCGTGTGCTTTGTGTCCCCAGCTGCTGCATCTGGGCGAAGGGGAGCACTTCGGCGAGGCGACGCTGGTGGCGGACGACGAGACGTGGGCGCTGTCTGTGGTGGCGGTGGAGATGCCATGCTTGAGGACACATGGAAGAAGCGTGTGCTTTGTGTCCCCAGCTGCTGCATCTGGGCGAAGGGGAGCACTTCGGCGAGGCGACGCTGGTGGCGGACGACGAGACGTGGGCGCTGTCTGTGGTGGCGGTGGAGATGCCATGCTTGAGGACACATGGAAGAAGTGTGTGCTTTGTGTCCCCAGCTGCTGCATCTGGGCGAAGGGGAGCACTTCGGCGAGGTGGCGCTGGTGTCGGACGACGAGACGTGGGCGCTGTCTGTGGTGGCGGTGGAGATGCCATGCTTGAGGACTCATGGAAGAAGTGTGTGCTTTGTGTCCCCAGCTGCTGCATCTGGGCGAAGGGGAGCACTTCGGCGAGGTGGCGCTGGTGGCGGACGACGTGGCCCGGACGCTGTCGGTGGTAGCGCTGGAGACGACGCGAATGTGGACGCTGACGCGTGACGCCTTCAAATTGGCGCTGGCCCCTGACCAAGAGTACCTGAAGCGTGTGGAGAAGGTGGCGCGCGTGCGGCAGAGCCTGATGTCGGGGCAAGAGGAGGGCGCCCTCCGCACGCCCGTGGCTCACTTTGTGCAGCACCTGCGCCGCCGCCACCAAGCGGCTCAAATGGAGCGCCGACGCAGGGTGCGCCAAGTGAGTGATGTTTTTACATTTATATGGATCACATTGAGGAGGTTTATTATTTGTCGACTGTGAAGCAACTAGTTAAAAAACAGGAATATATTCAATTTACAATGACTTTAATAAATATAAAGTGCAGAGCTTTTGGTAGTCTCCTCTTATAACATTCAGAGAAAGAATCACCGAGCTGAAAATCGAATGACTATTACACTTAGTTTGCCGTAGAATGGACGGCTGACGCGATGGCCCTTGTGCAGGAGTCGAAGTTCAAGAGCTTCGTCGAGCACGACCGGGAGCCAGAACCGCGCCAGTCGCAGCCGTTCCCTCGCTCGCGTCGCGGCCCCGCGGTCAAGGCGCCCAGGTCCTTGGCCTCGCCCTCGACCTCGGCCTTGCAGCCGCGCAGGGCGCCCCGCCGCTCCTCCGACCCCAACTGAAGCACTTACCGTTTGTTGCGTTTTCGTGTTTTCTCTTTGCCAAGAATAAAGTAGTTATATTTCAGCCCGATGAATCGAATTACCATAATTATCAAGAGTGTCGCGCCGAGATCGACGCTCAGAAGCTCTCGACCTCACAGCTTCACAAGGCGGATCTACGCTCTTTTTTCTAATGATTCCTTACGTGTTAAAGGTTCACCTTTTAGATTTTTGTATTAATTTTGGAAAGTAAGGGCATTCACATGATCGATACTTTGTAGTATTTTCTCATTGCTAAGAATACATTTTCAGCCCGGAAATTCAAATTATCATTATTACCAACAGCGGCCCGCCAAAATCGAAGGTCAGAAGCCCTGAACCTCACAGCTGGGCCAGGTGGACTGGCGCCCCTACGTCCACACCTGATTGTTTACATGTTAATGGTTCTCCTTTTCGACATTCTATGAAGTCTCGAAAGCAACAGCATTCACATAATGAATGCGTTTTTGTGTTTTCTCTTCAGAAGGGAGAAAAGGATATTTTTAAAAACGGAAGAATAAATTATCAAGAGTCGTGCCGTGCCGAGATCGACGCTCTGAAGTTTTTTATCCTGGGGCGAAGCAGCCCAAGTCCGACTATCGCTGCTCCTTCCTCAAATGATTCCCAATACCTTAAAGGTTCTCCTTTTAGAAATTTGTATCAACCCTGGAAAGTAAGGGTATTTACATGTTCGATGCATTGTAGTGATTTCTCTTTGCGAAGGATAAATTTATATAATCGGGCCGAAGAATCAAATGATCATACTTATCAAGAATGCTGTACTGAGATTGAAGGCCAGAAGCCCTCGACTTCACAGCAACACAAGGTTGTTCTGTACTTCTCCGTTTACACCATAATCCCTTCATGTTAAATTTTCGTGTTTTCAACGTTTGTATTATCGCTAAAAAATAAAATCTTTTACCTGTTGTGTTTGAATGTTCTCTCTTGGCGATGTATATTTTTGTATTTTCCAATGGGGAAAACAATAATTACAGTTGTCAACGGCACTCCGCTGTGATCGACGCCCAGAAACTCGCGACCTTTCATCCGCGCACAACCGAGCATGTTTCTCACATGAATGCTCGTCCAGCAAACATAAAGTTGGCGTTTCGCCTCCTCGAAATACTGGATTTTTCACGGGAAATCCTTCTGTGCTAAACTGTGAGGATAGCATTTCCTAGTTTTGGCTCTCGAGAAATATTTCAAATATACTTTGATTACTTAAAATCACCTTCATTTGTGTCTCAAATAGGTGGAAAGGGAAGTGGCATAGGTTATCTATACATGTAGATGTAGGGATTAATGGCAAAACTATTACGCGACAAAAGGGATAGATTTTTGGTTCCTTTAAGATTTTTAGAATGCTGATTAAAAATCTAAAATTTGTTGAAAATATTTCCGCCGAAATTTGAGTTATAACAAATGTGATTTACAGGAGTGAATGACCCAGACACGCAATGAAAATAAGAATATTTACATTTATTTACAAGAACTTGACAATTAAAAAAATTTACAAATATTAATTAAACCCCGGTGACCTTTTTCTTCCCTTAGCCGCGGAAACCCCGCGATCGTCCCTAGGGCCTTACAGCCCAGAGGCACCGCTCGAAACCAGGTACATCGCGTGATGCGATGCTAATCGCAATAATCGGACGTTACGTTCCCGGTGTCCACGTACTTACAAGGCCTGGCGCCAAAACCGGTCTCCGCCTCGGAAACCACGTGCCGGAGTGCACTGGAGATCCCACCCAGCCCGTCGGCTAACAACAAGCTCTACTAATCTATCTCAATCTTCGCGAGCGCAAAAAGCGCTCGCATATGCACCCTCGTCTTCCCCACACGGAGACATGCTGTCAGCGTTCACAGGATCGATGGCTAGCCAATTCCAAGGGTCTTGCACAATCGTCCCAGACTCGCCACTAACCTTTCTCAACACTTTGCGTGGGATGTCACATCCTGTCGGTCGCCCCTTTTTTTGTTGCTCAGGCGCGCCCTATTACTACAGCTTCCGGCTTAGGTATGCCTCTCGCTTAGAAACGTTGCCACGACGCTCATTGGGAAAAAAGCCCGAAAAGCTGGCCAAAAGTCAAATAAGATGCCAATCGCATATAAAACATTTTATCTAGGGGTTTTTGGGGTCGCTGAATCCGAATCTGAAGCCATATTTGTATTTTTTTTAAAATTGGAATACATAGAGGCAATAATGCATCAGAAAATTAATTTATAAATCAATTGACAGATGTATTCTACAAAATATTATTTGTCTGACTACTAATCTCATTCGGATGATAGTAAAAGCCAACAATTGATAGATCAGAATGTATTTTTGCAATATTTTAGAGTATTTGATCTATCACACATTATCCCTCAATTTATTTGTTAATAAGAAGAAAGTAATACTGGTTAAACTGGAGTTGAATAATTATTTTAACATTTCAAATGAAATACATTTTTAAAGTTAAAAGAATTATAACTTAAAGCTCACCTAAAGGATGAGTGAATTTATTCGTTCTCCGAAAAAGATTCTTCATCGCCAGAAGTGATGTCCGGGCAGATGAGAAGGGATATCGCGTCGGGAGAGAATTGGTTCATTTTTCTTTGAGGGGTCCTTTCTTAGACTAGTGATTAGTGGATCAGACGACACAAGAAGCCAATGAAAAATATCTTCCAAGTTTTTTTGTCTTGAGCATTTCCTGGAAAATCCAGCGCGATACGCTTTAAAATCTTTGTTTCTTGCCTCTTGCGCTTCCTCCGAGTATTGACCGATTGGCAGCAAAGCAGGTTTTATTATTTGGGGGCCATGAATTAAAAGTTTGTGGAGTGTTGTTGGCATGTAATACCAAGAGTATTTTTCCACATACAACTTTGCAGTCTTAATACAAAAGTTCTCAAATTTTGGAATACTGATGTCGTACCCACTAGAGATGACCTGAAGAATGGTGTGAAAATGCCTTATTATATTCTCATCTATACCAGTTATAGAGGCAGATACAGTTGAGTTCTCAAAAAACCGCCTAGCGGTGTTGCCATCATTGGAGCTTCCAAAACCAGGTTTTGGTCGGTCAACAAGCAGACCAAGTTTTACTTTAAATTCTTTCTGGATTCTTTCCTTTCTTTCGGCCACAAGCCTTTTTTCATCTTTATTTCTTGTAGACCATTTTTTAAGTTCAAGTTTATATGAATGGTGCAATAAACATTCAAAAAGACGAATCCAGGTGTGTAAGGTAGAGAGTCCAAATTTTAAGTTCTTCTCATTACACTCAAGTTTAAGCATTTTATCAATGTCATTAAAGTCTTTTGATGTACTACCACACAAAAAGCAGCGTTGGGCGGAAGAATTAGATGCAAGGGCATTGCAAATTTTTTCGTCGACCATGGTGAGAGATAAAACATAGTGAACAGTTATTGTTCTCCCATCTATAACCCTTTTCAATGGCACGAGAGTTGAAACTGATTTCTCAATATCTGTCACTTCTTTTACAGACACTTCCTTGGTTTCACGAACAAATTGTAATCTAATAGGTCCGACAAAATCGTGGAGATGATGGACTTGGATTTTTCCATACCACACATTCCTTATTGCTTTCGCAGTCCCTTCCAATAAGTTGAAGAGGAACAAGGGAACTAATAAATACACTTGCGTCTGTGTCGTCAACATCATGACTAAATTGTTGCTTATACTCACTGTGGCCGGAACTCCCATCACATCCCCATTTTATGTAAAAAAAAATTCATTTACATTCTGTAATAAAGCAGATTGAAGAACTTCAGCTTGAACTAAAAGAGTTCGATCACATGTGTGGTCTAGTAAAGCTTGAAGCTGCACTTCGGCACTTTTTTCACAGATGGTGATAGCAGAACGTGGAGGATAACACTCCTCTTTTGCTGCCTTGACGTGAGTATAACTAGGAAACAATTTGCACTTATTATCTTTCATTGAAGATCTAATAAGATTATACTGCGATTTGGTGAGTTTAGCTTCTGTCACAATAGACAGAGCCTTCACTCCTGAGATTGTGGATTCTCTTTCTGCAGTATATGCTGTTTGGTATTTTGACGCTCGAGTCGGAGTAGTTAAAGTGACACTTTTGACAACTGTTGCAGCTTCCAATTTCCCTTCATTTCTTAAACTCATTTGAGTTGCAAAAGATAATTCCTGTGATGTGTATAATCTTCTCATGTCTTCTGTTTTTCTTCGTTTTGTCCTTTCGCTAGACGCATTGAAATTTTGAGTTGGTCTGCCCGTTTTGCCCGTTGGAGTTTGAAAATCTAATCTAATACTTGCTGTTTTCAGAAAGGATACGCATTCATTCAGCCAATTCTCGTGTTTTTTTAAGAAAAAATTCATATTTCTTGATGCTGCTTGCCACCTTTCCTTAAACTTTGAAATCACACAAGGTAATGTTTGTTTGGAAGCGTCGCTAATTCGGACGCGGCAACCATTCTTTTTCGACAATTCAGTTTCGAGGAAATTTACTTGTTCATTGAAATTAGAATTTATACATCTCAGTAGCAATAAAAATATTTCTCTCCGTGTATGCAATATAACTTCATCGCGAGATCCTGAAACAACGATCAGTGCAATTGACAATAATACCCTTCTAACCCGTTCTGATAACTCATTTTTTAAATTTAATTTCAATTAACATGCTAATAGACTTTTCTGTGACACGCCTGGAGAAAGTTGTTCTATTATTTTCTTCTTGTTTCTCATTTTATCTGTATAGTATACATACCTCCAGGAACAGCTTCCATTTTACCAGATGAACAATGTCGATTCCCAATCCAGTTAGACACGAAGTACGTATTGGTGAATAATTACGAGAACAACTATATTGTATTTTGAACAAAATACAACACACTATAGTAAAACGCACTCTATAAAATGTAGACACGAATCACGACATCACTATACCCTGGGAGGTTTAGTACTGGCAGCTAGCAAGTGCCATCGTGCTGACAGCGTGGCAGGAAGAGATAGCAATGGTTGCGCTAGGTGACTCGGTGGCCCCCACGCAGCACGCCATCGCCTTTGCGACGCAATTTCGATGAATGGACAGGAAGCAGTTGAAAGAGAAGGGTCGAGATATGTGCACAAAGCTTTCTTTGAAAGGTATTGAGAAGCTCTCAAGATTATAAATAAAACTAAATGTACAGTGAGCTCCGAAACAATGGAGGGGACTCAGGCACCCTGCGCGCCTACTGCCGGGTTCATCTATTAATCCCAATGTTTTTTGTTTTGACATGTTTTAATTTGTTTATATTTCTTGTATCGGGAAACTGATGATGTTTGAAACTGTTACACTTACCCTTTTGTTTCAAATACTCTTGAAAAGAATATCCTTTCAAGTGTAGTTTTTCGATAAAATCTAATAGTTTAAAAACATAATATTTAAGATATATATTTTGTTTATATTATTTGTCATACCATTCGTAAGTATTCAGAATATTCATCATCAATTTCATTCAATACTTATTGAGTATGTAGCAGACATGGTGGCGTTGACGGACGTAAAAGCTTTTGTTTTCTGTTAGTATATAATGAAATTTTGAGTTCCTTTTCAAAAACCAAAAATTTGGAAGAATAAATTAGTAAAATAAACAATTATAACAAATGTATACTAATCATATTAATGTTTTGCACTTTTTTCGAAATTTCTATAAGCTCATTCTCCGATGAACGCAAAATTGTGATATTATTTGTTGTTCTACAACTGTATTAGCACATATTGTCAGGTAATTGTTACGGATGTTATTTAAAAAAATATAATAATTAATTTTTTAAACACTGAAAAACGTGATAGAAGGCGGTAGCCTTAATTTTTATCCTGTTAGAATATAAAATTGTAATGTAAATAGAATGAAAGCAATTTTAATACCAATTAGCACATTAACAATTTAAACAAATTCAGTAATATTCACTAATTATCGATCAGATCTTTAAGAATAATATAGAGTTTCCAGATATAATTATAGACTCATTGAACAAAGTTAAGATTGGTGTCGTGGTTTGATACGCCAATGTATATTCCACCGAACATCTGCTTTGAAATGTTTTTTATTGCTCTACAACTTTATTAGCAGATATTAGCAGCTAATTGTTATGAATATCAATAAAAGACATAATACTTGATAGTTTAAAACATGAAAGACGGCGGTAGTGCGTGGAACGTCTAACTTTTACCCTGTAAAATAAAAAAATATATATAAAACATAAACGAAAAATCGCAATTTTTTAATATAAATTTCTCGTAACCGAAGCAAACAAATGAGATGACAATTACTCACCATATAGATTACACTTACAAGAATAACATAGATTTTACCAAATGTCATTACCTGATCACTGAACAAAGTTATGCGTCATTGAATGCAGGCTTGCACAAAGCCTTCGAGATCAGACCCAAGAGAAGTAAATTTTGTCTAACTTTGAAACAGTATACAAACGCAGTCAGTGAACATAGGTTTTCAAAATTTACGACATTTAATGCAGAATTTTGTCCTCTTTTAAATGGTGTATGACACAAGTATGTATGTTGAAATTAATGTTTTGGACTTTTGGCCAGCTTTTCGGGCTTTTTTCCCAATGTGCGACGTTACACAAAAGAGCATGAAAAAGTCTGTCTTTTACCTATTTCCAAAAAATGGCGAATTTTGGTCAAATAAATTCTTTGTCCAAATATTCTACCTATATTTTTCAACTTTTTTACTTTCCCTTATACGTACGTATACACGGAGTGATATACGTAGTATAGGGAAAGTTATGTAATGCTGCGCGAAAAAATGCCCAATTTTCGGCGGAAAAAAAATTAATTGCCGGGCCGTGAAAACGAATAAGTGGATAAAACCAGTTGCTAAATTAAGAAAAAAAATCCTGTATCTCGTGGTGTGGTCAAAATTCATGATTTGTTGCTTTTTTATTCCTAAAAATCGATTGACGGCATTCCGTCCGCCTGTCCGTCTGTGGTCAACGCTAGCGCCCTAAACCGTTTGGTCGATTTTCTTCAAAATTGATATTCCCCAGTCGATCTGATTCTAGTCAAAGCTTTGTGATTTTGAAAAAGATTCTTTAAAATTTGGGGCTACTTTACATGAAGCCCCCCGGGGATTTTCAACATTTTCTCAAAAACGGCTCCAAATTTTTTCTTTAAATTTCTTGTATGAATAGAGGAAAATACACTTTTTAACATGGCATAGGTCCGATTTTCACGTACTGCTCTGAATTTTCGAAAATTGTGAAAGTTTGAATTTTTTTCGGCGTCTTTCTCCAACTACAAAATTCAAGATAGAGATTTTTTCTTCAATTAAAATTTGTTTTGCATATTGAGTTCTTTAATAAAGGTCATGTAAATGTTTTTCACAATTTTGGTAGTTTTCGTGCAATATTGCGTGCAATATGTGCAATTTTAAAAAATTACAAAAACAAAATTTTCTCAAAACGGCTCCAAATGTTTTCTTTAAATTTTTGGTAGGGATAGTGGTAAATGTACTCTATCAATGACATAAAAGCCATTTTGGTCTATCGGTTGGTTTTTTTCAAAAATTACAAAAATGTAAATTTTTTTCCTTGTCTCTCACGTCGTTAATTTTTACATTATCGGCCATTTTTTACACTATTATATTTACGAGTATATATGCTTTAAATAATGTCTGGTAAAGTTTCTCGAAAACACTACCGATTTCTGTCAAAAGTAGCTCAAATTTCGGCATTTTCAGAAATGCTCAAACATTATTTTCGTGTATTTGGCTGCAATTTTTTTCTTGAAACTTTTGTAACGGATAGTGCTAATTAGCTAATTACACTCATTAGTATAGCGTTAAGTTTATTTTGAGTTTGTTTTTGTTTTTTCAAATATTATATAAATGTAAATTTTTTGAAAGACCTCTCACATCTTTAATATGCACATTATCTGCAATTTGTAAAGATGATTATATTTGTGAGTGTAAGTGCTTCAAATAACTTCAAATAAAGTATTTTGAAAACTCAAAAATTTTCTGTGAAAATGAGCTTCAAATTTCGCATTTTTAGTAGTGCTAAAACGCCATTTTCTCTTAAACGGCACATAATTTTTAAAAGAAAATTGCCATTTACGGCTAGGCTTTTGTGTTCTTTAATATTCTAAAATTAATGTTTCTGTTCTACCAATAGGAAACCGAAAAATTAAGAAAATGACAAAAAATGTACTTTTTAGCAATGATAGATGGTAGCTGGCAAGAAAGAGTATGTGGCAATTCCGAATTGCTAGCGAATACCCAGGAAATTAGAAAACTAATACGGGAAAGTCTGTGCAATTCTGTAGCACCACTAGTTCTTTATGTGCACCGTTTAGGCGTAACTGTTATTTGCGTTTTGACAAAGATTAGCTCAATTTTATCTCCAAGTCAACTACTTCTCAGAACGGTAAACCAGAAACCTGGTTAGTTTCAATTCAACTACCTTCCTTGCTAATTATTTCTGTCATAAAGAGCCTTTCTTATCGCACAAAATATTTTGCTAAGTTTTATTTTTAATAATTTTATAAATGAATAAAATCAAATATGAATAAAGGGTCCTTACAAGTCCTTTTCACAGTAAGAATTTATTTTCAGAAATTGACAAACGACAAGTGTATTTACTTTATCTTTTAATTAAACCTGTTCTAAAGCGTTTCAAACACCTGTATCTGTTATAGTGTAAAAATATTGATATCCAAACTGATCGTACGATAGCGACAATCAAACGTGATGTTGTTCTTAGAAATGTCGATATAAAATCATGCCCACATCTAGATGTTGCTGTGCCTCATAAACATATCGTAACCAAGGAGGCGAAAAAATGTCTTAAAAATACGAATTTGGAAATCGAGATTAACGGAATGAGGCATAACACTGGTCGTCGAGATTGTTGCCAGAACTCTTGAGATTTGATATGATATGGGACCTTGTCCAAATTACCAAGTTATTTAACGGAATGTGAAGTGCAAGGTGTCGCGATATTGGGACAGTATATCTTTTGGGCAAAGTATTGTAAATGCACCAGTTGACACGAGATTTGCTTTTTAAGCTGATTGCAAATTGGAGAGGATTTTTTATTTAACCCACTCTAAACTTTATTAGTCGTGAGTTTAGGTGAAATACCAAATAATTTCATACAAATGTGTATACTTACGTATACACGGAGTAATATATTTAGTATAGGGAAAGTTACGCAATGCTGCAGAAAACCGATTCCGAGATTTCAAGGGAAAGACGCGTTTTGAGGTCCCCTGATACTGAAAAAGTGTTTTTCTTGTTTTTTTAAAACGTCCGTGTGTGAACATGACTACCGCCTAAACCATCCTTAGGATTTTTTTCAAAATGGACATTCCTTCGAGGCGTTGCGATTTTGAAAAAGTTTCGTCAGAAGCCCTCTAGACATTTTCAATTTTTTCTAAAAAATGGACCCACATTTTTTCTTTAAATTTCTTGTAGGATTAGCATAAAATACGCTTATAAAGGTGGAATATGTCCGATATTCCCGCTGAACTGAAAATTGAAGATAGAGATTTTTCATTCAAACAAAATTGGTTCTTCATAGGTCTTTCATTAAGATCATGTACATTTTTTTTAAACATTTTAGTAGCCATCGCGTAATATTGCGTTCAATACGTGCAATGTTAAAAAATAACAAAAACAAGATTTTCTCAAAAACGGCTCCAAATTCTTACTTTTTTGCGGAACATCTTAAGAAAAGAGAGTTATGCAAAGCTGCGCGAAAAATCGGCGATTTCTTAAAAACCGCTCCAAATTTTTCAAAGAATTTGCCATTTAAGACCAAGTTTAACTATTCTTTAATATTTTTAAAATAATATTTCCGTTCTACTATTAGGAGACCGAAAAAATAAGAAAATGTGTAGAAATGTATTTTGGGTGGTGATAGATGGCAGCTGGTAAGAGTATATGGCAAGTCCGAATAGCCGGCCGAGACCAAAGGAAATTGAAAACTAACAAGGGAAAATCTGTGCCATTCTGTAGTACCATTAGTTTAAGATTACAATAATGGAAAAGCTCTAGAAGAGGTTATTCCAACTCAATTGCCCGCTGGCGGGCATATGGGTGCCAACCAGTACTGGTGGCTACAGATCTATATACTACAATCTGCTGCAATCTAAAAATCTATATAAAATAATCACAACAATTGTTGGCCGCGAGAGGCCGAGTTGGAACATCCTGCTGTAGAACACGATAAAGTAGAACTCCTGTATTCTCCAATGAAACTAATAAAGACGAAATAGTAATTACTCTTTGTTCGAATGTTCTTTTAGAAGATAATACTCTTAACTGACCTTTTCGTCTAACACTTCTTAGTTTTCAGGGATCGTTAAAACTTATTGCCTCTGAAAGGACAACATCTAATTCACAATCCCTGGAGATAACGCTGTATTAATAGAGTCCGATGAAAAACTGAGTTCCTTTGCGCAGGACGAACTGGGCCTTTTTGCGTTTCATACAACGAATATTAGACGCCGTAAAATATAGAATTTCGATCCGGGATGTAAGTGTAAGATTAAAGGATCCCTTCCCCATTCTACCGCGCTCCTTTTCCTGAAACACCACTTCTTGAAGTGACATCGCACAACTCGACCACGAGGAAAACGGTCTAGTGCTGCCCGTCAGCAGAATCATCTGGTCTGCGCGAGGGTGTCAACGCGACGGGGACCTTCGTCGGAGGGAGGGGTGGGTGGGGCAGCTGGCTGTTTGGAGGTGGACGACCAAAAGTGGGCGCGGCGGTGGAGCCATCCAGCGGAATCAGCGAATGACGAGGGCCTCCGAGGCTCCGTGCCCGCTTCACGCACAGTGGGCACAGTTCGCAATCTGCGACCGAAATTAGGGAGGGACATGGAAGATACATTTTGACTTCCAATTTGTATTATGACTATTATTATTACTATCATAATTATGTGCAAAATACAGACATACAGAACTAGATTAGCAGTACTGCCCTTACAAGTGAAACCAAGTGGTAAAACGTAAGATGGCAGCGTGCTCAATACCTGTCTTCAACTACACGGGTGGCACTTCCAATATACTTAAAAAAATAAAGATTTTTTTCTGGAACTTGATATTTTTGCCAACAAAGTTTTATTTGGCAAAAGGAAAAAGTGAATAAATGATCATTTTTACATAGTTACAAAACTAATTACTGTAAATTATGTTCTATCAGCTAGAAAATTACGATCTAAATTAATCATGTATCAATCGCGTGCAAATGTAACAATCGCGTCAACCAAGCTAATGTTGTGCAATACTCTCATACTGTCGTTATTTAATTACAGTGATATTGTTTATAGCCCTGTACTATCTCAAAGAAATTTTGCTAGAGTTCAATCTATTCAGAATGCGTGTTTGAGGTTCTGTTTCAATGTTCGGAAATACGAGCATATATCACCATTCATGGATAAATCAGACTGGTTGACCATGAGACAGAGATGGATATTTCACCTATGTTTACTGGTACACTCTGTGCTCTCCTCTAATTCTCCCAGTTATCTTCGGGATCGACTTAAACTTTTTTCACAATCTAATGAGTCTGCTTCACGTACTACCCGATTTGCCAATTTCCTACTTGTTATTCCCGTTCATCGCACTACCAAATTCGAGGCATCCTTTAGCTATCTTGGTCCACACTTCTACAATTTAATCCCTCATGAGCTTAAAACCCTTCCCTACAAATCATTTTGTGAAAAAATTGTAAATTTATTGAACTTAATTTTTAATCTTTCTTCAGTGTTTCTTGATGTATTATGTTAAATTTTTTATGGTTTACTAGTTCATTGCTGTGTGTTTACAGACCTGAAACAAAACACGTAACGGTATACTTAATACCCTTGCGGGCCTTTTTGCTTCTTTATGCCCTAGGGCCTTTTGAATACTTTATGGCCCGCTCTTATACCAACACAACACACAGAACTTAGTTATGGATTCGATTTTGTAAAGTTAAGATGCAAGCAAATACAATAAATAAATGGCATAATGCTTAAATAAATAAAATAAATTGTTATAAACCTTATTTTGCTTATTTGATATGAAAATTGAAATTTTGAAATGTTTCCATGAACTTATAATTGCCATCATTCACTCGCATTTCACTGTTACGTACCATCTTTTTTAGTGACATAATTATATTCTTCTTTAGTGGCGGTACTCGTAATAGTAATAAGATATATAAGGCACATCGGCTAACATCCTCGAAATGTTATTTTTTGGTGTTTTGACATATTCTAAATAACGTTTGACAATAGGCGCTAATAACCTAAAAGTACCGTTTCATCAGCGCAATTTACACTGTTATTCACGCTGGTAAATCTCAAATACACCATAAAGAGTTTTATATATTTCTCAAGATTTTAATGGAAACCACTGTCCATAGTTTTGTTAGCTTTTGCGAGAATTTCCACAGGAACTTCACAATATTCTTTTATTTTGTACGAACAAATCAGTCTCATAATGATAATGCAATAGAAATTAGATATACACTCTGTTTTGTTTATCTGACGTGATATTGACAAATGACTGTTACAATGCGTCTTTTCACTTTAGACGCAAGAAATATTATAAAATGTTTCGAATTCTTGTTTTATTCAGCAACGAACTAGTAAACCATAAAGTTTTGTATGCACCACGGGCGTTACTAGATGTTTTTGCCCCTCAGGCGACTTCCAACCCCTCGGGCCAGAGGCCCTCGGGTTTGGAAGTCGCCCTCGGGGCAAAAACATCTACTTAACGCCCTTGATATATAAATAACTATTGTAAGCTTCTTGATGTATATGTTTAGCATTACTTCAGGGTTTCCTGTTATGTTATATTGCCTCATATTATCTGCTATACACCTACAATTATATTGTACTTATGTAACTTTTTCAATTTCTAATCCTCATGTACTTACATTTATGCTTTTTTTCTACTTATTCTTATTCTCTTTTGATTTTATGTTTATGATCTGTATTTTTCTTGTGGTTAGTCTGAAAAGCAGTAATTTCATTACTGAGACTCGCCGTTGTACTTTTTTGTGCAATAAAGTATTATTATTATTATTATTATTATTATTATTATTTAATATTTTTTCATTCAGCATCTAGGGATGGAAAAAGCAAACTTTTACATGACATTTATTTGTTAAATTTACTTCCAGGGAATTCGCCTTACTGATTTCGCGTCATTAGTTAGTACATCTAATTTTGATCATTCAACTATTGTAAGCTTGAAGTAATTAATTTAGCTCCAGTTGTTTTTTACACTGCTCAGAATTGTGTCAGAAATTATATAAAATGCAATTAAGGTTATGGACGTGCAATGCTTACGAATAGGGATAAATATTTCGAGTGTCATCCGCTAAAGGACCATTGCATTTTTTATATTAAACCTGTTTATTAGACAGTGGCTCACTTTGTTGCAATTTTTAATCGTAACTAAAAGAAGTATAGGAATACAATTCAATTACCATACACTCATGTACAGTACTTCAGATGCGTCACGCGCTGTTTCTTGGCTTCCCTGCTACCCCAGCGTCCAGCATAGGCGTTGCCAAACCTATGCACTGTATATCTGCGGCGCGAAATATCACGAAAAGGGTTTGATTTGGTTGATTGATTAGTTATTGATTAGTGATTCTGGGCATGCCACCTGCTAAGGTCATTAGTCCTGTAAGTGTAGTAGTTATTTCATCGCTGGAAATAGCAGTGACCTTCACCCGTTGCGGGTGACATCTGGCGCCGACCTACCTCGTCGGCTTGTTGAGATTTTCCCCAAACAGTTACCTCCTACCAGAGGGGCACCATCCCACCCGGACATGTGTGAGGGATGAGGTTAGGACACGGAAGGGGAAGGAAAGATCGCGCGCGGTCCTTTTGTTAGGGTACTCCTCCGGCATTCGCCTGGGTTTTATCGGAGAAACCACAACTACCAGTCCATCGTTCCCTTCAAGAGAGTAGCTTGCGTAGCTTGCAAGGAATACGCTTGCGTGAGCCCAAACATGAGCTTTCTCCCCGTCATGATATTGTTAATACTAAATTGCGTGCGCAACGTGAGTATTGCATATCGAAATGTTCAATATGCGATGTCAGCTACTACCCCCAAGAAGGGAACATCAAGTAAAATCCTCCTAACCTTTCAGCATTAAAAACATTTCTGCGTCGCCTTTGCCACATATAATTGCATGTCGTGTCTTCACTGATGAAATGGTGTGAAAACGCTAGAGTGTCTAATTAGTTTAACAATAATGTTGATATTTTAGTACTCCAGCCTTCAATGTTATGTACCGAATTTCCAAAAATTCTTGATCGTTTTGTTCACGTGATTCAAATATTATAGAGTAGGGATGAAAAACAATTCAGCAGCGTTAACGTTCGAAAACATTGTGGTACACTATTATTTATAAAAATAGTTCAGTTAAAGAATTTCGTTAATAAACATCGCAGTAGGAGGAGGGTTGGCGCGCCACTCCTTCTTCATCACACTTTGCATGTGCACAGTGCATTCATGATGTAATAGAGTTCATTTCATTGCCAATACCTCAAAAACAGTTACAAGCAACCCAAGCCTTCGGAATATTCGAACGCAGAGTAATGCCCAGCAAAATTTGAAAATTTCTTGACATATGGAACTTGATTTTTTTGCCAACAAATTCTTATGTGGCAAAATGAAAAAGTGAATAAATGATCATTTTTACCGAAATGATCCCACATTCTTGACATACGGAAGATTAAAACTTGAACATCAAGTAAATGATTTAACCACATAAATGGAGGTTATCAATTATATATCATAACGAGAAATACCAATTAGAACGAAAAATGAGTTGTCTTACCTCTTATGTCTGATGTTCTCTAAGTTGCAATACACTGTTGGTCCCGAACACTTCCTGTGACAGACAAATTGAATTAAATTTGAAGTATTTTATTTTTGCCAAAAACAATGTTCTCCGAAAGTGCATATTTCACCTGTTTTAAGTTGAAAAATGTAAATGAAATGTGATTTGAGAATTGATATAAAATATTTACTAAATTTAAATATTTATAACCCCTAAAATATTTGCTTCACGAAAAATACTAAGAGGAGAAATTTGTAGGAAAATGTATTATTATTAACATTATTATCTTCACAGATTCCTGGTATTGTACAATTGTTCAGATAACATAGCATGATTACAGTTATTGGTTTGATAACTTATAAAATACAAAATTAAACCACACATAAAATATAAACATAAAATGCAATAGAAAATGGTGAAACAATTATTACATTACATATTCATTACACAAATTATTACACAATTGTATTTCTCCCTATCGAATTTTGCATAATTTATACGTGTTTTCACCCATGTATTTTCTGACCATAGAGCACATATTGATGATTATAGCTTTCTGGATGTTGATCATTACATTTTTATTGATCAGATCCTCCAATCCCTTAACGGCGACCTTCGGGAGGACGCCAGAGGCTAACAATCCTGTGGGTATAATTCCTAGAGCTCATTCTTTCCTCAGAATGTGGACCACTTGATTTTACCAACTTCGTCTGGCAGGTTCTCATGATATTAGTGTTTACGGCACTAATAAACTATCAATCAGATCTTTTTGGTTGTCTTATTCCGGATGGTGATATCCGGTCTATTGTGATGGAGAGTTTTATCTGTCAGAATGCTGCGGTCACAATATTTGTAGGTCACATTTTTCTAGGTCCGTTTGTGATTCGTACTAGAAGTATGGTGTATTATCCCACAAAAGGCCACACACCTTGGCAAGTTCGGCGTGGACAATTCACCCCACGTCATGTCTCAGCATATATTCAGTGGGTGCTACAGCCTGCTAATATGTGCTTATTATTAATATTATTATTATACATCTCACCTACAGATATTATGAGTCGGCTGAATATGAAATCAACACCAAGTTGCAACCAGCTACCAAAGGAGCAGATCTAGGGACTGTCGGTGCCTCTACAATACTTTGCGCAAAATGTAGGCTGTTCCTATAAAGCAATGTCTTGCACTTTTCAGTCTTTTGAATTACCTGGGAGCTAGCCAAGTTCTTACACAAATTTTGGGGAAAAAATCCCAGAGCTCCGATAACAATCGGGACGACCTATGCTTTTACGCCCCACAATTCTCTGCCTCCTTGGTTACGAAAATTTGATCACAAGGCACAGCAACATCTACAAGCAGACACGATTTTGTCTTTAAATTCCGGATAACAATATCTGGTTTGTTTGCTGCTATCCGTTTTAATTTGTTGGTCGTATAATATTGCATAGAATTCCACAGATGTCATCGGTTTTGTTGAGAGTTCGTACTACTTGGGGCATAAGTTTGTAACTACGAGAGCAGTACAGATCTGCCAGTGGAGGTTACTACACAACCTGTCACGGCTTTTGAAGTATTCGGTGTTGGCTAGAATTAGACAAGCTGAGACGAAATGATCAATTGTTTCTACTTGTTCCTGGCAAATGCTGCATTTATCATCTTGGAGAATTTTGAGAACCGCTTTATCATAATGTCGTGTTCTCAACGCCTGATCTTGAGCACCTATTATAACTGGTTCAGATTCTGGCTTCATTCTTCCCCTTTTAAGCCACATAAATGATTGATCTTTTTTTATTAATTTTATTTTAGGTCGCTTTATAACTACAATGGTCATCAGCGACCTCTTTAATATTACAAATTTTGACATACAATGTAAGATACTATTCTTAAACCACACCTGCAGTTCACATTAATTACTTACATCATTACATAATTATTCACCTTATCATTATTTACCCAAATCATGAATCATTATTTACATATGTCATATACCATATTTTCATATACATCATATATCATTATTTAAATACACCATGTATCATTATTTACATTCATCACAGATTGTTATTTACGTACATTACATAATATAAACAACTATAATTTATTTTGAATACACCTTAAATAAGGTTATATTTTTTAGTTCTCTTTAGATAATCCAATGTTTTTTTGCATCCTTCTTCGGTATTTAAACATTATTTAATGTTTTTGGGAAGTTTGGATTGGGTTCTTCCTAATTCAAATTCTCACCATTCTACTAAAAGGTGTTTGACTGTTCAAGCGGAGCCACACTTTTCACACTTGTTTCTCTGTTGTTATCTTTATTGATCTCCATTTTGTTAATTATTTTTAGATTATTATCATTATTTTATTATTATTATTACGATTATTTTGTTCTTGAAAACCTACCCAGAGTACTTACTTTAATAGTTGTAAAAGAAAATTGTAAAAACTACGAAGTAAAAATTCTCGTTTATCACCCTCAATTTTTTCTTAATTAGACTTTTTTCATTCTAATCCTGACTGATTCTCATGCAAATGTTTCATCCTGTTCATACTTTTTCAGTATCCTTTAGCTCCTTCGCTTTCTTCCATCTTCATTAACACAAGTATTACATCGTATATTTCCTTTCAGCTTTTCTTTTTTTCTCACGTTCGTTCATTTCCGTTCTGAGCTTCCTACTTACCATTTACGCAAAACAAGAGCTCATTTTCCTGCTTCATTCCCACAGGATCAGCAAAATATGTTGTCTTTCTTCAACCATTATCTGCTTTCTGTAACTTCATTCCTCAATCTAAATCTTACGAACCTGTATATCGTCTGTGCTAATTAACTCTTTATAAGACGTTTCGGAAGCCCTGGTCCTTCTAAAGACTAGCACATCTCATTGCACTTTATTTCTCAAATTCTTCTACAACTTGCCATTTAATTATTTGTATTTACGTATTTAATCATTGCATGTCCCGAGGACAATTATCCTCGCCGCCCTCATATTCCAGGGTTCCTAGTCGATCACCCAACTAGGAACCCGCGATGTCTCGAATTCTCTTAACCCAGGAGAGGTGGCGGTTGCCATATTTTCGTTAGAGGTGGCGCGGGGTCATTTCTGACCCCTTAAAATTATATTTAGCAAGAAATAAGTGCGAAATTAGTTATTTTAATAATAATCAATCATTTACAAGGTCGTATCAACTTAATGCACTATTAAAATCAAACGTGCAAAGGAGGAATTGACACAAATAAAAGTGCAAAATTATCATTTATCTTTCAATTTATGTAGTAACTCCATTTACATTTTCCTGAATGTTTCAACAACAAAGGTATCAGAAAATTCAGTAAGTTTCATTTCCTAACATGGTCTCACATAAAAACAATTTATTAAAAATGATTCAAAGCTAATCAACACAACTTAGAAAAAGTACAAAATTTTAGATGTTTGTATTGGTTCCACAAATATATAAAAATGAATTATTACATATAAAATTTTGAAAATCTTTTAGACAAAAGCTAAAGAATGTGGTGAAAGGTATCTGAACTGTAAAGCTTTTGACTCGTAAAATTAGGCAACTGCAGCTAAGCAAAAATACGTAGGGTCGCAAGAGACCCCACGCCACCTCTCTCGGGTTAAACTTCGTGACTTCACGTAGTTAACGAAGGTTAGGCCGGGTGGCTAGTCCCGCCGGTTTCACGGTCGTGGCCTTTCAGTACAAGCATCCCACCAGTCGCCTGGATAACCAAGAGAAACCACGAAAATCCCGGTCAGAATGCCCGGCCCGGGGATTGAACCTGGGGCTCCTAAAAGGGTAGTCAGCGCGCTACGTCTGAGCCACTTCACCCGATCATTTAGTAATTACACAGTCACAAGTTGTCAGATCCAAAGACACCACAAAAGTTGTCAGATCCAAAGACTTGACACATGTTTCTCGAGGTATTTCAACGCGCTGAATCCGGATCCGAAGCGAGCGTTGCGCCACCACCATCGAATTCCTTTTAAATCGCGAAATATCACCGTGACATTGAATTTTTTTTTTGTTTTCGGGGATTGTTGTCAGACCCAAACACTTGACACTTGTTTCCCTATGTAGTCGACTTGCTAAATCTGACGTCAGAATTATACCACACCCTCCGTTTTTTTTAAAACGCAAAAACCACCGTGAAATTTGCAATCTACAATTTCACACTCGTTTTTCGCGGATTAAAAAATATTGAAGTATGGTGGCGCGATTCTGGCTTCAGGTTCGGATTCAGAGCGTCGACATACATAGGGAAACATATGTCAAGTATTCGGGTGTGACAACTTTTTTGTGTGTGCCCGTGTTCTCTAATGAATGCGTGCGCGCCTACCCTGGCTTCTCATCTGTGACACAAAGTTTTTCATCTATTTTGTATTATCACACTCTGTATAATAATAAATAAATAATCAATGATAAATAATAAAATGAGTGCGATATCTGAAATAGTTGACATCTAATATAACAGCGGAGGCTTATATTTCGCCATGGCCCTGGCGGTGTCCCGCCGGAGACGATACTTCGGAGGGGAATAACTGGCAATCCGACGTGTGGTCAGTTATTTCCCCGCTTGGGCTTGCTGGTTCGCACGTTCTAGCCGGGAAAGGAACACAGCCACCGTCAGGCTAAAACGCGCACTAGACTCACGGAACTAACAAGGAAATTCGCAGCCTCCCTCCTGCGGCTCCAACGACACTCCGCAAGCGATTCCGCGTCGCCATTCGAAACGCAAGTCGTTCGAATACATCGCGGGGCCCTCAAGTCGACATGGCAGATACATCGGCTGCGGCCGCGATCTTATCAGCTCTGTACAGTTGTCAACTACATTAGATGACGCACTCATTTTATTATTGATTATTTATATATTATTATACATATTGTGATAACACAAAATAAAGGAGAGGGCGCAGTAGCCATGGAGAAACATTTCTACGGAATGTTATTTCCGCAAAGGATTAGCCTTTGAGTGAACCTGTATAAAACCACCTTGCGTATGAAACAAAGTTTTAATTTACACGTACTTTGAACTAATAATGTATAAAAGTGCACAACATAAAGCTGACTGTACAACACAACAATACACTACAAAGCATAGACAAATAGGTTTTTAATTTTAAAAACTATAACATTAGTTGAATTATTAAACTCAATTAAATCTAACTCTTACAACGCCATAATAATTTACGGAGTATCAAGAAAATATTGCACACATAAAACTGCTTAAAGAATAGAACTACTAGCAAATGATTTACGGGATGGTAATGGAAACATACACATAAATGCAGAATGTAAAATTGTTAAACATATTTTAAGACTAAATTAAATCTATATCATAAAGACTCTTAGAACACCATAACAATTTACAGAGTATCAAGAAAATATGAGATAATACATAGAGTATCAAGAATTATTATTAATATTATTATTATTATGATAATTTGTACGGAGTATACATAGGTCAGTACATAATATACTTTACACATGTCGTGAAGGCTTATTTTATAATTACATAAAATTAAATTATAAACTATTTTGGGTGAGAATATCTTCTTCAGACACCTCTGAAAATAATCCAGATTGGAAAATTTAAATAGGACTGCCTAGTATCGGTATCTATTTTGAATTCTGTTTCTGTCAGAGGATTTTTCCGGAGGCAGAAGTTGGCTAAATGTGAAATTTGAGGTATGGATTGATATAACTGGGTGGAAAGATATGTTATGGTATTCCATGGAGTCAAATTGAAATGCTTTGTGGTGTTGTATGTTTATGACAAACCAAGGAGCATTCGTTATCGTTCTAACACTAATACATTGGTTCCGACCCATTTGAAGCTTGTTGATAGTTTTTGCAGCTGCAATTCAAACTGATCGGGCGTAAAGAAGAAGTGGTCAAAAGATGGTTTGGTAGATGGTTGTGGCTGTTGTGTATGGGAGGTGGGAAGATCGGTTAATGATGAGTTTTATTTGGTGTAGCTTATTTTTTTCTTGTATTTTGATATTGATATGCTGGTTCCAATTGAGTTTAATATTCATATGAAGACTGAGATATTTCACTAACTGTTTTGGGGAAACAATTTAATGTGTTCATTATTCATAGTGAGCGGTGCTGGAGGTGTGGTATGTAGTCTTAGAGTAAATATTTATATAGCGGTTTTTGTGGGGCTAAGATTGACTGCAGCCCAGCTGGCAATGACGGTCTCGTAGGCACGAAATTCCCTCTCTCGTTTCCGCCTTGCAGTCGCTGGCACCTTCTACTGTGCGCTGCTCGCGGCCGCCGCGGGCCCGTCAGCCTCCGCGAGTGACCCCGCCCCGCCCCGCCCCCCCCACCCCACCCACCATGCCCCGCCCCGCCCTTCCGCTGTTCCCTCGTCAGCAGCGCTTCCAGGGCCCTCAGCCACCTCTGACCCGCGGCCGGCGACTCGAAATCCCTCTGCGCGGACGCCGACAACGCCAACCGGAGCCGCCCCCACCGCTCCGCTCCCGAGGCGGGGCCAACTCTTCTGCTCAAATGAACACTCCGAATAAATGTTACAAACTTGCAGTAGCGGTTCGTGAACAAATATTCAGAGTGGCAATAGTACATTACGAAACGATGAAGTAATGACGGATATTAATACACGAGTGGGATATTACGACACGAGCGAGGAAGAGCGAGTATCGTAAACTTCACACGAGTGTATTAATTAATACCCTTTACATCGAGTTTCGTGCAGTACGTTTTCTAAGACTTTTATAAGTTAAAACTTCTCCACTGTCGTTTCGTGGCAGTCGACATGCAGGATTCAGCCAAGGCAACCTAGCGGACACAGCTCTACCCTACCCCCGCAGGTGGCTTTGTTTTACCAGGCCGCCTGCGAGGGTGTACAAAAGTTGCGCCAATAATATTCCGACTTCATCATTTTCGTACTTTCTCTTATTTCTGGAAATGTCGACACCACCAGAAAGAACCACCATTCACTAAACATTTTAAACTAAATAATTGGCCGGTTTTATGGACACAAACACCGCAAAACATAACAGAAAATGACTTAACTTGGGATCTTAACGTCACTCAAATTTTCTCTCCAATAACTACCACTGCGCTGGTCAAATAGGATCATAGTGAAATTACGATCCAAATTATATTAAATTATTATAAGTATTTGTTACGTGAAAAATTAAAGAATTTAAATAGAGAAGCATAATATACGAGGGTCATTCAATAATTAAAGAGACAAAATGGTCTGGAGAAATAAACGTTTAGTTTTGCAAAACAGGACTATTCCTACTTTACAATTTGATCTCCATCAACATTTATGCACATATCCAAACGGGTTAACTATTTTTATAGCAGCTGCAAAGAACTTTTTATCTTGGTGTTTGAACCAATTTCCCACAAATTTTTTGACATCCTCGTTATCCTGTAACTTCTTCCGAAGTAATGACTCCTTCTTTGAACCAAACAAATGGAAATGAGATAGTGTTAAATCATGACTGCAAGGGAAATGAGACAGTACCTCTCTACCCATTTTGTTGCTCGTTTCACGTGTTTGATGAGCAGTGTGAGGACGTAGTTTGTTTTTCTGGAGAATCACACATTTCCTCAGAGATTCACGACGACTCTCTCTCTCTCTCTCTCTCTCTCTCTCTCTCTCTCATGACTGGCTTCAACTTGATCAAAAGCATATGTGAGTAGTATTGGTTGTTTATTGTACGCTGTTCTCTGAGATAATCACAAAAAACGCACCTACACCAAATCACACAAAACAGCATCAAAAGAACTGTTCCTGTTGATGCGGCCAGAACGATGTTTGTCAGTCCCTGAGTCTCGACAGCTTTTGAACTGTTCTACCCATTTGTAAAAATTCCCACTCTTCATACAACTTTCATCATACACTTTAGTCATTCTAGAGTATATATTAGATGGTTTTTCACCTTCAGCAAGTAAAAAAAGAATCACAGAACGTTGTTTAACCAATGTGGAATTTTCAAGTGGACTCGCCATCTTTCAACTTAATTTTGAGGTAATTAACAGAACAATGATGATCTTCCAGGTGGTCAGGCCTCATCCCAGTAATGCCATTTTAAAAGTCCTAAAATTTCCAAACTTGTCCTATCAGCTGTTTTTTCTCCATACCAATTTGTCTCTTTAATTATTGAAAGATCCTCGTAATATTAATTGCAATTTTAATACACACTCTCGAATGAGACATTTACTACAGCGATTCTCAATGATTAATGAAGTGCCAATACTTGGTTTGTAAGCTCCTCTGTGATTGGTCAATAACCTGTATAATAATGAAATCTGTATTGTAATGGCTATAATTATGCAACGGGTTGCAGCCTTCAAATGACAGAATTGTACAATGGGAGTATAAAAAACAGAATATTGAACAGCGGCGGATTCGGCGAACGGGACATGAGGTTGCCCCACCTCAATCCATTTTTTCGTAATTTTATTCCATTTATTCAAAACATTTGTCTCACTGCTATCATTACATTCCAACGTATTATTGCCATGAAGTGCAGGCAGACGTGAATTCATGATATTCACTCCAAAAAGTGCTTGTTTGTATTGCTCTGAAAATACTTCAGAAATCTGTTTAAGATTTTTTTAGGCGTTGAAAATTCACTGTATTTTATATGTATTCTTTTGATATTGTTTTTGTATAGCTTCCGAAACTTTTTATTTATTTATTTATTTACGTCAAAACAGTTAAAAACTGCGTGTGGCGAGCTATGGGGAGAAGTGAATTTTGTGCACGTTTTCATAATTCTGTGGTCTCTATCCTAAACCATATTCTAGTCGAATTTGGAATACAGAAAAAAGAGGTTTTTTTTCGAGTTTTGTTGACAAAAATATCCGCTCCTATATAATAAAATATATTTTCAAAGGTAAATTAGTTATAAATTCCTGTCCTGAACCCTCATGTTCTTCATGAAAGAATAATACTTTTTGCCGCGATAATATGAAAAACGATAATTTGAATAACTATATTTCCCACTGAAATTCAGAAGACGTGCACAAATAATGAAGTTACATTTATGTCCAGAAGCAAAACAAGGGACCGTCTCAGCATTTGCTCAAGGATCAGGGAAACTGGACGAAAAACCTGATCGAGATGAGGGCCATCAACCCAGAAACTGTGGTACAATACTTGTTACAGGTTCTTTAGAATTATACAGTCCAAATGATAAATAATTACATTAACTATCATTGTTAAAATTAATTCTACTTTCCTTTTTGATGCTCGGTATAGTCTCGAATTGTATAGAGACAGTTATGCAGCAGAAAAGATTTTACTTGGGACTTAAACTTTTCTATTGAATTTAATCGTTTAATGTCTTCTGGCAACGTGTTGTAGAGTAATGTACATGAATTGTATGTGAATTTTTTGTAGTGAGCTGTTGATACTGACACCTGGTGAATATGATTACTACGTCGTGTGTTATACTTATAGACATCGGCGTTGTCTGAAAATATATTCCCGCCCTTAAGTAAGTCATTTTTGCCAAAAACTACTGATTCGTAAATCAGGAGACAAGGTAATGGTAAAATTCCTAGATTAATAAAGAGTGACTTACAAGAATCACGTGGGTTGGATTTGCTTATTATTCGTTCAATTCTTTTTTGTAATCTGAAAGTCTGTGAGCTATAAGATGTGTTTCCCCAAAATATTATGCCATATCTCAGGCGGGAGTGAACATTGGCAAAATATACACAACGAGCTGTATGAAGGCTGACGGAATTTGAAAGAATTCTGAACGCGTAGCATAATGAACTTAATTTTGTGTTCAATTCATTTAAGTGGGCATTCCATTTGAGGTTTGACTGAATTGATAGACCTAAAAATTTTGTTACATTAACATCAGTCAATGGCACACCGTTCATTTTCAATGGAGTACTGAATTTTTTATTTGATATGGAAAACTGCATTGAAACAGTTTTCTTTTCATTTACTTTTAATTTGTTATTACGGAACCAATTTGAAACGTCTCATATTGTACTATTTACGGTTTCTTTGTTGCAAAGAATATTTGTATCATCCGCAAAGAGAACTGTTCTTCCGTTTCGAATCGCCAAGGGCATGTCATTTACGTATAATAGGAAGAGAATAGGGCCTAAAATCGATCCTTGCGGGACTCCACGTGCAATTGGCAAAGAACCGGAAAGGTGTGTACATAAAGTTCCATCATTCCAGTAAGGTATTTCTACTCTCTGAGATCGTTGTTTAAGGTACGAACATAGCCAATCTAGAGCAATACCACGGACTCCATACGAAGGTAATTTTGAAAGTAAAATGTTATGATCAATGACGTCAAAAGTTTTTGAAAGATCTAAAAATATTCCAATAGTTGCTTCGTTTTGATCCAATGATGAGGCAACATCCTTAAGAAAAGAAAAAATGGCTGTTTCCGTAGATTTTGATTTCCGGAATCCATGTTGGCAATTTGAAAACGCGTCGTGTTTACTGAGAAAGGTTTCCATTCGCACATAAAAAAGTCTTTCTAATATTTTTGAAAAAATTGACAAAAGAGAAATTGGCCAGTAATTTCGAACTTCATTTTTGTTGCATTTTTTGAAGAGCGGCTTAATCTTAGCTGTTTTAAAAATATCTGGAAAAATTCCGGTGCATAAGGATGCATTAAATATGCGAGTTAACGGGTGTATAATGGCTGGCGCGCACGTCTTTAACAAACAATCCGGAAATTCATCTAAACCGGCCGAATATTTATTTTTTAATTTACCGATTATTTTGAGAATTTCATAGGAAGAGGTTTCGGAAATGAACATAGTGTCTAAGATTTTTAGGGAAACGTCAGATGTTGAATTTTGTGGCTGAAAACCCTTAGTGAGATCGACAGCAATTCTCGAAAAGTATTGGTTAAAGAGACTAGCCACTGTTGCCGGATCGTTCACATCTCTATCGTTATCTTTTAAAATAACGTTCTCTACAAGGTTTCTAGTTGGTTTGGTCGCATTTTTTACTATATCCCACATTAATTTTGTTTTGTTATTTGAGTTCAAAATATCCTATCGTGTTTCATGATTTTAGCCTGCCTTATGACTTTTCTTAACAATGATTTGTATTTTTTAAAGTACAGGAGAAAATCTTGAGATACGTTATGATGCTTAGAAATGAAAGAAAGAACTCGTTTGTTTTTACATGATGTTCTAATCCCTTGTGTTATCAAAGAATTGTTTTTGCGTGAAATATTTAATTTTCTTTTCTGAAGAGGAAAGCAAGTGTTAAAATGAAATGAAAGCGTTGAAAAAAAGAATAATATTTATCGTTTGGATCAATAGTATTATAAACCGCGTCCCATGACTCCTGCCTGCAGCAAGTAATCAATGAATAATTTTATTTTACTTTTAGAAAACACTCTACTCATACGTGTATTATTTATTGTGTCATTGTTCGCATTTCGTATAATGGTAAGAATTTGTGCATCGTGGTCACTGTATCCTAAATCTATTGTTTCAATTTCATGTCGAGTAGTGGTTTTGTTAATTATAATTTGATCGATTGCCTTCTTTGAATTTACTGTGATCCGTGTAGGTACTTTTATTGTAATATCTAAATTGAAGGAATTAATTAAGTTAAGAAACTGCTCTTTCTCGCAAGATTCGACCAGAAAATCAATGTTAAAATCTCCACATACAACAATGGATTCAAAGAGCGATTGATGACTTTGATTAGTGTTATCTCTAGTTTTTTCTAAGAACAAAATGTAATCTGCAGCTCTCTTTGTTGGAGGCCTGTAGATGGAAAGCAATATCATTTTTAGCACAGGAAGATGTACAACAGAAATTTCAAAAACATTTTCAACGGAGTACTCATTGAATTCCGTCAAGGAGATAGGATCAATATTATTTTGAACGTAAATACAAGAACCTCCATATGCAGGACTTTTATGAGATTCTCTTTTTCTACAATAATAGCCTGCGAGATAAAAGTTTGGAATTTGGAAAATGCTAAGTTCATTAGGAGATAACCAATGTTCTGTAAAGCAAAGAACATCCATTTGATTTAAATTGCTCTGTAGAGCTGCCTCGATAAACTCCGTTTTATTTGAAAGGGATTGAACATTATGGTGCAAGATCTTTATTTTTTGCAATTACCTATACGAATGTTTTTTTGCTGCATCTGACTGTAGTTGCTATACAGGATGAGTCACGTAACTTTAGCACCTCCTGTAACTTTTGAACGGTTGAAGTTATTTCAATGCAGTTTTCACGGAAGTGCATGAAGGAAAGGGGCTAATTGATACGTGCATTAATTTCTATTTTATCACTTCTATTTTACGAGATTTTTTAGGTAACTTTGTTTTTTCAAATGGAACTATACATATTTTTTCAGTCCACCATGACGAGCGTAAAAAGACGAATCCAATGATGTACATATTGTCATATGTTAGATAAGCATTTTTTTGATTAATTTTGATTTTTGCGACCGGGGTTTAACGGACGTTTTGAATAGTCCACCACACAAGGTCACGGCAGCGCTCCACCAGCACACGTGCGCCCGGCGAAGGGAAGGGGAGGGATCTTATTTGAAAATACGAAACATAGTATTCCAAATATTCACAAAACCATTGCAGTTTTTTCCTGAACTGTGCTTTCCATCCTTCCGCATTTTCAGATTTTCGTCTTTCTTTGATTGAAGGAATTAAAGGATGGAAAATAGGGATTTGTCATAAGTTTGTATTGTCATAAAATTGTTTATAACTTCAACTCCATTTAATGGGATTTCATAAGATACGTAGTTATGGGATCTTGAAACAAAGCACAATAAGAATAAATAATTAAAACTGTACAAAAATATATTGTATATTTTGAGCAAACAATTTCAATGTTAATACGAATATAATAATAACTTAGGGATAGAAATAATCTTATTTCAATAAATACTACTTAAGACAAATCCGTATTTTCAATCCCTAAGAAACCCAAATTACTGAAAATGGATTAAGATGAAAAGGAGAGTTCAGGAAAAATGCAACAGTTTTGTGAATATTTTTCGTATCCTCAAGTACTTAAATCCCTTCCTTTCCCAGACCCCGCGTTTGCTGGGGGAGCGCTGCGTGACCTTGTGGGGCTGACAGTTACAATGAAAATATCCGTTAAACACTAGTCGCAAAAAAATCACAATTACTCAAAAAAATGCTTATCTAACATATGACAATATTTATATCTTTGGATTTGTCTTTTTACGCTTGTCATGATACACTGAAAAAATATGTATAGTTCCATTTGAAAAAACAAAGTTGCCTCAAATATCTCGTAAAATAAAAGTGATAAAAGAGAAATCAATACACATATCAATTAGCCCCATTCCCTCATTCACTTCCGTGAAAACTGCATTGCAATATCTTCAACCGTTCAAAAGTTACAGGAGGTGCTAAAGTTACGTGACTCACCCTATATATTTACTCCATTTTTACCTCGAGTGCGTGGTCGAAGGTTGTAATGTGTCCCAGCAGTTACAGGTTGTGAGGAAATAGAGGCGTCATTGGTAGTGGGAATGGAAGAAACGGGAGTAGGTTCACAGGAGGGGGTAAGAGGGTTCAGAATAAGGGTGGGGGGTGGGGAACGTAAGGAAGGTGAAAGGGATGGATTTTTGGCAGGAGGCTGCGTAGGACTGGAGTTGATGATGTATTGTGCAAGCTTTTCACCGACTGCATGTTTTCCAGCAAGGTTCATGTGGAGACCGTGCCGGGTGAAGTGTTTTACTGAGAGGAAATACATTTCAAAAAGTGTTACATCTGTTTCCCTCAGTTGCAGTTTTAGTTGTTGGTTTGCGTGCTTAATCTCGCTGCAGAGTGTTGGCCTGTTGTACCAGAAGGGCAGAGTCGAGACTACAATGTTAGTATTTTGGGCGGCACATTGTAATTTGTTTACATGTTGTTCAGGTGTAAAGTTACCGCCCAAATTAATGTCATTCTGCCCTCCGATGATAAAGACTGTGTCCTGATTGGTCATTGTCTTCGTGTGAGTGTCCAACTCTGCAGTCACGTCTGCAAACCTCCCGTTAGGTTTAAAAATAGACGAGACTGAGTAGTTGGGGGGTAACTTCTTACTGAGAATGGAGGAAAGATGGCGACCATGGCTGTCAGCTAAAATAAGTACCTGTTTTTGAGACTCAGTAGGAATGGCTTTGTTTTCAAGTGGGCTAGGATGCGAAGCTTTACTTGTTTTGGTTTTGAGACGCTTCCTAGCCTGTTTGCTTTGTTTTGTGCATGTATTTGTCGATGGAAGGGAAGGGTTGTGAGGATCAGGAAGGCGAGAAAAATCTGTTTCATAATCTAAAACACTAAATCTGTTTTGAATTGCGACTGGATGTGGTGTCTGTGTCTTATGTGCAGTCACGGGTGCACGGTTGGGAAAATTCGCAGTGTTGCCTACTTGTGCCCAACCGTCATTGTAGAGAACGACCCCTTCCAGCCTTCGGATATATTTATCTAAATTACTGTTTACGTGTGTGAAGGCTTTCAGAAGGTCGGCTTTGAGGGTGTAGAGAGTAAAAAGAGTAGAACGAACAGTAGCCATGTCACGAATGCGTATTAAAGTACGTGATAAAATTGGAATAAATACAAGAAAACTCAGATGAAAGCAACAGTCACCTAGCTTAATATTTTAAAAGTGTAATATTTATGCGTATTCGATAAATTAAAAATTAAGATTCGATACAAGAAAGAGAAGGTATGCTAACTACAAAATCTATTGAAAGCTAGTACTTATGAAATTTGGCAATGCGGTTACGTATTTTCGTTCACTTAAGCTGCAACTGTTTAATACAATGTCGACTATACTTTAACGTAAATAGATAAAGATATTAGCTGAAATTTGTCTTCAAAATATTGAATAAGATTTGAAACAAATTCAAAACTACTCGATACACCGTCCTCGTAACGTTCAAATTAACTGAATATTCACTCGCCACAAAAATAAAATAAACTGAATAGTCATTCGTCACAAAAATAGAATAAATATTTCAGTAATTAAGTTAAAACAGTGATATAAAATCGAAAATAAACTGATCTGTTTATAGATGTTGACACTTGTTCACCAACTCGTAATTCTGAAGTTCGTTAAGGTTCAGTAATATTTAAAATTCGTTAGCTGTTGATTCGTCGAGTTTAGAGCAAAACCTCAGCCAAAATTATATTTCCAGCTAACCTGCAACAAGTAATGAAAGCACTTAAACACACAAAATGCAGTCAGATCGCTAAAAATGCATGGTGAAATATCCGCCTCTATTTTAAATACTTTCCTTGATTCACAATAAAAGACTTGGCCAACAATAAAACTTACCTTTAACTTTACCACCTGTTAGTCATTTGTGTGAATCGTATCACAAAGAATTATATTTTCTTGATGTTTTCTGGTCAGCCCGATGTACAACCGTACTCAACATTGGAGTAGGTCGACCATTGTCCAAAATTTCTCTCTTTTCTACATCGTTAAAACGAGAGAACGTTGTAAGTTCTAGCTCATACACTGTTTAGTATATACACAATATAAACGTAAATCAGATTTAAATATAAACCAGAGCTCGGCAATAAAAATCTTTCTGACAGAAATGTACTGTTTTCCGGCGCACAATTACATAAATTTCTCTCCTTATAAAGAACTTTGTAAAGTGAGAAAGTAAGAAAGGCGAGAACGTAAAATAAGTAACACTAATAATAGGCAGCATATTAATTTAAAATCAAGAAAGAAATACTTCCTAAATAATAATTACTTTCTCCGCTTCTTAACGCGTCAAGAAAATAATAAGCACGCTTAAAGCAGCTGGCATGGTGCACGAGGTATTAGAAAACGATTTAAATGGAAATATTGCTCTACCACGATATAGAAATATTCATTATACATTTTCAGTTGAGTAACACTTGTTCCATATTAAAATTGTAAGAGTCATTTCTTTATTGTGATGAATTGCATTAAACTAGTACATATTCATCAGAGTAGACAATGCCTTGCCTGCAGCAAGGAGCCGCCACTGCAAAATTGTAGACCATGTACGTTGTCGTAGGCGATCTCTTTGTGCTAATTGATCGTGTGATAGGAAATCTCATTCAATGAAATTATACATGTGACATTTTCCTTTGTATAGAAAGCAACTTGCATTTGAAATTTACATGAACACTCAGGGTGAGACGTGCGCATCTCATCTTTGTAGAACCTCGACTCGGGTTAGATAGTTCAGAGTATATCTAGAAGAAAATCCTGTGCGAGGTTTAGGTTCCTTTTCCCTGACAGACGTTTAGACGGACGAAGAGAGAGACATTTTGAGAAAAAAACACATTTTCGGCACAACGTGGATTTTGTAGTGCGAGAAGGTAATTCACTAGCTATAGCAGCAAGAAAAAATGTTCAACATCAGTGACTAACAAAATTTGCGCTTTGTATAAAAATAATCATTTTTCCTGCTTTTTCGCTCTAACGCGTACTTCCTTCACTCACAACTTGCCTCTAGTCTTATTGTTAGGTGTAGTCAGCATCGTCAACTAATTCCGACTTCAGCATAAATTTTAATATTCAACACAAATTAAATCAATACAAATTATTTTTAATGCGCTATAATTTCTTTTCACTTCTTTCATTTACAAGAGAGTGTTGTCATAAACATTACTTAATTAGTTTTGGGGGTTTAAAGTAAGCGTTGAAAGTACGTTACAGAAAGGAGAAGTGTTATTCAAAATGCTCCAAATTTACGTTACGTAATTTATTGCACGATCCCTTTGCACCTCCTTAATATGAAAAATAGTTCTATAACATTGAAAAATTCTAACACACACCTTCACAACTTCTTATTTAGAAATTCCACCTTAGTCGGTTTCCCAACATATCCCCTCAACAATTTCACCTGAGTGATAAATATTCTTCTACCTATAAACATCACTATCTTAGCTAATTCTGTGTACGGTCGTTTAATCTATTTGCCTGATGTACACGCAAGTTTCCGCGGCTCGAGTTCATTACTTCTCGACTGTCCGGGACTGTCACGGGGCTGTTCGCCGCCGTCCGACTACGGGGACGACTGGCGCGGGGCCTGGGTTGGCCCCATCCGCCAGCCAATCAGAGGGACCTCTCCGCCAATCACGGCGCACCTGCCCCACCCGAGCGCCCAGTCAGAACAATATATAATACTGGACGCACACAATATCGTGTCACTGCCCTGAGGAAGCCTACGACATGTTAGGCGAAACGTCGGCCTCTCTGCCAACGACGCGGCGTCACCCGGACAGCCGAGTAGTAATCTATTTGCTTGTCTATTGTCAACACCACTTCCCTTATCCTTAAAAAAGATCAGTCCATTCTTCCATTGCTGTATTTTTACCGTTCTCTTCCCATCTGGAATTCTCCACTTCCCCAAAAATCTTAAATACTGTTTTTCATATCCAAACTACAACAACTTGCATCACATACATAAATCCTCATTTTTTTCTATTTTCATTACATCTTCCTAAACAAGTTTGCACGTACATCTCTACTTTCCTTTTAAGTAATAATTTAATATTCCCCAATATAGGCAATATACAGAAGTCCACCTCCCGTACACTACCACAAAATCATCTCTTCATCACATATGTAATTGCCATAGGGAATCTCTGGACGGTTAGCTCAAAAGATAAAAGCTATAACACATGCGTGAAAAAATCCCCCAGAAAGCCGTCATGCTAATTAGAAATCCTCATAACTCCATATTATCTTCTCTATTTTCTGTTTACTTCATGATAAAAATATACTTATGAAAGAAGAGTAACAAATAAAACGAAATATAAAATCGAGCATCTTAAATAATTGATATCCCCAGTATTGATATGCTCAACGAGAAAATAAACTAAAATTCTACTTTCCGGCTATGTGTATTTCTTCCATTGCAAAGTTGTTCAATCTGGAGGTATGCTAATTAGTATGACGAAGCTTGCTAAAACCTCCCACCCCGCCCTCATTCGGCCACCCGCCCCTCCAGGCGCTCGCGCGGGCAAATCAGCGCAGGGGGAGACGCCGACCCACTAGCTGCATCTGGCGGTCGCGTCGGGCGTCTACCGACTGCATCCCACAGCCAACTTTTCCAAAGGCTTAGCCCGACTCCATCCCGCTGCGAAAACACTTAAAATATTGTATAACTACTATTACAAAACTTTCTATTACGAGTATTCGTACCTCTCTGAGTGAACGTACACAATTCCGAAGATTCTGCCATGTTCACCGGTGAAGTTTTCTCTGGAGTGGTGTGAGAACACCTATATGTGCTACTTATGAATACAAACTTAACATGCTTACTCCTTCCGAAACATCGGGTGTAAAAGGGATGCAGTCGGTCTATGTCTTCTCAGTTAACGAAGGGTGGAAGAGAGCAGCTGGGAAGCGAGGGTGAGGGATAACTGTCGGCGGGATGTAGTTGGGCTATGCCTCCTCAAGTAACGAAGGGTTAAAGGGAATCAGCTGGGAAGCGAGGTGAGGGAAAACTGTCCGTGGGATGCAGCGGGCTATGCCTCCTCAGGTAACGAAGGGCAAAAGGAAATCAGCTGGGAAGCGAGGTGAGGGAAAACTGTCCGCGGGATGCAGTCGGGCTATGCCTCCTCAGGTAACGAAGGGTGAAAGGGAATCAGCTGGGTGACCAACCGCGGGATGCAGCCAGGCGATTCCTCTCGCGTCCGTTAAGAAACGACCATCCGCCCAGCCTGCCGACATTCTCGGCCGCTGGCGGTGCGGTCGGGTATGTGAGTGTCAGCGAATGAAGAGAGGAGAGCTGTGGGGGAAGAGAAACTTGGGTGGGTACGCGAGGCAGCCGCTGGTACATGAAGTGGCGGGAAATTAGGAGTTGGCATGGCAAGAGGCGTTCTCTCTGACACGTCCACTGGATATAGTAGAATCTAGCATGATAAAATTCATCTTGTAAATAATAATGTTGCTGAATGGTAAACAAACCCTGAGAAAAAGTAAATAGATTTCAATCACAAAACATCTTTGGGTTACGTAACCTTAGGTAAAAGTTGATCCTCTCGCTTCTTAAATGTTAAAAATCTTGTTTTAAAAGTCGAGTACTTAGAATGCAAAATAGTGTTGTCGATGTCTATACCTTCCGGCTGGGTGGAGCGTGTGCCCCGGCCGAAGGAGGGCGATTGGGCGAGCGGGTAGTAGGATTCCCTCTCGCATGCACGCACGGGCCCCTCACAGGCGCTCGCGCCCCACTGCCCACGGCCAATGATACCGGGCGGGCGTCCCGGCCGCGGAGCGCGGGCATGGGCATGGGCCTAGGCAGGGGAGCGCGAGTGGGCGCGGGCGAGGGGTGAAGATCGAAGGGATGGAGGGATGCGAGCGCGGGGAGGCGGGGCCTGGAGCGCCACCGGGTGCAGGGCGCGGGGCGCGGAGAGCAAGGAGCAAGGCGAGGAGGGGGTGGCGGGGGCGGGGGGTGGGGACGGGGCGCGGGCAGTGGGTTGCTGGGTACTGGGCGCTCTTCGCGGGGCTTGGTGCGGGCGGCGCGGGGTGGAGTGCAGGTCGCTGGGCGCGGGGTGGGGGCGGGGGTGAGGGGCGGGGATGGGGGATGGGGGGGCGGGGCGGGGTCCGGGGCGGGGCGCGGGACGCAGGGCGCGGGGCGGAGCGCGGGGGGGGGGCGGGCGCGGGGCGCCGAGCGCTGGCCCGGGGTGCAGAGAGCATGCCTCATTTGCAAGCGGCCTGGTGATCAATCTCGCGGGTGCAGAGGCACCGACCGCCATTGAAGCCTCAGTGCGCCCCCTCCCCCGCCTCAACGCGACACGCACCTTCTCAGTATTAAACCTGAACAGAGTTTTGTAGCAAGTAGCACACAAGTTTATGTACAAAAGGATGGCTGGCACACAAATAGTTAGATTGGATGATCTTGGCTGTCCGGGTGAAGCCGCGTCGAAGGCTGAGTTGCCGACGTTTCGTCCATCTTATCGTGGTCTTCCTCAGGGCTGGAATGCGGAAGCTGGATGCTGGAATGAGGAAGACCACGATAAGATGGTCGAAACGTCGGCAACTCAGCCTTCGACGCGGCGTCACCCGGACAGCCAAGATCATCCACATGACTCCGGCCGCGGAAGCCTACAACTTCAAATAGATTGTCAATTTACAATGGGAAGTTGTCGAGAATCTAGTAGGGGAAACTTCTAGTGTAGCCGAGTTGTTGTTGGCCAATGATGTACCAGGAACTTACCGCGTTGCCGAGAACACAAAAAAAGTTGAAAAGCCTGCGCTTCCTCACACGTTGTACTAACATACTGATTCGCTAGATTACACCTCCAAATGTTGGAATGCCTTCTGCTCCCTGATGGAGGACTTATACAGAATGTGCCTCGTAATTTTAGCATCTCCAGTAGTTTTTGAACGGTTGTTGTTCTTGCAATGCAGTTTTCACGGAAGTGTGTAAAGGAATGGAGCCAGTTGATACATGTATTTTTTTCTATTTTATCATTTCCATGTTATCACTTGTATTTTACGAGATAGAGGTAACTGTTTTTTTTTTCCACATGGAACTATGTATATTGTTTTAGTGTATTGCGAAGTGCTTTTTTACGCTCTTCACGATAGGCGAATCCAAAAGACGAATCAAATTAAATAATATGAGTATTGTAATTTGTTATAAAAGAATTTTTGAGTAATTTTGATTTTTTGCGGCAAGTGTTTAATGGATATTTTGAATATAACAGTCCGCCACGCAAGGTCACGCAGCGTTCCCCCTGCTAACGCGCGCTCGGGCAAGGAGAGCTGAGCCCAAAAAAATCAAAATGACTCAAAAAATTGCTTAACAAATTACAATATGTATACCACTGGATTTGTCTTTTTACGCTCGCCTATACACAGTTCATTTTAAAAAACAAAGTTAATTCAATACTTCGTAAAATACAAATGATAAAACGAGTACATACATCAAAATCAGTACATACACCCCATTCACTCATGCACTTCTGTAAAAATTGCATTTCAATAACTTCAACCGTTGACTTCTTGGCTGTCAGTGACGCGGCGTTACTGCCCTGAGTAAGCCTGCGACATGTCAGGCGAAACGTCGGTCTCTGAGCTAACGACGCGGCGGCAACCGGACAGCCAAGACGTCATGAATTCGAGCCGCGGAAGCTTACGTGTACAACTTCAACCGTTCAAAAACTGCAGGAGTTGCTGAAGTTACGTGACTCACCTGCATAGTCGCGGGGCCCCGCGCTGATTCCCTGAGAGCAACGGAAGCGCCCGGGCGTCGGCGACGCTCCAGAACGCGCCGGCCGAACGCCGCCTCTGACTAGTGCGATTTCCCTAACTTTCCCGCTCCAAGCCACTCAAGGCCCATCTTCGCGATAGAAAATCACACGGCATTTCGCGTCTTTCTCGTTCTTCCCGGTAGAAGTCGCATGATCGCAAGCACTGCTTGATACGGTCGCGATCATGCCAAATCTAGCGGAACGACTGAGAAAGATGCGACATACCGTGACATATTCCATCGCGAAAATGGGATTTGAGTGGCCTTGAGGGGCTAAGTTAGAACAATCGCAGTATAGTGCGCTCCCTGGAGAGCGGCGGGCTAGAGTCCCTAGATACAGAGAGTAGCGCAACTGCCGCCATTTAATATCCTCTCAGCCGACAATGCACGTATCAGGCACGTATCAGGAACTGAAGGGAAATTATAACAATTGGTGACATTATGAAGATTTTGAAGAATATTAATATTGTTTTGGGATAGATTCATGGTACTCAACATACAAAATACTACATGGTTCCAATTCTCCACACAATTGGATATAAAATGGCGAGATCGGTGGAACAATGGAATGCGCTACTCTCTGTATCTAGGGACTCTACGGCGGGCAAGGCAGTAGCGCCCTCTGGTATCCGCTGCCAGCGGTACGTAGCTGCGGCAGCAGCCGCCTGATCGCGCTGTCGTGCAGCCACCGGCGCGGCAACTCAAAGCGCCGGACACACACCACGTGGTACGTAGAGGTCATCCGTAAATTATGTAACGGCAAAGAGGGGGGGCGGGGTTTGAGGCAGCGTTACGTAGGGAAAAGGGTCATAGTTCGGCGTCATGTAATGCTGATATTTCTTTATAAATTTGTTCAACACTTGCTGAAAAAATCTTTTTATTCAATCTGACAGAAAAAGGATTAACAAATTAAATTAAGAATATAATACATTAAAAAGTTGTGATGTATAAAGGTCCTAACTATTGTTTCATCAATGATGTAATGATTGAATATGTTAGATTATGATGAAATTGTTCAAAACTGATCCACTCTATTTTTTAGAATACAATCAAATCATTGCAATGGACTCGGGACCTATGCGTCATCCATGACGAGTTTGCACGGTTTGTCAGACATTTTCTCCCCTACGCGTCCTTCATTCACAAATTGTCCTCAATCATAATGTTATGTGCAGTCCGCACCACCAACTATTTCTAAACTTAATTATCATACATTTTAATATACAACGCAAATACAAATAATACTACTGTTTCTGCTTTATAATTGTTTTTCATGGATGGTCATGGGGCTGTCTTGTTGAGAACGTTATCTAATTCATAGAGGGGGATTCATGCGAGTGTTCAGGAGCGTTACAGGGAGAGAAGTGGTATTCAAAATACTCCAAATTCGCGTACGTCATTTGTGGCCGGCCTCAAAGATGGGTGCACTAGTCCGACGCACTGATTTTTGCTCGTTCTGTGCAGCACCAGTTTGCGTCACGAACCACGTGACCACAACTAGGGCACTTTGTTGGAAAAGCCAGACTAGATGCTGGCTGCCATATTGCATGGAGAGCGGGAAGTATTTAGAAACATTTTGAAACTGTAATGAAGTGACAATTTTCAACAGTGACCAACCAAAAATAACACGTTCGAAGTGTAATTGAAATAAAGGATACATTTATTATTTCAATGACTTATAAAGGTGATAATTTTGGTGTCTGGCTGCAATTAAAATTCCCGCTAAAATTGTGACCGAAGCCGGCGTCTGAAGCTCGTTGGCTGAAGTCTGTTGCAATGCGCAATAGCAGCTTACCCATCTTTTTCCACCATTGTAGGAATTCTCATGTGGTATTGTTGACGTAATGGAAGTCATCTCCGTCAACTTAATAGAGAGCCGTTACTTAGAGAGTATATTTTATCATGATCCTGCGCTTGGCGCGGGGGGCATCGTTCTGGAGCAGCCGCAGACATCCACCCGTGAATATTTCATGTGTACGGATGCACCAACTACTTTTGTTCTTAATCGGGATTAACCCTCCGGCGGGCGCGTAGCGGCACTCAGTGCCGCATTCTTACATTTTTGTTTATTTCGTGTAAATAATCTGTGTTGCACTATTGATCTCATAGTTATTCTTCATTCATTATATTTTCAACGGGATGACACTCAAATCACGATTTTAGACACTGCCGATCGACCGTTATTCATTACTAATTCGAACTCTGCAACGTTTGCGGCACTCCGTACCGCAAGCGATTTGCCCTGTAAGTATAATATTTGCGTAGTTTATCCATTAGAATTCCTACTTCTGTTTTATTATTGTGCTTTATGACACAGATTTTGGAGTACTAACTACTAATTCAAATTTAAATCCATTGTTTCCGAAGAAACGTTACAAGGCACGTTTGCACCGTACTCATTCCCCGACATTTAACACGTACCAAGATACGGAGGGAACGATTGATGGATCAGATTCTTATTAATATTGGTATTTAGTTGATTATTATGAAATAAAATGTATAAAACATAAATAAAGAAAATTTCCTTCACATTCAATAAGAAAAGTAATAACTATTGACTCGAAAATCGAAGTTGAAATATGAGGTACGGAGTGCCGCACGCGCCTGCTGATGGAAAATTATGGGACGCGGCCGCGGAAGGGTTAAGAGACCGTGAGAGAAGATTTGGCCGATAGATGTACTTCCCCTGCTTGACCGTGAGATGTGGTACCGACCTGCCCGTTGGCTTGCTAGATTTTCTTCTCCACGATCTTCCGAGCAGGTTATCGACCAAGTCGGGATTAGCTCACCTCCTGATATTCAATGTGGTAGAGTAGTGCGTATAGAAGTACGTGCGTATGTGAGTGTGTGTGTGTGTGTGCGCGCGCGTGTGTTAGGGGAGATTAGTGGACAAGAATAAGGAAGGGAAAATAGCGTGTTGTCTGTGGCCCTTGTATTAGAATACTGCCCCGGCATTCGTCTGGCACTGATCAAAGTAATCATAGAAAACTACTGATGTTAGCTGACGGATTATAAGTTATTCTCCAGACAGCTGCTAAATTCTCTCTAGCTAGTGTTAATATCTACCACCGTCAGGACTGGGACACTAGAGTCTACCGCACAGAACCATCCACTGCATTAGCAAAGGTTGTTGTCACTGTGTCATCTCAGCACAGACAGTCTTGACCCTATGTGGGCTACCCCCCCCATACATATACTTGTTCTACCAGGGAGATAAACCCCAGGGAAATAGTTGACGGTCCCGGAATCACTAACAATCAATCAATCACCCTGGGCTCCTAAGCTTTTCGCTTTCATCCTCACCCCCCACTGACGCACAAGTAGGCCAACAGGCTGGTATCCGGATCCCGCCGGAACGCAGTTTGCCCTCACGGTTCGACGCACGGATGGGGCCGCCTGCCAGATCAGAGCTACTAGCTATCCGGTATAGTACCGGAGTTCAAACAATGGGCTACTCACATACGCCGGAACCGAGTCCTTCCTCTTCGCTTTGAGTACCGGTCCAATGCCACGACAAAGTCGAGAACCCATCAGAGGGCTTGATGACCTATTAAAAATACATTTAATTGACTTGCGTCATACGTAATATAGATGAAGTAAGATATACTCCCAGTAGAGCGTTGTCTTGGACTGGATGGATCACGTAGTACTTGAAGTTGATCATAGATGCCGCTAGTGGCACCCGTAGTCGTTCCGCATTGATAACAAAATTACGGCCTTAGGCAGATGAAATTCTCACGTGTCCGGTCGTTGGCATCGTTGGTGTTGGAAATGATATCCAGACATGAATGCAGACACACATTCACATACTGACAGCTGTGGTACTGCATGGCGTACCAAATGCATTGATTGAGCATAAGACACCTTCACAGATTAACGCAATGATCTTGCGACTTATTTTCACGTGGCATGAATGCATTCATTATGAATGTAACAGATAGTCACGTGGAATGAGCAACTTGTTAAAGTACTCGCGGTTAACTGAAGTGTTTAAGGAACAATAATGAACACTATGAAATCATGCACATGTTAGAACACGACTTGTAATACATTTTAAAGTTATTAAACTTAACACGTGGATGCAATTGCGTGACAACATATTAAATTCAACACGTGAATAATCACAGAGCAGCCGTGCATATAATAATTCCACTATATAACAGTATCAACGCTGAGAGTCCAAGTGATTATTTAAAATAATTACCGTTCGCTGGTACAGTTGCAGGAAGCCATGATTGCGTGATTTGAGTAAGACGAAATGCACACATCTTACCAGCAAAGCAGTGAACCGTATAATACCAAAATCACTGTATGGCAGACACTGAGAGTTCAAGTGATTGTTTAAAGCAATTACCGTTGGCTGGTACAATTGCAGGAAGCCATGATGGCGTGGTTTTTGTTATATGAGATGCACCCATGTTACCAGCAAGAGTTCACACACGAGACCAGTGGCTCGCTACAAAGGAAGTAGCAAGGAAGGTATCAGGTATGAAATCAGAGAAGGTAGAGGGGGTTCCTGCCTGCAGCGAAGGCAGACTACGTTGTCCAACTTAAGAACTATTACAAATAATTATTGTACAATTACCGCACTAAGTGCGTGCGCTGTATTGTAGAAATACATGATAAATACAAATAATTGTAATAAATTATGATAGATTAGCTTAGCTTGCACCAACAGACTTCTACAAGGGAAGATGTCGAACACTTGGGTGAAGGCATCGAAATAAGTTGTTTAACCTTTGCCGGCAGAGCTGCACATTTTTTTGTCGCTGGCCTGAAATTGAAACAATTAGGCTGCCGTCACACTTCAGCGTTAGAATCTACTCTTCAAGAAAGATATGTGTCACCTGTCTTGGCGTTATTTCATCGTTTCCTCCAAATCTCCGCGTGCCTACATCCTTTGCCTTCCAGCGCGAGCGCGTGTTCACGGAACTTTACCTCTGACCGGAAGGTCCTAGGTTCGAATACCGGACGGTGACAAGCTTTTCGATACTAGCTTTTTCAGCTAGGTCGAATTCAGTCGCTGTCCGGAGGAGAACTCTAACGTCCGGCTGCTCTGATCGGTAGTTTTTCGAGGTTTCTTTGATCAATATCAGGTGAATGCCGGAGCAGTACCCTAACAATCGGGCCACGAACCGCGCGCGATCTTTCCTGTCACTTCCTAGTTGTATCATCTCCCCTTACACACACTTACATTGACATGCACTAAACTACCACACATGCTCGGGAGCTTAGAGCTTGCTCCGGGTGGGGCGGTGCCCCGCTGGTCGGAGATACCTGGTTGTTGGAAAACCCCACTTGTGGAGACGCATCTCGCCATCTAGCGGGGGAAGACCACCGCCACCTCCTGAGAAAAAAATATGTACATGTACGGGACTAATGACTCTAGTTGACGCGCCCGGAATCACTAATCAATGAACGGAATTAAATATTTTCGTCGTCGCCAAGGAATTTCGATAACGCACTATAATTGGGTTTTTCGTTCTTGGCGCACCAAGGTCACGGACGAAAATGAAGAGGGAAGGCTTCCTCCAATAGAGAGCTGCTATTCACTTCTGTGTTGTGACATGGAAGCTCTCTATTGGAGAAAGCCTTCCCTTTCCCTTTTTCTTTCGTGACCTTGGTGCGCCAAGAACGAAAAACCCAAGTATAAGAGGCAATAACTACTAACATGGTCGAGGTATGCGAAAATGTGTTCTGCTCCGTGTGCGACGCGATCGAGCATCAGTTGGTTCCGCTGTGGATTTAAACAATGCGAGCTAAATGCGTCTTAACGGGAATTGTTTATTGTTCCTAGAATTTGTCTATCACGTTGATCTGGACAGTGCTGCGCTCTGTTAGCACAATGCAAAGTAGTTTGAAAATTATTACAGAGTTTAGGAGAATTGCGGATTTTTTTTTCAGAAAAACATTGCCGTGCCCTGGTAACGAAAATATGGATGATTTTAAACCTGATTGAGAATATGGGGGAGTAAAGGGGACTGGAAGGTCGCAATATTGACGCTATCATTATATTTTTTGTATCAGCAGCAAATAGAAAGGTCGAAGAATATTAAGGAATACTACAAGAAGATGATACAGTGCTTCCTCCAGTTACGAAGGAAAATGATGTCATGACCGAGATATGGAAAAGTTGGGAAAAGAAAGTAGAAGGATTTTGAAAGGTTGTCAATTACTTCAGAAAACTATGACTCTTCCTTTGAAATTAATTGAAGTAATATAATTCGAAGACCCACAAAATGGATTTTTAATCAAATTAAATTTGCTCTTAGCAGTACAATGATGTACGTAAATTTTAAAGATAATTAAATTTTCTTAAGTCATTATCTTTAAACGGATGAATAGAATAAAAAACGGGATAAAATGACATCTTGTCTCATTCGGTTTCTTTTGGGATTTGTAACGTTTGTTTAAAGGCAATTCCCTTTAGAAGTAAGTCTTGCTTAATAAATTATTCTAAAAATAAAATATGGCTTATTCGGCGAATATGAAATGATATACCATTTAAAAAAAATTCCACTTTTTTTAATTACTTAATATTTTTATGAAAATAAATTATTTTAAAAGTGTGTTTGAGCTGCAAAAAACGTTTTATCGTAAACATAAATGATTTCAATTCAATTTAAAGTTATAAAGGTGATAATAGAACGCTTATCTATAAAATTATGCATATTGACGACGCATGAAAAAATTATTCTTGTTTTTACTTAAAAGTAATTAAAACACCTAACTTAAAAGAATTTCCATCTACTATTCGGATTGCAGGCACCATCCAAATAATATGACTTTGTTCCGTTTGAGTCACCCAGAAGCGTTGTTAATATTCAGCAATTCATATTCAAATTACGACAATTAATTATGAAAATCTCATTCAGAGATAGAATATTGTTAAATGAAATTTGTTTGTCTACTTCCTATTAAAATACATATGAGATCTCATCTCATCATCTATTTTGGAAATTCTCAAATGCAAGATATTTTTACTTATAATTCCTATCTAACCCTCTTCTAGGACTAATACTTCAGGGAATTCATACTAGGTTTATACTTTCCGACTCTTTGACTACTTTGCAAGGTACGTAAATAATTTGACTAAGAGAATTATGTTCAAAAATAGGAGAGATGTCATATATAAAAAAAATTGTTTCCACCGGGAATTGAGAACTGCCGTTTAGAAAGTTTGTAGAAAATTGTCGTTTATTCAATGCAGCAACATGATACACAATTGATCAATTAAACCTACTATCTGTGAAGTGTTGTTATTCAATATGTAATTATATAAACTGCTGCCGAGACGTGACGTGTGGGTTGACGGAATTGTGAGCATTCTTGGAGTAATTTGAGCGCGGTATATCTTTTCCTTAAAACAATTTAGAGATTTTACATTTCATAGTTTTTATTGGGTTCAATTAGTCTTCAGTTTTGGTAGGACACATGCATTAGACATTTTCCACATTTGGATCGAAACGTCCCATCGCTAAGTTGAATGACTATACTTAGATAATTTACACATTTCTGTTGAAATGTATATTGGGGAACACTTTTTACAGCGAAGGAATATTACACAAAGCGATAATTTCCCGAATGAAAATTCCTCTTCATGCCTACCGGAACAAAGTCTTTTCCCCAGCGCCAGGGCACTCCCTGTGGTAACATCCGGGGGCCTTCGGCGGCCCTCTGCCGCGCCGACAGAAGGATAATTTTTGAAATAATTCCCTCGGGAGAAGCGGCCCGCGCTTTGTACAGGGGCGAAGCGAAGCGAAGGGTGGGCAATGAGGTTGCCTTTCCCACCCACTCATTGCAGACTGCTTGTTGAGCGCACTTGCCTTTCCTCGGCCCCACCCCCTCCGCCAACCCCTCCCTGACCGCCACTCTGTCCCCTCGCCATCCACGCTTCCCTCTCCACCAACATTATCGCCGACGTTCCCCTCCGCACCCGAGATAATCTGCAGCTCCTGCGCACAGCATGCATATCCTATATACTTCGGTTTTTCTTTCTTGGCGCACAGTCGTGATCATGCGAATCGTAGCTGCACAACCGAGAACGACGCGAAATATCGTGAGATATTCAATTTTAATAACACCCCCCCCGTGCGCCAAGAAAGAAAAACCGAAATATAGTATCGCAGCACACACCGTTTTTGGCTAGTTAGGGATGCGCGCGCATATAACTAGCGCTCCTGGAGGAGACAAAGTAAATCTACGGATTTATTAATACACATCTCTTTGATTTTAGATAGACTAGATTTCAAATAATTTATTTATTTAATTTCACGTCATTCGTGTTCATAAATTATTTTTTATTATTAACCTGTTGGTGGTACAACGTTTCGAGATGTGATATCGCCTCATCTTCAGGTACATCTAAAATTATGTATTACATAATTATATATAATGCTACTACTATATAATTAAGATTTAATAACAATTTACAACACCTTTGGTTATCTGACAATCAAATCAAGCTTTTGTAAAAATAAATCTACACATGAACACATTAATCAAATAAAGGGCTGAATGTTTTTAAATTTAGTAAAAATTATAAATATATGTGTTTTTGCTCACTTGCAAAAGAAAACTGAAGACCATTCACATCACATTTGAGCATCATAAAAGTATAACTTCAAACTCAGCACTGGTCAACTTCCCTTGTTATTACGATGAGTAGAAATTTGTAAACCGTTCCCGTTCAAATGCTGAACGGTTTCGCCGTTAATCGAATTTTTGGTATCAAGGACCCACAAAATATGGATTCTGGCTATACCACGTGTTAGAGGATTTTTTTTCTAAATTTGGCGAGTGAATGTATCCACTTTTTTGTTACCAGGGCCCTGTAATAAGAGTTTTTCTTCCGAAAATTCGCCGTTTTTTTTGTGCAGAATGACACAACTTTCTACCGCGGTAGGGATAGCGAGAAAGTAAAAATGGCATTTCATTAAAATCCCCTCTTAGTTATGAACATGATACCAAGATGTTCCACAGCCTGTCGGTAAGTGTAAAAGTTTTGAGATTTAATTTATCTGTGATGTAGGTATCGCCGTATGCATAGTAATGTGTGGCATCGCCGCATTGCATTGTCAGAGTCACTTACACTCCGCCGATATACTGTTGGTCGAATTCAACTGCGGCCATGCGGGAGAATTCTATCGGTCGGCTACTCTGAGCAGTAGTTTTCTGTGGTTTCTCTTGTCAAATTCTACAATATTAAATGTCGGATCAGTGTCTTTTCTCTCTTTACACACTGTCTTACACGCACCACACTACCACTCGTGTTGGGAGACAAGTCAGAACAAGAAAGAGGAAGGAAAGATCGCACGCGGTCCGTGGCCCGTTTGTTAGGGTAATGTTGCTGCATTCGCCTGTTGTTGATCGGTGTGTGAAAACTACCGATCAGAGCAGCCGGCCGCTAGAATTCTGCTCCAGACAGCGACTAAATTCGACCTAGTCGCTCATGGCGCACCCCGTATCACCGACGCCACCTCTCCCAGCCCCAAATCTACCAGGCCTGGCACTCCTGTAAATAGTTCAACATAAAACCATTCGTATTTATTAATAGCAATTATTAAAGTAATAATTTATTTATCTTTGTTGTCAATTTTATTTATTTTCTTGAAAATTGATATGTGTAAGTATAAAAATGTATTTCGGCCCTCCTAACGTTTAGGTTCCGCACACCGATGTCTACAACACTAGCATTATCACTAAAGGCAACCTTCACGAAGGTAAAAAAAAAGTTGAGTATTTTCATTTTCTCAAATTCAGATATTTTATTGATTTCTTTCAAAAGATAGTTTTGAAGAACATATTACAATCTATAACTTCAATATTCAGTTCCAAGAAGACGAGAGAGAGTAATAGAATGTAAGTTTCGACTTGAGTCGCAGAGTACTGGTGCCTTGCTACGAAGCGAAACTCAGTACAAGCAGGCTTAAAGTAAGATATTTATGGTTCTCTAATCCTGCTGATGGCTATGGACGTCTTCCTGCTCAGATTGTAGGTTTCTATGGACGTCTCCCTGCGCAGATTGTAGGTTTCATATTCAAAGGAATCACAACAATGTCTCAAAACGAGTTTATTTTTTTATTTAAGGTCGCATCAACTACTAGGTCATTAGCTACCACTATTGGATTTAACGTTATGGTGTGAGGAAGAAACGATAGGGTGATCTCCTTTGAATGACACATATAGATCATACATTACGGTTTTATTGTTTTCCTGTAAGTATTTTATTTATTACTTCTCTCTTTAAGCTAATCCAAGTATTCATATTCCATTCATAAATGTGTGAATTAAATGAAAACACACAATAACAAAATCTAAAATAATTAAGGTACCCGTAGGCTGAGGGTGCGATGCTGAAGCGCGGAGTTTTCAATTTAATTCCATTTCTGATTAAAGCTAATTTCAAATACAATACCAAAAACAATAAAAATATCTAATGCCTGTTATTTTAAACTATATGCCTTGGTTGTTTAATATTATTTTGCTTAATGGACAAAAAAAGCCCGGAGGTAAGTTCAGATACCCTACCCTTGTGCACTGCGAGTAAAGGCCAGCAAAGATGGAATTGAAGCGGACAGCGCGTTTGCAAGGAGGACTAGGGGGAGAGAGGTCACATGGACACAACAGGGGGCGCCACCCTTAATGGGCATCAAGCCAACTGCGTTTCAACTTTCCGCCTGCCCTTTCGGATATTTTTTGAGCCTTTTCTCATTTCCCTAAACACGTCAGGCACCCCTCCGTTATCCCGTAACCCCTCGGAGGCTAAGAGTTTCTCTCACGTGCCTCGAAAGTCTGGGAAAAGGGAAATTAAAAGTCACAATTCTGAAAAACAAAAAAAAAATGTTTACAACGTCGCACTTTTAACTAATCAGCATAATCCAAATTTCTCTTTAGGAAAGGCCACAAAATAATTTAACAAATTTTGTTCGCTCAGTTGATTAACAAGCAGATTGAATTGAAATGTTATTGAATACTAGCAAAAACACCCGGCGTTGCCGGGATACGGAGTATCACGCACAAATCTCAAATAGAGTTGGCGTCAACAATTTTGTTGGAATTAATTTGTTGAATTGAATCGAGATTTTCTTTACTAAAATATAGAGTTATGTTATGCATCTATTTGTAAACATGCAGGTGATGTTATATTAGTGTAGTTTGTTGTTGGTTAAAGTTTGTGGTTTGTATGAAAAGAATATTTATTAATTACCCTCGGAAAATTACCGACATACAACGTAGGTGTGCTTCTACATTTTCATCTTCAACTGCATTCTGTCATTAATTTAACTTCAAAACATCAACTTTCTACGTTGTTCTGAAAGAAGGGATTGCTTAATTGATATTTCTGAGCCCTTCAACTGCTATAGTCAATATTCCTGTAAGTGTAGAGCATGTTTTGATCGCGGGAAATGGCGGTGACCCGGCGCCGACCTACACGTCGGCAAGCGGGGCTTTCCCCAATCAGGTATCTCCCACCAGGCACCGCCTCAGCCGGATATTATTAGCTCACGCCTGGTGTTTCGACATTTGTGGTAGTGTAGTGCATGTCTAGTGGGTGTGGATAGGAAAAAGAAGAGGAAAGAAAGATCGCGAGTGGTCCTTGGCCCATTTGTTACGAGCCCGCTCCAGTATGCGACTGGTGTTGATCAGAGAAATGTTCTGAGCCAATTGATACTCTGAGCCATCTATGCCGGTTTCTGAATGGAGATATCACGCAATGGGATATGATGCACCCTTTCCATCTTCTTTGGCGTCCTATTTTCCATCTTTTTTGGGTGAAGATATTAATATTTTAGACAAAGGATACATTTGTGAGGCAATGTTTGCAACAGTGAGGTAAATAACAGTATTATTTGTAATACTAATTTTATGTATTATATGTTGATTATATTATCACAAACATGTTCATTTTTGCACCCATTTTTGAGAATGAAAATATACAGGTTTTTTTGAGAAGCTGTAGGTCGCTTGACAATTGGTTACAAAAAAAGTGTTTCGTACAAAAGTTGCAGGAAATTTTATCGTCTTGAGAGTTAAATTCAATCGTTTTTCTGCAGAACTTAAGGTTAACGAGTTGGAGAGAAAACCCTGAAAAAAAGTCACAAAAACACTTGGTTTTCGGGCTCTCTGAGTTAGCACAGGGCCTGGGAGGTCGAAAACTTGGGGTTTTACCTTGTTCCTGGATACAAACAACATACTTAAAGAGAAAGTTTTTATGACCTTAAAATGTACCTACAGACAGGACTACAATGGCATCAGAATGGTGGCTCTGTAGGTGGGGCTCGCATGAGTGTAATTTTTATTAATTATTAAATTGTACGAAGATTTATAAAATGTGCTCTCGCGTAACCGTCGTAATCTTGAATACAATAGTAACAGAGATAAGTCCGAAAGATAGATACCCATTAGTCTTTTCCCTGGACTTTTTCTTGGGTAGGTTTTTGCATGGGTAGTCTTTTGCATGAGCTTTAACCCATTCAAACTTACTATTCCATATATGGAATAGTCAATTAAAAGAGTTTTTTCTTATTTTAAATATTATTTTGCACATTTTATCTCTTCAATAGTTTGAAACATCCTAAATAAAATATATAAGCAGGTTTTTACATTCCTGATTGAGAGATATCGATTTAGCCGAGATCTCTAAAGCATTGCAGGGAAAGAAACACTTGCCAGGACGCCTGCGAGCCCACAATGAGATTCTAAGTTATTGAGACTTGGTATTCTATCATTGCCTATTAATTGAACAATTCTGTTTTTTAATGCCTAACTGAAGAGTGGGCACCTACATTCACGCATTACATACGTACGATGTTGGGCGGGTACTAATTGAAGCTCGATACAAAAATCCACGAACTATAATTTGTACGTTATTTTACAAAACACGAGTTTCAATTTGATTAATCTCGTAAAGTGTTCACATTTTATCACTTGATGTATTTCTGATTAAATTTTAATTCATCTCCACCCTGAAGTTAATAAATATAATCACACAAATGCAGTGTGTTCCGTTACTATCAACCACCTCCCCTTAGCTTTTACTCATGTAATCGTAAATGGGAGAAACCTTTTCCCTTAGTTGCGTACGTATTTTCTTGGAATGAGATTCTTCAAATTGAGAACTATTGTATTCAATTTTCAAAAATTATCAGGCGACGTGCATGCCTAATTACCTGAGCCTTGTCATCAATAAAGACTTTCATTTATTTTTACTTCCTCATTTTCTAAGTGAGTAACGTGTAGAACTTGTTGCCTATATTATCAGTGAAATTCATTAAAATGCTTTAGTTGTTCAGTCATTCTTTACATGAATTAATAAAAAACCATGCATACATGTTTAACCTTAGACACTTTAGTTTAATCTTTCAGTAATATTTTAAAAATATTTGAAGTGAACGAAAACCATGGGGCCTATTCAGTGCCATCACTCATCTTGCTGAGTCATTTACTAATACCTCGTGAACGCAAAGTTGAATGAAGCCCATCCATTTGCGCTGATTGTGCTTCAACTGTAATTCAAATCTGGGCTAGCAAGCAGCGAAGCGCTGCCGTCGGTCATCGCAACACAACGCCCCCGAGCGCCGAGCGTCGAGCGCCGTTCGCCGCCTCCGCTGGCCCGGCCACGCCCCCGACAAAGCGCCACTTCGTCAGCGGCGTCTCCAGATAGCGCGTCTATTTACCCACTAATCAAGAGGTACCACTAACTGCCGCCGACAAGTTTGGGCCACCGCGACGAGGGCGGGGCGCGGGCGGGGCGGGCGCGGGGAAAGGGTGGGATGGGAAGAGAGGGGCCGAGGGCGGACGAGTCGGGAAGGGTTGAGACGCCACCGCCGGCATTGGTCCTGAATGGTGGTTAATTACCGGACACGAAATTAGCCGAGGCTCTCAGTTTTCGACGGACCCGTGAGAGCCCATTGTCTGCGTAGCAACGAGCGAACTTAGGCCTCCGGATTTCTTCTTTTTCTTCTTCTGTGCCTCCACCTCCCCTTCCTCTTCAACTTCTCCTCTTCATCCTCTGCTCCTCCTCTTCCTTCCTGTGCTTCTCCTCCTCTTCCTTCCTCTGCTCCTCCTCCTCTTCCTTCCTCTGCTCCTCCTCCTCTTCCTTCCTCTGCTCCTCCTCCTCTTCCTCCCTCTGCTCCTCCTCCTCCCTCTGCTCCTCCTCCTCCCTCTGCTCCTCCTCCTCCCTCTGCTCCTCCTCCTCCCTCTGCTCCTCCTCCTCCCTCTGCTCCTCCTCCTCCCTCTGCTCCTCCTCCTCCCTCTGCTCCTCCTCCCTCTGCTCCTCCTCCTCCTCCTCCCTCTGCTCCTCCTCCTCCCTCTGCTCCTCCTCCTCCCTCTGCTCCTCCTCCTCCCTCTGCTCCTCCTCCTCCCTCTGCTCCTCCTCTTCCTTCCTGTGCTTCTCCTCTTCTTTCCTCTGCTCATCGTTCCTCTGCTGCTCCTCCTCCTCCGTTTGCTCCTCCTCCCTTTGCTCCTCCTCCCTTTGATCCTCCTGCCTTTGCACCTCCTGCCTTTGCACCTCTTCCCTTTGCTCCTCCTCCCTTTGCTCCTCCCCCTTTACTCCTCCTCCCTTTGCTCCTCCTCCCTTTGCTCCTCCTCCCTTTGCTCCTCCTCCCTTTGCTCCTCCCCCTTTGCTCCTCCTCCCTTTGCTCCCCCTCCCTTTGCTCCCTTTCCCTTTGCTCCTCCTCCCTTTGCTCCTCCTCCCTTTGCTCCTCCTCCCTTTGCTCCTCCTCCCTTTGCTCCTCCTCCCTTTGCTCCTCCCCCTTTACTCCTCCACCCTTTGCTCCTCCTTCCTTTGCTCCTCCTCTCTTTGCTCCTCCTCCCTTTGCATCTCCTCCCTTTGCTCTTCATCCCTTTGCTCCTCCTCCTTTTGCTCCTCCTCCCTTTGCTCCTCCCCCTTTGCTCCTCCTTTACCCTTTGCTCCTCCACCCTTTGCTCCTCCTCCCTTTGCTCCTCCTCCCTTTGCTCCTCCTCCCTTTGCTCCTCCTCCCTTTGCTCCTCCTCCCTTTGCTCCTCCCCCTTTGCTCCTCCTCCCTTTGCTCCCCCTCCCTTTGCTCCCTCTCCCTTTGCTCCTCCTCCCTTTGCTCCTTCTCCCTTTGCTCCTCCTCCCTTTGCTCCTCCTCCCTTTGCTCCCCCTCCCTTTGCTCCTCCCCCTTTGCTCCTCCTCCCTTTGCTCCTCCTCCCTTTGCTCCTCCTCCCTTTGCTCCTCCTCCCTTTGCTCCTCCTCCCTTTGCTCCTCCCCCTTTACTCCTCCTCCCTTTGCTCCTCCTTCCTTTGCTCCTCCTCTCTTTGCTCCTCCTCCCTTTGGATCTCCTCCCTTTGCTCTTCATCCCTTTGCTCCTCCTCACTTTGCTCCTCCTCCTCTTTCCACTTCTCTTTCTTTGGCTCATTTTTCTTCTTCTGCACCTTCTTCTAATCCTCCACTTACTTCTGGTCTTCTTACTTCTACTGTTCCTTCTCCCTTTAATCTACTTTTTGTTTTCTTGTTCTTCTTTTTCTTCTGTCGAGCAGGCGAAGTGCCGTGCATCACCAATGAATTAAAGTAAAATATCACGATTAACGATGTTAGGATTATAATGTTCGAAGCGTTTGACCGTGAGAACGCTATCATTCCTTGGCCCGGCTGAGGTCGGCGGGCGCGCGCCGCGGCCCCACCTGAGGAGGAGGGCGACCTCGGGCGGCCCATTGCGGGTCGCTCGAGCATTGAGTTGTGGCACTGAACACGGACTTTCACTCGGGCGCCAGCCGGGTGAGCCCCTCCCCTTCCCCCGACCGCCAGTTCTCTCGTGGGTGTCTCACGAGCACGCGTGCTGCTCGCCTTTAGAAGCCATTCCTAGGCGGAAGGTCTAGTAATCTAAAGCCCGCGAAGGGCACCTGCAATTGCCAGTTCTCAAATCCACAGCAATTATCTGTAAATGGGGAAAGACCTCGCTAAAGAATGTCAAACTCTTTAAGTATATTTCTTCTTCTTCCATCCGGGTGTGCATCCTGTTTTTTTGATACATCATCCCTCCATCATTTAGTCTACTTGGGCATCTTCCTGATGGATATGACGGTCATTCCGCCACTTCATTCAAAATATACCGTAACTATACCGTAATAAAACCAACTATACCGTAATAAAAGCCGTTAATGTGACTGATAGTAGCTGTACGTTTGTAAGCTAGCAATTGTCAAATCATGGAGAGCATTAATTTTTATTTCGCATCATCAAAAAACTTGGTCTGGTTTCTATTCAGAGGTCCGTTACCTGCTCGAAGATCAGAAATTTTATACTTGTGCGGAGTAAATCACTGGTCATTGGCAGTTTCAATTTTTTTAAAGAGTTAGTAAAGTTTTGTACAACGAGGTAGACACATTGTATATTTATCACAAGCGTGGAATTTTGTAGCAACCAATATATCTGCTTTTCGAGTCATTATTATTCTCTCTTCTGTGAGCGAATGTGTATATTCTCGTTTTCCAGTTGATTTTGTTCTTCTTTTAGATTTTACCGTATAATAAAAAGTGCATTCGAGACGGTAAAGTCTTTTATGCATTGGAATTATTTTCAAAGTATTTTGAGGACAAGATTTTCAGTAAAAGACTTGATGAATTTTCTTCTTGAACATTTTATTCTAAATAAAAGTGCATAGACTATGAAAATATTCATCAATACTTCAAATGGTGTCATATAGTTTTAGTGAACCATTCTTCTCAATTGATGTAAAATAATTTGACAATTGGTATGTAATGTATGCATTGTCTAGAACTGGAAAAGGTCTCCGAATCTTCTGTCCCAGTCGTTTTTTCCCGTAGTAGTTGTCTTATGTAATGTATGTTTTGTGCTAGAGAAGTGAACTTCGCCCTAATCCTGTGTTATATCTGTTTTCAGATTTTAACGGAAATACATGCTTTAGAGGTCCTCTTTTAATGAAAAAGTTGTTTTTTCTAACGCCCATCCGCATGTCCAACTGATAGTGTGCGAACAACACTAGTGTCTACATTGTTCTAGTATTTTTACCAAAATTAATATTTTCCTGTCGATCTGACCCGACTCAAAGCCCTACAATTTTGAAAATGATTCTACTTTCCATGACGGCCCTCGAACATTTTAAAAATTTTCTCAAAAATGTCTAAATTTTTTAAAAAATCTGTAAGAATAGAGCAGAATACACTGATAGAGATGTTATCTGTCAGAGGTTCACAATTACCCCTAATTTTTCGGAAATTGCAAAAGTTAGAATTTTTTACATTTCTTCCTATAACTATAATATTGAATAGAGTTATTTTTTTCTTTAAATGAACTTTTTTCTCCACAATATTTATTTAATAAATGCTATGTTTATGGTTTAGACAGTATAATTACACTTTCTTTATGGTCAGTACTAGTAGAAACAAGACAATTGTAATTTTGATGCATTTATTTGATTTCCCCCCAAAAATTTAAAAACCTTTTTTTTTTAAATCCCTGACTTTCTGTCAATATTTACATTACAAGTGTATTTTATACGCACATCATTCCTTTTATGAATACAAGGACTTGAAATATTGTATGAAGTTCCTTGAAAAATCAAAATTTTTCTGAGAGAACGAGATCAAAATGACGCATTTTTAGAAACATTCAAACTTCTGCACCTCGGAAACAACTCCAATTTTTTCTTTACTTTTTTTGACAGTGCTTTGAATAACATGACATTAATACTTTTTGATGGGTTATTATATATTTTTTCAAAAAATTACACAATTATTTCTTTTCAATATCTCCCATGTTAATATTTTCAATACGGGTACTTCGTACATGTACATTATCGCATTTTATCAACGAAATGTAGGCTTGAGTAAGCACTGCTAGTAGAGTACTGTACAGCAAAATCTTTCAGTGCCAGTCGCCAAGTGTCATAACGCGCCGACTGCTAGCGTAAAAATGGCACGCCTTCATCCATGGGCGGGGTGGGGGCGGCCAGCGGAACGACAAGCACCTGAGTAATTCAACGCTTCAGGAGGCCTTGCTCTGACTCAGAGGGCGTGGGCGGCCCCGACGCGACAGCGGTTTCTTTTGATATTATGATCGTGCCACCCGCTAGTCATAACTTGATGTAATGATCCACAAGTTTAAGAACCAAGTAAAATCTTTTATGCTACGGAACTGTTTCTACATAATTAGAGACGACACCGAGCATCAAAAAGGAAAGTTATATTGATTTCAAAAATGATATTTAATGAATTAGTTGTCATTTTGACAGTATTATTTTAAAAGACTTAATATGCTTGTAACAAATTTTACATCTTCTGGGTCAATGAAATCCCATCTCGATTAAATTCTTCGTCCTGTTTTCATGATTCTTTGAGCAAATGCTAAGATGGCCTCTTGTTTTGCTTCTGGACGTAAATCTAATTTCACTATCTGTGCACGTTTTCTGGAGTTCGGTGGGTTCAAAAAACACTTCTCCCTATTGTAAACTGTAGTTGTAAACTGTTGTGGTAAACTGTTTTTGAGATTTAAAAAATACACATCTACATCTTTCAATTGGAATACGTGTCTCAAATGTCTATAACTTTTTCCAAGAATATATTTTCTTGTTGTGAATTCACCCACATAGAATTGGCGACCCAATTACGTCCAGTCATTCTATAGACATAAAAAAAACAGGTGATTAACAATAGTAATTAACGGAACGAGTGAATAAAGAAGGATGTAATTGCATCAGTGTACAAGAATCCAAGCGACGATAGGAACTAGTTTTCTTATATGGCACGAGTGCAAGTATTCTCTTATATCCTCATGTAACGTTCAAGTTTTTTTTCGTTTCCACTTAAAAATAATTTACATTTTGAAAAATTCAAGCACATCTTTACCATTCGAGGTTTATATTTGATGACGTTGTATTGCTTCTTAAAAAGATCTATTGTAGGGGACCTTGCATTCCATTTGTTTGCATGAAAAATTTGCAAATGGACGGTACTGAACATATTGCGGGTAAAATACTAGAAGACGCTGACAATCATGAAAACATTGCTTCCCACGAAAAGCAAAGACAGGTATGAGAAAGAATACATGTTTAAATTGTAAAGAAAATAAGTAGTCACTTTTGACTCATTTTTGCTACCTTTTAAAACGTAAATACAAATGACATTTAACTGTTTATATTTGAAATCCTAGGACCACATGTTTTACACGTAAAATATTTAATTTATTCACGTAAAATATTTTATGCTGTTCCATCAGTTAGCTAGCATAATGTTTACTACGACTTAACTACGCATGAGAGGGCTTTGAAACTAGTTTGACAACATAAAACAACCTTTATTTCATTAAGAAAATACACTGTGAAATGAAAATTATTTACAAGGAATAAACGTGCACTACCAGAATAAACTTCTACTACTGGTAAGGTGCGGTCATCGAGACCGATCAACTGATTCTTCAACTGATTCTCTGAAGCAAGCGGCAGCAACTAGGTAAGCTAGTCCACGCCCGAACATTGCTTAGAAATAGATAAGAAGGTAGAGTAAGCCAAAACTTCCTGCGTTGCGCCGGTCAAGAGAAAAGTGAGTTTATTTTTCTTGGTCGGTCACTGGGATCGTACGTCTCCAGTAAACGGTTAAGCGCGAGAAAGTAAAATGTGTTAATCAACAAACTATATTGTGATATACCAAAATATATAATATTTTGTTAATAACATTGGCTGTAAATGGGTTGGACAAAAGGGTATGCAAATGGCGATATACAGCCTTAGCAACGCCGGCTCAGTGGTTGGCAAGGTCAACAAACTGCATTCAGGCGTTGAAGAGGTGGGGGCGCTGGCTAGATAGACAGATAAAACAATGTGTGATTGGTCTGAAAAGGAATGACTGTCGAGGGCGTGGCAACTTGGTTTGATAAGAGGGGGATGGGTTGGCTAAGGGAGAATAGACTGTCAAAATTTGTAGTTTTGTTTTAAAAAAGAGGAACGAAGGACGGATACCGAAGCGTTGAGGGCGAAAGAACAGGGAGAACTGGACATTCTGATAATGGTCGTCGAGTAGTAAAGATCGCTTGCGAGATCAACATTAGTGAAGTAGGACTTGTAAGTTTCGAGTGAGACTCAATAGTTTTTCGGAATCTGGAAGTTGATGTGCAACGGGAAGTTCGATTAGGGCTTTGAAAGTTTTTTCATATATTGCGGTTTTGGACTTTAATATTTTACCACTAGTTGGGGAAGACTAGGGACTCTGAATATCAAGCAAGAACCGGTAGATATTCTAGTCAGTGAGGGCTGGATGCGTCGGCAATGTTGCAAGATTAGAAGAGAGAATCGGGACTTGGGATCACCTACATTGAAGTGAGAAGAGACTGCGGGGCGTCGGCGACCAAGACGGTAGATAAGTACTGCAGTACAAAAGATATATTTTAAAACGAGGTCATGACCTAAGGACAAAAACAATTGTTAATAGTGTTAAATAAATTGTTGATTTTTTTCTTTTGGAAATGAAAAGATTTTTATTTGGTCAATCAATCTTTGTTAAGTAGTTAGAAGTAGATAATTATTCCCTTTCAAATTCCTCACCATACTGTATAGTTGGCAGATCAAGTAATAGGCTATCTAGGCGATAGCGATTATTCATAACGGGACTTATTGGCCCAGCTAGCCGGACATTTATCAATTTATCCTGGCGCCCAAAATTTTAATATAAATTCGGAACGGGTCACGATTATATGAATGATGCCAACGATCTCGTAAGAGTCTATGACGAGACGTTGTTGGTACATTTCAATATAAACACGTCAATATCACGAAAATTGAACTCGCGTTTTCACATTTCTTTGCAATCCATAGAGCCACCGGCAATTTTCGGAATCGAATTTATTCAGTTAGTCACCCAGCATAACCTTGCAGCTACAATTCACGATTTTCACACAGGGGAAATATTGTACTAGGAGCAATAAGAAATTGTTTATAACTAAGACATCAGTCGCACTCACAGACGCACATGTTCACAACCCTTTGCATGTGTTCGCCAAAGGAGCCCAACGAAAACCAGACACTAAAGACAAAATGATCGTTTAATCTGAGTGGTTCGACGATCCTTTGCCAGAGCAAGTCAGTGGAATATACGAAGTCAGTGGAATATATCGTAAATGTACAAGAAGCCACCATTCGAAACTTTAAATAAGGACCGGAAATGGCCTATCTAGTGGCATAGGAATGAGTTAAAATTGTTTAAATAAACATGTTTTAGACATTAATTAATACTAAAAGTATTTTATTTCTTTTACAAAATATTTTCCAAACTATGGGGGCATATGTGTCTTAGATTCAATATGGGTCATGTGTGTTGTGGGTCTTAGTCTATAGATTCAATATGGGTCATGTGTATCTCTGCAAGTTTCCAAACAAACACGACAGCGCAAGCAAGTCAATAAGCAGACATAAGTGTGGAAAAAATACGTTTTATAGGCACTTCAGGAACTTTAAAACACATTAAAGCACGATTATGCCAAATTTACTTAGCTTTCTCGGTCTTGTAGGTCCCTCTAGTCTTTTTTAAACAGGGGCGGGAGCTTGTTTGGCCCGTTGGTACCTAAAGGAATAAATTAGCACAACATAAAGATTTATATCAGTGGTGTCAAGGTCTTTTACTGGTGGCAGTGGCACGCGTCGTAGCTCCGTAGCATGCCACGAGTTACTCTGCGCAACTAGCGTCGGGAAAGGAAACTATTAGTAACCCCGCCGTTTTACAATAGGAATGAAGTTGTGTCTAGTGGCGGGGTAATGAACTGCGTGGAAGGACGATTTCGTCATGGCACTTGTGCCGCTTGTAGCATCAACCTTGACAACACTGATTTACATTCTAACAACAGGGATTCAAATGATGTTCAATTTCGCCACAAAAACGTAATATGAAGTTGCCACGTTTCTTGTATCTTTTTCAGAGAGTACACAGCTCACGACCACTTGATATACACGTGCACATTCTCTTCTTGGTGTTAAAATATTCGGAAGAGGTCACGCTGTTAAAAGTCGTCGCGAAGCACGGCGAAAGTTTTATCTCTATCTTCTCTGTTATGTGGCCGTATACGTTATGAAAATCCTTTTATCCCAACACTTTTAGTTATGCCCCCATGTTTAAGTTGTCGCTTAAATAACCAGCTGAACATTGTAACAGGTGTAATTATGAGTTATCTCTTCGAATAATCTTTTTACTCAAGTCGGTACCACCCTTTTTAAACACAAAATAGCTAGCACCGCTCCTTCTCGACCACGCTAACAATTTGACTGGGTCATCTGAAACGCATATAAATTCGCTGAAACTCAAAGGCTCGCTTCATGAGCTCCAAATGCAAATACGCCTTGGTTATCTTTCCCAATGAGGTCATAAACATGGCTGAATTGAAAGCACGGCGAATTGCGAGCATTCCATTTAATCCTTCATCATTTATATTGTTCCACTTGCAAACGTTCATGCGGACCTGTCGTTTTGACTTACGAGGTATCTTTTGAGTAACACCATTGAAATTCCTGAGCGTATCCCAGCTGATATAATCACGTCCTTATAAATCAAGAACCCAAAGTAGAAGAGACGCGGAATGTGTATGCAATGTCAAATGCAACGGACAAACTGCAACGCGTTCTGCATTCCATTTGGCATAGCGTAACCAACAGAATACACCACAATCAGACCGTTGGTAATCGTAGGAAAACTGTCACGAAAATAAAAGCAATTTCATGTCGCTGTGTAGGGTAAGCAATAATTATAATAAAGAAGCGTAATAAATATATTTAATGCCAACTTTAAATATTTTTATAATACTACCTGATAATATTTTTTATAAAAAAATATTATCAGATAACTAGAAAATATTATTTTAACTTTGTTTCTCTTAAAATGAGATTATTTTTTAGCAATAAATAAAAAAATTAAAACTTCAAAATTAAAAAAATGCGTACGATTCTAATTTGTGCAGTTCGCTTCGAAATAAGGGCTCTAGATAAAACTGGCATCATTAAGTATTATTTTTAACGATTCAATAACTTACATACTACTTTATTTTCAAATTTGAAACGTAATTCGAGACAAGTCTCCTTCCATACTCACAAGTATAATGTTATATTTTTCATGATATTTTTTGAAAGCAGTTATTTTTTAAAAATCTTTTCTTAAAATACGTAATTTATTATATCAGTAACATTCGAATAATGGAATGGCTAAGCTACGTATTCCCTCTATATTTATTTTATATTTTGTCGAAATGTATTGAAGCATAGTATACTTACATAGGCAACTTAATTTTCAAGAAGTGCATTATTAGAACATATACTTATGAGATTCGTAACAGACATTTTATTTTGATTATTTACTCTAGCTCCTCCTTTACTCCATGGATTAAACATACAACGGTTCTCATTTCTTAGTATTAATCAATGCCTTCTTTGGTCGCCCAGCTGGAGCTCTTCCAAAAGGCTTATTAACGTTTTTCTTGGCAATCGTCTCTTCTATCGTGTTAACGTACTGCAACCAATTCTTCATTTTCTATATACTTAATATACATAGTAAACCATCAAGTGTATTTTTTCTTTTCACCTTTTCTTGTCTTCCTGATGTCTTTCCTTGTTCGATGTTCTTATGTAAACTTAGGTCAATTATAAGATAATTGTTTTTTTAAGTTTTATAATCATATTAGGACATTCTGTGTTCATGCTGAGCTCTTGCAGCTGAAGAGTAAGAATTACGCGAGTATTTTTTTCAAAACATATTATTTTATTATTCTGTTATTTTTGTTTATTAACAATGTCTCTATTGTTCTTATGTGGATGAATACCATACTTATATTTTTCAGTAGCTACTTCTAAAAATAAATAAATACGAGCATAATAAGCTGAATCTTCTTTTTTCAGCCAATTATATTTATTTATTTTCGAAAGAGCTATTGAAAAGTGTAAGTATGTTCATCCATATAAGGACAATATGTCATGGCGGCAGCATCAAGGCAGTTTTTGTCTTTAAGATGATGGTGATGAATATGTTCAATATTTATATTGTTTAATATTCTTTCTAAAAGAACGAATTCCTATTTTCAAAAGAATAACTTTTGTTTTCAATTAAATGTTTTAATAACATTAAGTTCACTTGAATAATAACGTAATGTAGCAATACTTTTGTTTTATTATCGATAAAAACAATACAAAATTATTTACATTCATACAAAGTCCTCATTTTGCACACATAGTGTAATTTGTGCTAAACATTTTTGTGCAATATTTGATTTAGAAGCTGGATGTTCGTCTTCACAAAAGACTTTCATACGTATGTTATATATGCTCGAATGTCAATGGAAGGATTCAGCGCAGCAATTAGTATGAACTAGGTTAAAAAGTAGTTAGAATCCCTATTAGGTAAATAGTACGTAGGTGCACACAAGTATCACTCCCCAGCATTGCTTATTTATTCCTTGTCGCGAGGACGGAGAGAGCATTCCGTATGCAGGGCGCAGGCAGGGGAATCGAGTTAGCTTCATGCGACAGCCCGGCGTTCGGGTCACGTGCCACTCAAATGTTCGCGCCACGCCTCACCGCCCGCCCGCGCCCCGCCGCAAACCTCTATTTCCACGAGACCTGCCCAGGGTGCGAGAAAACCAAAATATATGTGGACGATCTACCTCGGGAAAAAATTTGTATTCTAACTCGGGCCCCAGCTCCTCCGTTCCCCCCGCCGACGTCCGGGAAAAAAAAAACTTCTATATTCGCTCCCTCGCAAAATCCCAGCCGCCTCGACAGTCCCATGTATATACATGTTCCTTCCATCTTCAAAGCACGAAAATAAAGTTTACCTCTGTGTATTACGTATACAAAGGTGTAGAGGGCAGGAGAAATTGGGCAACCGTGCATGAGCTTACGCCTGTGGCCTGGGGCGAACGACGTACAGCGTGCCGCCGTATGCAGGAAGGAGCGAGGGAAACGGCGCGGCGGCGGGACGCGGAGAGGCAGAAGTTACGGAAGAAGCAGCAGCAGCAGGAGGAGGGAAACTATACTTGGGTTTTTATTTCTTGGCGCGCGGGGGCGTGTCATCACGATGGAATATCTCTAGGTATTTCGCATCGTTCTCGATTGTGCCGCTGGGATTCGCATGATCGCAACTGTATCGAGCAGTGCTGGCTATCATGCAGCTCCTAGCGGCACAACCGAGAACGACGCGAAATACCGTGAGATATTCCATCTTGATGAAACGCCCCCACACGCCAAGAAATAAAACCCAAGTATATAGCACTACAACTTAAAGATAACGCAACTATCCCATATCTTGGGAGATGGGATTCCAAGTTCCCCAAGGAAAGCAGCACGTTGTAACTGATTACATAATTTTGGATTGATTGATTTATTGATTGTTTCGCGCGCGTCTACTGCTAAGGTCGTTATTCTCGTACGTGTAGTGCGAATTTACTCACTCGGAATATGTCAGTAATCTTTCTAAGCTGGATATTGATATCCGGTGCCGACCTACCAGTCGACTAACTGGGTTTTCGCCAACCCGGTATCCCTCACCAGCCGGGACAAATTCTAGTTCCCGACAGGTTTCCTGGTTTCTGTGGTAGTGTGGTGAATGTAACTTAATGTAAGTAAAGGATGAGGATAGGACAAGAAAAAGAAAGGAAAGATGACGCTTGGTCCGTGAGCCGTTTGGTAGAGTATTGCTCCGACATTCTCCTGGTATTGATCGTAGAAACTATGGAAAACTACCGAACAGAGCAGCCGGCCGCTACAATTCTCCTCCTGAAACGCGTAGCATCTGAAATTGACCCAGCTGTATAGTTAGTTTCAAAAATCCAGTCACCGTCGAGACTAGAACCTAGAACCTCCCGGTCAAAGGCACTGGAGTGACATTAGTTGGTGCCCTAAGCCAGCTTTCCCGGAACCAAAATAGCAATGGTACCCCTGCAAGAGAAGCCAAGAATCGCCATTTTACCTCTTTCCCAACCTTCTGCTGGCAAAGCAGCCAGGCAGTAGTCTTACGTCAAACAAAAAACACGATGAGGGTTACAACAACAGAATTAATATTTTTTTAAATATGAAAACCTAAGAAAAAGCAGTGCAGTACACAGAACAATAAAGAAATGAAGGCATCAAAGCATAGCCAATGATCTGTCACGATAAAAATCTACATTCGATATCAATACTATTCGGAAGAATGATATTCGTTCTACTGATGTGACACGACACGAGATGAGTGGGCAGAGAACGATTGACATTCTTTTTAAAATGTTAATATATTTGTAGTCCACATTATATGTTGTAATACGGGTGTAAAGATGCCAATTATTACGGATCGCGAAAAGTCATTATTGACATCGCCCCACAAAAACGGCATTACGATCGAAGATAAAATTGCTATGACCGGGTCTTTTAATTTAAACAATTGTATTCAAACTACATAGGCTTCTAAACGTAAGTAGAGGCAAGTGGAACACATAAGGAAGACTGATCAGTTGTGCAGGGGTACCACAAATAATTTAACATTCTGTAGATTTAAATTTTCTATTTTACTGTACATGAACATTTGTAAATTTTACAAGTTTTTAAATATTGCTAGCCCGTTATAAACAGATCTATGACCCACTTTATTCCCATTGAGTTCCTTAGTAGAATTATAGATCTTTTGATAGGTTCATGACACAATATGTATAAGATTATTTACATACGTCTATTAGATCCTCCTAAAATTCCTATCATGACCTCTTAGAAAATCAAATATGCCAAGGTTCGTTGTCGCATTTGTCACAACAGGAATGTGTTTGTTCAAAATAGAATTAAGATTTGAGAACTCATTCATATTTCCAGTATAGTAGTCTTCTGATCCTTTACATATTTTTTTAAAATATCACCTAGTAGTTTTACTACCCCCCACCAAACTTTTAAAATTAATCATTTCTGGTTTAAATTCGGAGGTAATCATGGTATTTCTACATTCCTTACAATCCAAAAACATAATAGCTGCTTTGACGGCTTATCCAGCTGTATATAACCATATTCTCAACATATAGAAAATATTAAGATGGAATTGTTATAGAAGCCTCATCATTGTCAATAATAAAATTTACATAAATTACACTACCATCTTCAGAATCAATGAATTGGTTGTTGACAAAAATGAAATGCTATTCACACACAGCATATTTACATTACTTTGTATGACATTATTAACCCATTTCCTACATTCCCTCAGCTCATTTTCAGCAAGTCTTTTTTAATGCAGATTTAAATTGCCGCTTTGTTTGGTGGTTGTTCCAACCACCAAAAGTGATCTAATCAAGCCAAACAGACGTTCAAGGTGATCCCATCTTAATTTGTACGTTAACAGTAATTAAATTTATTAGAAGCAACATAATCATAAAAAATTCATTTTTTCACTAAGCAGAGATACTTTAAAACCTTATGTTCAACTTTCCCATTTGAATAAAAAATTGTTTTAAAAATGTTATCTGAGATAGAGAGCTGCTCAATATGTGGTATAACGTCGGTAATGAATGAATACCAAATAATGTTTTTGGAATATTTTGGAGCTTTAAATTATTTCCAAATGTACTAGACGAATTTAAAAATTCAAACGTTTTGTCAAAATAGTTTAAAAAATTATAAAACTTCTTCACATAGTTCGAACTTCTTAATATGAAAAATTATTATAATAACCTGGTGCAAACGGCCACAAATTTGTTTAAAATCTGCACAACAGGGTTCAACTTCATTATAATGTTTTCGAGGTTATGTGGCTAGCATTTATTTTATTTGCTAACAGCAATCCTCCATTTTTGTTGCAACATGAACAGATATTCTGTAAATGACCATGTGATACCGTGACCGTAACTGTAAATTATTTATCAGCTAGATACTGTCTCTGTAGTTTGATCATAAGGTCAATTCATTAGTATGCATAGTTTTTGATTCGCCTTACAGAGATGGAGAAAGTGGACTTTACATTCCAATGATTTGTGAAATTTGCTAAGGAATTGACCAAACTTACATTTCTTGCACGCCCGTCAAAAGTGACAGCAGATACCTCTATATGTATCTGCTTAATGTATAAATAATTTCACAAATACGTAAGCACGTTCTTCACCCGAGAACGAGTCAATAAAAGTAACCACATGGTATTTCCAAGAGTCATTTATACAAGTACACATAATACACACTTGTTTTGCTGTGAGCAAACTGTCATCATCAATTTCTGTACCCATGCCTTCAAAGCCTATTGTTCACTCTAGGAGTGATGTAACGATCACCATCTGTGGCATTGACAGAACAACCGTTCACTGCTGGGGTCTATGGATGCGTCAAGGTGTCCTTTACACTCTACTCCATCTGCGTTATAAGGTTAGACTTGATCGCGGTTGAGGGGAAAAAATGAAATCTAGAGTTAAATATTTTTGTTTCTTAAAAAAAACTGAATATAAATACTGCGAGACTTGAATATTTTTTTCAAATACGTCACATCGTGAACGAATGTCGTCCAATCATTCTAACAAGACGTGTCCGCTCGTTTCATTCCTTAAAGCAGCTACTAATCCGCCCTCTCAGATCTGTCCCGATTAAACGCACAAAAGCTTCCGCGAGCGCGGCAGTTGCCGCACCTGCCCTCGCGAAGGCTTCGGCGCGGCGACCGGGGCGCACCTGGCGGAGCAGTACGGAGTTAGCAGCGTCCCCGTGGTGCTAATCCTCGCCCGCAGAGCGCGCCCCCGCTGCGTCAACCCGTTCGCCTCCCCTTCAACAGCGCTTTCCATTGGTCGCGAGGGGAACAATTAGCCGATGGCAGGAAACTGCGTTCCGCCGGAGAAAGAGAGTTGCAATTACTCCTAACTGCGATACAATTACCGACCCCCCCCCCCGCATGCTTCCGACCAACCAAAGCGCTTTACAATTGCGGCGGCCAACAGAAATTCGCGGAGCGTTTGTTTTTATGCCGTGGGAGCCGAGCGACTTCCGCGTCTAAGTGTCCGCGCATATTAAAACGTTTAATTATTTTCGCGCGTTTTTTTCGTAATTGCTATATCGTCGGGACTCTTTGGAGCATTAAAATACAGTCAACGTCACTTCGCCTGCACATCGATCGATGTACGTCACTCCAACGTAACATATGAGTCGGAGGCGCTTGACAACGTGGCACAGTCGCATAAACTCCGCCCCTCTCTCGGACATCGAGAGATTTGGAGAAATACGATACCGTCTCTCCCGTTTATGCGTCGTTAATATTGAAAACCTTGACGGATGGCGCTGATCACAGGTATTTTACCTGTCGCAGTTTTGTTTTCCCTCTTCGTCTCTCCTGCGTCGGCCTCTCCCGTTCCCCATCGCCGCAATACTCGGCGTCATAAATTTATGCGCCCCTCTCCGCGGCCAGCAGACGTCGAATGGTGGGCAGAATGTGCAGGCGTTCTTCAGTTTGCACGGAACTTTTCGCTCGACGTCTCAAGGCGTTAATAATCTTTAAAGTCAAATCTACGAACTATTAAATGGTAGAAAGTAATAAAACATATATTTCAACAGAATGATCAAATAAATTTAATAATGGGAATATCCAATTATATTAAGCTTAATAAGATAAAAACAATAAAAATGTTTGTTAATTTTTCATTTAAACTTGGAAAAACTGAATATATATTTGATAAAGTAAATAAATTTCCAAATATCAAACGACAATTAATTTCAAATTCTGGTAGACGAAAACATTTCTAAAGTTTTTATGATTCGTGTTGTAGCGATTCCGCTCAAATACCAAAAGTTGGCGAGATCAGCCGCGCGATTGCGCTGCCCTACGAGCTTCCCCCCCTTGTTCCCTTATCAACTGTCGCTGGCGGGGAGGTGAGGGGAGGGGTAGCTGTGGCTCTTACGAGGAGAAAAAAGAAGGCAGTCTAACGGAGTCAACGGTCGGAGTCGGACGCGAATAGTGCGAAACTTTCATATGCCTGTTACAATGGGACGAGAGATTATAGGACCATTACGTCGCGCGATTGAGAGTAAATGTTTCTCAGTGCTAGTGATTGAATAGGCAACGGAGATAAACTATTCGTGCAAAACACCAATAGGTAACTTGTGAACAGTTACGTGGCGCATGTAAGAGACTCTATACAGAACATTGTTCGAGTTTACACCAGCATTCTTCGGAGAAAGTAGAGCTACTTGGCCCGATATCTCTACGCAACCCGTAGTTGACCGCGTGACCACTATCTTGGTTTTGCAATCAAGAGACGTTCCGCAGGAGCGCCGTAGGCCGGCGGAGGCCACATAACCACAGGCCGCTGCAAGGTCTTGACAGCGGGCAGCGCTGCGCTTCCTTTGCACCGCGCCGCGCTACTCTGCCGATAATCCACCTGCATTCCCGGGAGGAATGGAGTAACCTTGCCATACCGAAGGAGCATCGCAGGCGGGCGGAAGTCTAGCGCACCCGCTGCGCTACCATTACACCGCGCCGCTCAGCCTGGACGCTGCAAGCATCAACGGGAGGGACGAGGTCTTTCTTGGAGGCCAACTGAGAAGGCATCAAGGGATCCCGTCGCGAGTGCATGGTCTTCAAATAAAGGGGAGTACTACCTACAAATAAACTGAGAATCTTTTTTTTTATAATCTGAGAGAAAATAACGATGAACTTTATAACATTGAATATTGACTAGTAAAATTAAAAGTAAATATGAGTAAAGGTACTAAAAGTGAAGATAAACTTTATAAAATTGAATATTGAGTACTAAATTTAAATATAGAATTGATAGAGGGTACTAGAAGCATTTGCGCAAATTGCTCACTAATCAATTTTTTTTGTCATTGATTTATTTTTGCTTGTGTGTTGTTTTGTGGTAAGAGTCAATAGTATTGGCAACTTTATTTTTTTGTATTTTTTGTTTAACAAGTGCATAATTATATTGTTGAATGGTTTTTCCACTTGATGTTGTCGTGTTTTTCTTCAAAATTTCACAGAAAGCCCAAAACCCTCGATATATCCCTCGAGAAGACCAGAATGAACGGTCACATAATTGGCGCCTAACGTGGTGGGCTCGAAATTTTGAAGAAATTTACGCAATTGATGAAATTAACTTTGTCTACAGCAGTGTTTCTTGCAACTTTGATATTGGGGCAAGATTCTATAGTGATGGTTAATGGTATTCCTGTATGTAAATAGTGTAGGATGAAAGACTTACTCATAGTATTCAACGGAATATTGTTACAGAATTGTTTGTTAAATTCAAAAGAAACAATCATTGGTCAATAATAGGGTGAAGTGTATTATAGAGTTCATAAATTGTTTAGTTTGTCACTTACAAAGGTTTAGAAAAAAAAATGGCAGATTCAGATAGGACGGAGATGTTTAATCGGCAAAGAAATATAGAAACTGTAGGGGAAAGTAGTGAGGAATCAGATAGGAGTGAGGATAGAGAAGTGTTACTAGAGGGTAGTGGAGGTTTCTCAACAGTAACAACTAGGGAAGGTGAAGAAGAAACAAGATCTACTGACACTCCAACTGGAAGAGAATCAACGCCTACGATATCTCAAGATCAAGAGGGAGAAATAGAGAGAGCAAATAGAATGATGGCTAGGTTGATGCAACAATTTATGCAACAAATCGACATCAAAATGCATTCTCAAACAGAATCAATAACTAGTCAGATGATAGAGAATAATAACAAATTAGAGGAAAAGATGGTAGAAAATAATAACAAATTAGAGAAAAAGATGGTAGAAAATAATAGTAAATTAGAAGAAAAAATTAAAGGGAACAATGCTAAATTAGAAGGGCGATTTGGAGAATTAGAGAATAAATTCAAAGGGTTATCAGAGCAATGGAAGGTTATAGTGAAGGAAGAAATTCAGACAGAATTAGCTAGCATTACTGATCAACTAGAAGAAAGAATGCAGAATCTTAGGCAACAAATTCAACTTCAATGTGACACTAAAGTCAATGGCATTGAAGAAAAGGTTGATACACAGATAGCAATAGTTGCAACTATTTCTGATAAGCAGTCATCTTTAGAGAAAGAAGTAAATAAATTTCAGAAAGAATTGTCAGATGTAGCACAGGCTCAAGCAACTAAATTAAATAATGCTATTAAAGATTTGACTGAATATGACCACCAGTTAGAAAAACAAATTAAAGAATGCAAGAATGAGGTAGAAGAGTTGAGTACCAAAGGAGGACATACTTGTCTAGGGCCAGGTAGTATAACTCCTTTGTTATTGACTTTGCCTCCCCACTTGACTTTTAGCGGATTGAACACTGAGAATCCATGCACCTTTTTGAAAGCGGTGGAAAATTATTTCTCATTACATATGGTGAAAGAAGATAAAAGGGTCAGGATTATTTATCAGATGTTAAAATCCAATGCAAAAACTTGGGCAGATACTCTAGAACCTTTGCCCCCAACATATCTGGAATTTAAGCAGAAATTCCTTTCCAGATATTGGAATCATGAAATACAAACGGACTATAAGATAGAACTTTTATGTGGATCATGGAAGAGAGGTGGCTGCAATATGCAAGAGTATGCTACAGAAAAATTGGCAGGACTCAAATTATGCACTCCAACAATACCAGAAGAAGAAATGGTGTGTCTTCTTATCCGACACTTTCCCAGCCAAATTCAAAACCTATTGAAGAACTTGTTACCTCTAACGGCTGAAAAACTTATTACTCAATTAGGTTCTTATGATGCTACTTATCAAAGAATAGAGAAGCAAAGCAAACCGAAGACAGGCACCACAGTTTCATCTACAATAGTTGAAACAAAACAAAATTATTCCAAGAATCAAATCAGAAAAACCGGAACGAAGAGGAAAACAAGAAGGAAATTCACAGAAGCCGATCAAGAGATAAGAAGAATCCATCAGATGGAAGGGCGTGTGGAGAATGGAAACCTACGCCGAGTACATCGAAAGGAACAAACTTCTGAGGTTTGGGGCGATTAGTCATCCCGCGTCGAACCTAGCAAACAACAACAGGAACGAGGTGACTATCTTGTCGTGGGAATTAGCAGATTTTGAGGAAATAACAGGAAGGGAAGAGATTCTTCAAACAAATGTAAATAAACGACGTTGTCCGATGATCCAAGTCAAATGTAATGAAATTATCTTGTCAGCTCTGGTAGACACCGGTTGTATAGCTTCAATTATCACAGAAGACACAGTGCAGTATCTATTAGACAATGGTGTAGACATTCCAATGCTGCCACTAACTAAGTCATATATTATTGGGGTGAATAAGAAAAAGTCATGTCCAATAAATAAGCAAGTAATGCTTGATTTAGTTATAGGTACTACCAAATGTGAAGTAGTATGTATAGTAGCAAAGGATCTGCTCTATCCATTGATACTAGGAATGGATTTCATGTCACAGTATTCAGTAATAATTGATGTTCAACAATACAAGTTGATTATTCCACCGAAGGATTTGGTAGACCTAGAATGCAATGATCCTGGGGGAAAAAAATTTATACATCACAATGTGTCGAACTACAGAATCTGGAAGATTTAATAAAATCTACAGTACAAGATAATTCAAATTTACTATCTGATCAAAAAGAACAATTAGTAGCAATGCTGCTTAAGTATAAGAAGGTGTTTGAAAAATCTACAAAACCTGTTAGAAGTTTCCAATTTGAAATCGAATTAACCACTCAAGAACCTTTTGTAGGCCATCAATATAGAGGTGGAGAGAGTTCCTAAGCCATCTGACTTAGAACATAAACAATATACAAAATTCTTTCAACTGTTCCAAGGACCATATAATATAAACAGGATCATCGAACCCAATGTAGCCGAATTAACTAATAATGAGCAAATAATAGGAAAATTTAATTTCTATAGCCTAAAGCCATTCCATGAATAAAAAAAAAAAAAAAAAATCTTAACGTTCTCAAAAGAAGAACAGATTTTTTTTTTCTTTGAGAAGGGGGCTATGTAGCGATTCCGCTCAAATACCAAAAGTTGGCGAGATCAGCCGCGCGATTGCGCTGCCCTACGAGCTTCCCCCCCTTGTTCCCTTATCAACTGTCGCTGGCGGGGAGGTGAGGGGAGGGGTAGCTGTGGCTCTTACGAGGAGAAAAAAGAAGGCAGTCTAACGGAGTCAACGGTCGGAGTCGGACGCGAATAGTGCGAAACTTTCATATGCCTGTTACAATGGGACGAGAGATTATAGGACCATTACGTCGCGCGATTGAGAGTAAATGTTTCTCAGTGCTAGTGATTGAATAGGCAACGGAGATAAACTATTCGTGCAAAACACCAATAGGTAACTTGTGAACAGTTACGTGGCGCATGTAAGAGACTCTATACAGAACATTGTTCGAGTTTACACCAGCATTCTTCGGAGAAAGTAGAGCTACTTGGCCCGATATCTCTACGCAACCCGTAGTTGACCGCGTGACCACTATCTTGGTTTTGCAATCAAGAGACGTTCCGCAGGAGCGCCGTAGGCCGGCGGAGGCCACATAACCACAGGCCGCTGCAAGGTCTTGACAGCGGGCAGCGCTGCGCTTCCTTTGCACCGCGCCGCGCTACTCTGCCGATAATCCACCTGCATTCCCGGGAGGAATGGAGTAACCTTGCCATACCGAAGGAGCATCGCAGGCGGGCGGAAGTCTAGCGCACCCGCTGCGCTACCATTACACCGCGCCGCTCAGCCTGGACGCTGCAAGCATCAACGGGAGGGACGAGGTCTTTCTTGGAGGCCAACTGAGAAGGCATCAAGGGATCCCGTCGCGAGTGCATGGTCTTCAAATAAAGGGGAGTACTACCTACAAATAAACTGAGAATCTTTTTTTTTATAATCTGAGAGAAAATAACGATGAACTTTATAACATTGAATATTGACTAGTAAAATTAAAAGTAAATATGAGTAAAGGTACTAAAAGTGAAGATAAACTTTATAAAATTGAATATTGAGTACTAAATTTAAATATAGAATTGATAGAGGGTACTAGAAGCATTTGCGCAAATTGCTCACTAATCAATTTTTTTTGTCATTGATTTATTTTTGCTTGTGTGTTGTTTTGTGGTAAGAGTCAATAGTATTGGCAACTTTATTTTTTTGTATTTTTTGTTTAACAAGTGCATAATTATATTGTTGAATGGTTTTTCCACTTGATGTTGTCGTGTTTTTCTTCAAAATTTCACAGAAAGCCCAAAACCCTCGATATATCCCTCGAGAAGACCAGAATGAACGGTCACAGTGTAAAATAATTGACCTATTGTTCTTCTGATTTTTGTATAATGCAGAGATTTTACTTATTTATTTATCGTCGAAAGAGGAAAATCTACATGGCGTAGTTGGATAGGTGCGGTGTATTTCATACTCGGTGCTACAACAGCTCACATTATTTCTAAATTTTCAGTTTTCGAAAATTCAGAGTTCAACGAAAATGAGACCTACCCAATTCTTTTAGGCTTTCCTGGTTTTATCTATGGAAAAATATTGAAGAAAAAATTGGAGTTGATCTCTGAGAATTCATTTATAATTTGCATTAACTTCACGCACACATTACACAAAAACTACTGGTATTTTTAAAACACTGAACAAGTACTTTTTTTAAAGAGCTGATTTTTTTAAAACAAGTTTTGCCTAAAGCAAAAATCTCTCTCTTCAATTTTGTAATTTTCAAATGTTAAATTTTTGCCATTTCCAAAACTACAGACTTTGCCGGAAATGAGACTAGCGCCAATGTTTTTGCCGTCTTTGATACATACGAGGAGAAAATTTAAAGACAAAAACATCAGCCATTTTTTGAAAAAAAATAAAACATTTGGAAGTTGCCTATATTTCACTCGAAATTACACGAAAATTCATTTTTGAAGAATTGTTTAAAATAATCATGTACATTTTAAAAAGTTGTTTTCACATTTCTAATTGAAGTTAGTGAACATTTGAAAGCACTGGTGCTACAGAATGACCCAAACTTTCCCGTATTAATTGGGGGTTTTCTTACAAGAACCGAACAAGTTCAAAGTCCCATATTTTAAGATATTTCACCAAATTTTTCCCACTAACTGGCGCTATCTGCTGAGACAGTTCCATTCGACAAGTTTCAAACACACAGGATGATACGGGGCGGCGAAGAACCGTAAATGAATTACTACGCAAGTCTATACTACGAAGGTTTTGGTGCTTCCTGAAAAATCTTCAATTTGGACCATTTTGGTTCTTGTAAAGACCCCTCCAATTAAATTTATGATCTCTTTTGTCTGGATTAGTTTTTCGGTTTTGTCATCACCGTCTTTCAAGCTGGCGCCTAAATCCATTTTTTTCACATTTTCTCTAGTTTTTGCGGTTCTAATAGTAGGACTGAGAATATAAGGATAATGTAGAATAGTAAATTTGGTCTTCTACGTACATTGGAGCCTTTTTAATGACAATGTCGTGAAAATGTTTCTGAAAACGCACAATTTTGAGATCTTTTTCGCAAAAAACTTTGACGTTTTCAAACTTTATTAAAAGTCATTTAAAGCATATCTACTCATTAAAGCAATAATATATAAAAAAAAAAGTCGGTTATGTAAATTCTTAACGATCTTACGGAAAGCGTAGGCAAATATTAAACCCTCTTGAAGCGCGAATGTATGTATTTACAATGAAAATGTTTTTCCTTATTTTGTGTTTTTTATTTATCCTTTTATTTTTTATTTTTCTACAAAATTGCTTAATATAACTTTGATATAAATATAATAAAAACACCTGATGATGTGTATAAATATTATACGAAATATAGTATTACAAAATTATATGGACAGTAAAACTTTTTTGTAACCAAAACATTCGACAGAAACAAATTGAAAACATTTTGTAACAATTACAAGTACAATCTTACTACGTTTTAACCAAAAGAATTTACATAAGACGTAACCCTAACTTTCAAACGGAAAGCAAGTTTTACCAGATCTTTCAAAATAAACTATTGAACAACCTACTTGACTTAGAAGACAGTTAATTGTTACCACTAATTCAATGAAAATGGAGCTGTAGCAAGAAAATGAATACAACTGATAGATGAAGACATGAGTTTGCGTGTTTAATATACTCTGAACACTTAACCACGTTAACATAATTTACACTCGAGCACACTTCGATGACGTGTTACAAACCACATAATTTACAACTAATTTGCAACTAAGTCTATGTAAATTATAAATAAGCAGTTTTAGTGAAATACATGTCGAACAGATTCCGCCGCAGAAATAGCCTTAACGAATTACACGAATAAATATTTGGAAGAAAACAAATCTTCAAGAGCACGCAGTTGAAAATAAACAGTACTTACTGTGACGACACGGATGACACACAAGACACATGCCCGCGTCCATCGTGATAAAAGTATTCTGACACCTTCCGCATTCAGTCCAAGGTCACTAGATATCGTCGTCACAGCCACATAGTAATACGACTTGCAAGGAGTTGTGCTGATAAGAGACTGCCGTCCCGTTTCAGTCGTGCACCAAAGGGGAACGGGGGAAGTAAAATCCGCCCAACTTTTCTTGACCGAGGGTTTGAAGAAATGCTGGTAGAGTGGTGGTATTAGTTATAAAGACGGCCACTAGAGTATTTGAAGTAAAACCAATCAGCGGAAAATCATATTCAAAACTGCTACTGGCGCGGCCAGGTCGGGAAAATAATTCTAAGATATGTCCTCTATACTATATTTAGAACTTTTTCATTATAGCTTAATTAATATATACTCTCATACATTTTTGATAGAAATATTCTCAGATTCGTATTTAAAGTCGCCTCTCACGTTTTGTAATACATGACTGGTACTTTCGTGACTTAGGAAGCACATTGACTTGTTTGCCTGACGTGATAAATCTTACTTTATTACAAATAATTTCTTCTCATCAACGTTGCCAGTCTACTAAATAGTAACTAACAAGACAAACATTTGTTAATGACTTAAAATACTCGAAATCAATCTTTCATTCGAAGATCTGCGGAAAGTTGGTGGAAATAGTATGTAAAAGATATTGACGAAGAGTGTGATAAATTGGTTTCCTTGAACCTTATTTTCTTTACAGTGTGTTCCTGGGGATTGTAAAGGGTCATTAGCAGGGCTCTGATTCTGATGACATCTCATCTTTTCATTGGAGCATTCTAGACGTAGCAAACTTGTAAATAAATGTTTATCACAATATTTAGGTGATGGGATGAAATGTATGATTATGGGGTCCTTTTTTGTTTTATTCGCTATTTTTCAATTTTCAGCTAATTGTTACTCATTTTGTTTCATTTTCTTGTTTTTTGTTAGTGAATTTTTCATGAATTTACTAGGACACACTCATTCAAAGTTTTTATTGCATCATTAGTTCATGATGAAACTCATTACTGCTCTGTTTTTTGAAGTCCCAAAATTAACTGTAGGTCCACCCCCGAGTGACCCTCCCCCTACAGATACGGAAAAAGATGCGACGAGGGAGAACTGTAGTTCTCCGGGAGCAATTGCATAACATGACAGTTAAGGCAATTGGCAGGTCCGTGATTTCAATATAATTGTATTTCAATATAATTATAACCAACCGAATTATTTAATGAATATAATTATAACAACCAATAAAACAACCAAATTATATATTTTTAAATGGTTATGTCACAATTGAGTTAATTGAGCAATTCTCGATAATATCTAACCCTTAGGTACAATATCTTCTGGATATCAAAGTGATTAAAGATTCTAAGTCAATCTTTTTCTAGTCATTATACTTAATATCTTATGAAAGTGATTTTTTCAAAATCTCTTCGAAAATTAATGACTTTGTATACAATTATGAATAATAATTAATAAGAGTTGGTCAAAGTTATGAATCTCCATTTCCAGAGTTGGGAAGTAAGGGGAAACCTCTTTGGAACTAAAGTTTAAGTCGCATTCATCGGGGTAGAAACTTCCCTGAGCAAGACGAAGACAAAGGCGATAGCTGCGACAGTGAATATATGTGACAAGCTCTCCACTCTATCCACCAACCACATCCATCCGCTGGACATAATCTGTAAACTCCGACCTAGGTATAATGGGAATTAGTTGATGCTTCGAAAACGGTGCAGTTGACGTTTTGTTACGGGTCACCAAGTTCATGACGAAGCTTGGGCTCTCGGATTAGACGATTAGTATAAAACGTTCGTGAGTATTTTCAACAGTGGTAGATTTCACCTCATAGGGGGAACTATCGACCGCGGAGGTCACGGTTCTTGGTGGATGATTGCTTATGGCAACCCGTACCCCGAGTATCACGGCAGCACTCACGTCGTCAGCTTCAAAGCGGAGCCAGTGAGTAGGTGGATTGCTACTGTCCTTTGGGCGAGATTGGGTGTAAGGTTTCGTCAGTCGGCACCTTCTGTACAGCAGAGCGTCGAACAAAAATCCTGCTGTGAAAGTACAGAAGGGGAGCATGAACCCTTCTCAGGGTTGCCTGCGTTCCGGCAGCACTCACGTCGATAGCTTCAAGGTAGTGGAAGCGAGTTCGGTCCGGGAGCCCCCTATTGGACACTTGGCTTCATTGTGGCTGTATCCCGACACTGAACGTAGAGTAGGGACTTCTCCCAGCACATTGTGAGTGGCGCATTGATTCGACAGCGGCAGTAGGCTGGAAAGCCAGTAGCTCTGAGCTGGCAGAGCGTCCCGACCCAGGCATTGAATGGGAAGGCTACTGTAAAGAGTAAACTGCGTTCTGGCGGGATCCAGATACTAGCTTTCATTGTCCCGACCGCTGACCCCTTGTGCGTTGGCGGGGGTGCGGATAGGGGCTAACGCCTAGGAGCCCACCTCGGGGCCCTCTGGTAGAACATAAGGCGCGGACATTTAAGCACAAACTGAACTTCAGTTTCACCATTTTTAAATCTCACCACTTTAAATAAAATTCGTCGAACTCAGAATCAGAAAAAAGGAAAATATTAAATGAGAAGAAAATTCGTTTGTGAACTTTATTTTGAAAATATTAAATATACAAATGAAAATATTGAACATACACATGTACTTAAAATTTAAAGTCATCACGAGTCTTACGATTTCTTCTCTTCAGAGTTCAGTCTGTCCCTGAGCGAATGGAGATTCTGCATTAGTGTTTAAATAAAACACCCCAGATGTGCTGAAACAAAAGTTTTATCATATATTTTGGTTTTTTATTTGTTTATTTAATACTGTACTAGTGGCCTGGAGAAGCAAAAAGGTGAATAGAACCACACAAAACGGGTTTCCAAAATGTACCACGCACCCTTCTCAAGGACAATAAATAAATAAATTCTCAGATAATACTGATATAAACTAAATATTTTAACAAAATATTCTTCACGAATACCGCAATAATGATATAATCTAAAGTCAGTACAGCTGTTCTTTATATACGAAACATATTTAAAACGTTACTGTACCATCACACAACACGTAAAAAAATAACATTGAATAGCGACAAGCCTTTCCTTTGGAGCCCTGCGCTTGCATGATGCCAGTTATGTCAAAAGCAGTGACACACCAATATGAGAATTAAGTCGGAACACGCTGTATGAGAACAGAAGGAACACAATAAAATATTTGCTATTTTTTGTTCAAAATGAATATTTTCCGAGTTCCTGGGTATCTAATATAACGTTAGAGACATCTCACACGGCCGGAGACTGCATAGTTTTCTTTCAATTTCTGTGCGCATTAAAAATTAATAATATATGATTCCGTGTGATCTAATAGTCATTTATGCACTAAGGGCGCTCGTTATAATATTCGAGCGGTGAAAAAAAGCCCGTATGCCCTTGGCTCAAAGGTATTTTATTCCCCCGAGTTCATTGGAACCAGTTAACGCCCATGGTTCATACATAATTCTATTTTTGACTTAATTTAGTTGATTCAGATTTACTTAGTAATTATCTATCTTAACTTGACTCGGTTTGTCTTTTCGTATTCCCCAACCCAAATTCCCTCAAACGCCCATGGTTCATACATAATTCTATTTTTGACTTAATTTAGTTGATTCAGATTTACTTAGTAATTATCTATCTTAACTTGACTCGGTTTGTCTTTTCGTATTCCCCAACCCAAATTCCCTCTAATAATTCCCTCCATTAGAGAACATGTCGCATCATTGAACTGTTTTTGTATTTCCCTCGTATCCACGATCCTCTTGATCCAGGTATGCAATGTATATCAAGCTTCGTATCGAAGACAATAAGCAATAACGTATCAGTAAAAAATAAAATAATAAGACTACTGATAATTGTAGTGTTATGACCATTCCTCACGTGAAATGTAAAGTAATGAAAATTAAGGGTTTCTCTTAAAGAGGACGAAGAAGAATTGTTTTCAGTATTTATCATTAAGATTTTGATAATCTTGTTTCATTATCTAGTCGTGAATAGTTTTCCGGAATAATCTAAAAACTAATCCGTTAAGAGCATGATATCTGAGAACGCAACAATAGTAGTAATTGATTAAATTAGTGAATCAGGAATGCCTATAATCCAAATATTTCAATAGCCGTTTATAAAACAAAGAACCGTACATTACCATTCTCTTTAAAATATTTTTATTTAAGTTCATAACTAGAAGTTCATACTCTCAAACCACAATTTCTTATAATGCTCTTCTTCGTATTACAATTTTAGTGGTATGGAGTAAACATATTTCATTGTCACCTGAGCCTAATATTAAAAATATTAAAAACGGTGGCTACGAATTGGTTAGAAATAACCATTTTATATCTAAAAGAATTATAGTTCTAGTTTGTAGTTGTATGATTATAGTTGTTACGAGGATTATGTTCCGAAGTAAAAACTCTTTTAATGAGTAAAAAGCATTTTAGTAACCCATTAAAGCCTGATCGTTTTAATTTTATACAAAATTTAACACGTTGACAAAATGCCAATTAACTGAAAATGGTAATAAATGTTTTAATGTAGTCATTAATTTTACGGTTTTATTCTTAATCAATCCACAACATTTTAATATAAAATTTAAGAAGATATGATGACTTATTATAAGTTAGAAATATTATAAGCTAAGAAATAATATTTATTTATGTGATACACATTTTATTTGACTCACCTGGGTGGAGACCATTCTCCCATAGTAACATGTTCGTTAGAACTGCACTTTCCTTCAGTAAACGCCTCATAACTTGTGCATTTCGTTGCAATAAATTCTTTTGATGAAATTGATTCAAGGTAAAAGTCAACGACACGACTGTGGCTGCAACCACCTGTGAAGTAAAGTAACGAGAAAGTTGTATTTTGTATTTAATATAATTTATGTTTGGGTTGATCAAAAAATTGTCAACAAATTGGGTAGAAAGAGAATCTCTCGATGTACGATCAGTTACTCTGCAATCACAGAGTAAGAGAATAGGTTTTACACCTATTCTCTTACTCTGTGATTGTTGTCTCTTACTCTGTGTTGATCCCAGTCTAAAACTTAAACTTTTTGGAACTGATTGGAAAAACGTGATTTGTGAAATACAAGAAAGAATTTAATTTATTGGTGTAGGCCTTTCAATATTAAACACTCGAGTGTATATACATAATTTACAGTTGAAAACAAATTTTCCTAGTGAGAACTTGCTCTTGTTGATTTGCAAAGTATTAATGATAACGACCAATGAGTTCTCAAAAGTTTCAAGCAAGCATATCTGAATGAGGTGCATTTAAGACCAAAACATCTGCCTAAGGAGCTTTATTATTATTTTTGGGTAGAGGACTATTACGTACGAATAGTGATATATTGACTAACAAGATGTGGGACGGAAATTAACTGTACAATTAATAATATTTTAGTAACTTTTCTTGTTATAATTTTTGCAGATACTTATTATAGATTTATGCAGTAAATCTTCATACATTTTTTTAAAGAAAATGTCATATTTTGTCAAGAGAAAGTGCTATGGTATTTTTTCGCCTGGACTTAATGAATGTATTTGTGAAGCGTTAGACAGCTAATCAGTAATGAAAATATAACTTAAATTCATGCACCATCCACCATCCGTTTTAAAGGTGCAGTTTCACTGACATTACGATGTATTATAAAAGAATATAATATCTCTACTTTGAACTTTGCCGACATTTCCCAGATATTTTCCAAATTTCGTATTTCATACTCTGATAAATTCACCAAAATTAATTTTGTAATTAAAAATGCAGATTTGAACTTACCAGGACCGCTGCAACCTGGTTGTACAAAACCTCCGTTGGGATAAAAGTCTGCGTCCCCTATATTTGCATTCTTCCCTAAGGCGTTTCCGTCAGTATGGATCACTTGAACAAATTTAGCATCTGTTGGATCCAATTGATCTTCCAAGGGATTGTTATCAAAAAGCTCACTGGCAGGATCCAATCCTTTGAATAATAAAGCACATTTTTATTTTAAGAATTGTAACAATCCAATTTACACAACACAATCACAATTTTGTTTTTGAATACATTTAAATGATCATCAACAACAACAACAAAATTGGCTTGCGAAATAAAATTAAAGATTTCTTATTTTGGGTAAAATGTAAACAAGAGGAGTTACGAGAGCTGGTACTTTCTTGCATTATTTCTAACTGCTCCACTATATTGTACTATTACATAAAACTGCAACAGTGTTTTCAACCAGAAATTTTTTTCCGTTCAGAGACCCGAACTTAACTCAGAGTTAATTTTCCGTCACTCATACCACCATGCCACAAAAGCGTGGTCCAACTCGGGCGGACGCTTAAAAACGTAAATACTCGCCTCATGTGAAGTAACCACAAAAATCAAAATATCCTTTTCAAACTCCCAAAGACTCGAGTTAATTCAGATCGATCGGGAAATATGAATTTTGAAGAAAATCGCCTGAATGATTTAGGTGCTAGCATTGACCACAGACAGATTTTTGCCGTCAATCAATTTTTCGGTATCAAGGAGCCACAATACATGGATTCATCGAATCAGCCGATTTTCTTTCGAAATTTATATTCCTAGGTGAAACTAAACGAACACAAGTCTTTACAAGTTTTAACAGCCTCAAAAACATTTTCAAAATTTTCGCAAAAATTGCACCGATTTTTGTTGTTAAACTTTGTTCTTGATAGCGTAAAGGACGCTTAAGTAAATGGTACAGGTTTCAAGTTCATTAAAAAGCCAGATGTTTCAAAAATTGTAAGAGTGCAATTTCATTTGAGCGTTTCCCACAACAATAACATTGAAGATATAGATTTTTTTCCCTTAATGAAATTTGTTTTTTAAAGATAGACTCTGGTTCTTTTTATAAAAATCACTCAAATTTTCGGAGCCAATAACTATACTGCGATTTTCGTAACTTTGCCCCTGACAGGAATCAGCTGTTTCGCTGCCATCCAATCGGAAGCCTATATTTCCCTATAGTGACGTCACTACGGTGACGTTCAAGCTTCCGATTGGATGAAATCGTTAACAGCTGATTTCTGTCAAGGGCATAGTTCAGAAAATCGCAGTATACAGACACGGGCTGATTTTGTTCACAACAACACACTCAGCAAATGGCGGCTATGAATCTCTAACAAAAATTTTAGTATTTCAAAATCTCATTTTTAGACTAAGGTTATTTTTTAACCCTTCAATTAATTGACAAGGCGCTTGACTTGCCTACGACTTCAGCGGTAGCTCCTCCGCCCACCCGGTTGCCGATGACGCCCGCCACGTGACCGCCCATGCTGTGCCCGATGATGATCAGGTCGTCCGGGCGGAGGCCTCGCTCTTCGATCAGCTGGTTCGCCACTTGGCCCACGTAGTCGCCCACTTGCACGGCGCTCTTGGAGGAGATCGTGTTCACCGCTGACGCCAGACCCGACCAATCCACGAGAATTACGTTGAAACTTTTGCCAGTCGCAAAGTACGCTGTATATAAACAAATGCATGTTACTTCCTCTCAAGAATATTTACCATTTTGTAGTTGAAGGGAAAATATATTTTAGTTTAGTGGAATTAATTTCAGTGAAAAATTGGCAATAGACTGATTATGAAAACAGACAGAACACAGTTTTCTTAGAAGAGGCATTAAAGCTAATAATTTCACAATACATTATCGAAATAGCAGCTTTCATGAAAGTATGTTGGCGAATTGTCCAATTAAACTAACAGAGCGCGCGATATACAGAGTGAGTCGCGTAACTTTAGCACTTCCTGTAACTTTTGAACGGTTGAATATATTGCAATGCAGTTTTCACAGAAGTGCATGAGGGGAAGGGGCTAATAGATACGTGCATTAATTTCTATTGCATCACTTGTATTTTACGAGATTTTTTAGGTAACTTTGTTTTTTCAAATAGAGCTATTCATATATTTTCAGTCCACCATGACGAGCGTAAAAAGACGAATCCAATGATGTACATATTGTCATATGTAAGATCAGCATTTTTTTGATTAATTTTGATTTTTGCGACTGGGGTTTAACAGACATTTTCAATAGTGCACCACACAAGGTCACGCAGCGCTCCACTAGCAACGCGCGCCCGGGCAAAGGAAGGGAGATTTGAAGATACGAAACATATTCCAAATATTCACAAGACCATTGCAGTTTTTTTCAATCTTCCATCCTTGTGCTTTCCATCCTTCCGCATTTTCAGATTTTCGACTTTCTTTGATTGAAGGAATTAAAGGATGGAAAATAAGTATTTGTCATAAGTTTGTATCGTAATAAAATTGTTTATAACTTCAACTCCATTACTCGTATCCTCCAGTACTAAAATCCCTTCCCTTTCCCGACCCCGCGTTTGCTGGGGGAGCGCTGCGTGACCTTGTGGGGCTGAGTTACAATGAAAATATCCGTTAAACACTAATCGCAAAAAAATCACAATTACCCCAAAAAATGCTTATCTAACATATGGCAATATTTATATCTTTGGATTCGTCTTTTTACGCTTGTCATGATAGACTGAACAAATATGTATAGTCCCATTTGAAAAAACAAAGTTACCTCAAAATTTTGTAAAATACAAGTGATAAAAGAGAAATCAATACACTTATCAATTAGCCCCATTCCCTCATTCATTTCCGTGAAAACGGCATTGCAATATCTTCAAACGTTCAAAAGTTACAGGAGGTGCTAAAGTTACGTGACTCACTCTGTATTTTACTATCTCATATAGGCTACTCCGTTCATTAAAGATTTACGTAATCAAACACCACCAATGTTGTATTTTGACAGAAAAAGACTTACCTATTAAAACATTACGTAATCAATAGAGATAATACGAGTACGTATGTGCTGTTTTAGCACCATTAGTTTTCCCTTCAAAGGCATTTTTTAATTATTTTTTATATTAGTTAATATATTGTTGACCTTACATAATTGTCCCAAGTACTATAGAAGATGATCATGAATAAAACAACGGCCGAATATATTATAAACATCCTTATAAAAAAGAATCAAATTAAACAACGAAATACGAGACCGTTTAGGTGTTTTAAACATGAACATTTGGTTTCAGATTAATTACTAATGTAATAATTGTTGGCTAATTTCAATGAAAGAAATTTATTATATTTACCATCTCTAAAAGTCTCAATGTTTTTAGCGTTGGACATACCACCATGGACTACGATCCGCGTTGGGAACTTTGGATCGAAATTAGAACTGGAAACGTTCAATGCGATCAAATCCGGAGTGTCCGGGTTCTTTCTGTAATAATAGGAAAGCATGAATATGCATTGTAGAATCTATATCTATAATTTTTAGATCACAGACGATGAACTATACTAAAATATTCACTAAAAAATGGAAAATAAATAATGAATCTTAATAATACTGTGTTTTTGTTCTTACTTCTTTTAAAGTATATTAATAAAGCATTATTACGATTAGGAATATACTCCTTTTGGTTCATTTTTGCTATCCAAAACGTCCAAATTGATGAAAAGTATTTCATGCACAGGAAAACATTTTTTAAAAATAGAAAAGTGTATGTTGTATTTATTTTATTTACGAGGCTATAGACTCTTCATAATAGCGAATAAAATTTTGATTATCATTTACGGATGCTGAAATATTTTTTTTATCTCGGGCCCTAGCGAGGCACGCGTACTTGATTGCGACGCAGCAAACTTTGTCCTAACGCAAGCTAACATTTTTTTTTATATTTTACTGAAAATTGAGAAAAAATAAAACCAAATATTACGACTTTAAAGAAATTTTATTCCAGAAACATACCTTATAGTTCTTATCGTCACTAGAATAGTGACCTATATAACCAACCTCATAGATAATGTTCTCTTTACCGTCTTAAATAATAATGTAATAGTTTAGCCATCTATTACAAATGAAATAGGTAGATAACATGAAGTGACCATTGGTTTATGAACCGGGTATAGAACTTTATGTAGAAACTTCCAGAGCGGAATATAGAAAAACAAGTGAAGGTGATCTAAGAGAAAACGAGTATTTCAGGCGAGCATGTGAACGCCGTGGTTAATTAATGGTTGCATGTTACTAGTCAACGCACAAAATTATAAGGAACACAATAAAGTTTGTTTCAGCTAAATCGGGTCACAGAAACGCATAATATCGCGAGTTTTGTGATCATGACATTGATTTTAACATGTTACAGAACTAAAACAACAATGGTCGTGACGTCCCTTCAGAAAAGTTTGGATATATTAATAAATTAAACGAAAACTAGTGTGTCTACCGAGATTTGGCATATACCAAAGTATTCCGTGGGATACGGGCCAAATTATAAACGTGGTGACACAATTTTAGGACGCCGAACATTAATAGATAAACATTATGTTACATGAGTTAATTGAGAAATAAACGAGCGATGTTTGTAGGCATGAGACGCACGAAAAAGCATTCTTTTAACAAAATGAAGCGAGAAAAGTGATGTCTAAGAAGTGGAATGGATACGAAATTTTAATTGGGAATTTTACAATATAATAAGACAATCCAGGAAGTGTTAGAAATTAATAATAAACTATTTTTATAAGTTATAAAGCAGAAGACAGTAGAGGCGCTATTGTTTTGTTCGGAAAAAAGCTATAAATGCTTTAGGACAACAATGGGAGAGAGACGAGGGAATAGCTTGGTAGCGAGAGGCAGAATCCGCGTCGCTTGTTGCAAGAATAATTTTAAAAAATTTGGATTTGTAATTTTTGATGAAGTGTTCTCTTCTGGACTCGTACTAGTGAACTATTATAAACTGTGAGAGGAGTGAATAACTTCGTGGCGAGTTGTACTCCGCGTCACTCGTGATATTATTTTAACACGCGAACTTATAGAATTTCGAGAAGGTGTTGCTCCTTCGGACTTGTATTCGCAAGGTGGCGGAACTGTATGCCGTGTGATGTGAACTATTTTAGTGGTAATATATAAAGCTATGCCACGCGCGATCCTAATTTTGAGTTTTGTGAATTTTGAAAGTTTTTCCACTAATGTTTGGAACTGGTGTTACTTCGACCATTGAAAAATCGAAGCGGGTGTCGCCGAACGAGGTGTGCCGAGGTGCAGCAGACTCGAGCGCGTCTTTGCATATCGTCGCCGTGGTCAGTGCCAATTTGGGGGGCACTGGTAATTCGGCGCTAGCAGGCAGCAGTGGAGCAGAGTTCTTACGCATGACGGCGTGAGATCGTGTGTGTGTGGACCTGGTCGCCGCTTGGTTAACAACGCAAGGGAAGTGGAATATTTTTTTTTGTTTTGCAACACTCCAGTGAAGTCAATGACTTTGATTTCTTTGCTCTTGGGAAGAATAAATGGTTTACAAAGCCAAAACTGGAAACATTTTGGGGGGATTGCAATGTAATGGGTGTGGCCACAGTATTGAGCTCATTATTTCGTAATAACATTTGGGTATAATATGTTTATTGATTTTTGTGATTTTTATGATATCGTGTTTTGTTGATGTTGTGTGGTATTGATTCTTTTATGAGGGTATTAATGTTTCTGTTGGTTAAAAGAAAATAAACAAACGAGATTTTGAGTTCTCGTTTTGATGTTACGTAACCGGTGTTTTTATCACATAGCTAGCTGATCCTGGTCCCTGCATTGGCGTGGCGCTTGTGTTCTGTAGAGAACAAATCACGGCCCGCCCTGATAAATTTATGTAAACAGGAAAACTCCGGATAGTAAAAAGGGGGGGCACAGTGGTGTGCATTGTAGATATTACAGGTGATCAGCAAGGAAGTTTTTCGTGATCAACAATAGGAGTTGAGAGGGGAGATTTTCATTACATTAGTGCCCAGTTCGTAGGGCGTTTTAGTAAATAGGAAAGGGGGTTTTTTCGTTGCATTGGCGCCTGTTTAGTGGGCGTGATCGATATCAGTACAAGTGAGAGGGGTTTTTCGTTACAATAAATTACTGTTCTTTTATTAATAGGGAAGTGGACAATTTTACAACACAGTAATGCAATATTCACCAAAAAGTTGTAAAAAACTTTTGTCATTTATTCTTGAAATTCATATAATGGCAACGCTAGAAAGAACGTGATGAACTCACTGTGTGTAGAGATATAACGTGACGTCCTCGAGACCATTGAAAGGTGGATCTGTGTCCGATCTCAGAACGCGCTGATTGGGAGGCACAGACAGGACTGGAAGAGATAATAATTGCGTTAGCTTCATATAGATCTAGAAATAAATAATATGTTACTACACTGATGAGTAGAAACTAATCATCTGTAAAAACTAATGCAACAGCAGAGAAATAATTTTAATATTTTGTACAGATACAAATTCTGCTTGATATCGATGATGGATTCAAGAACGGAGGATATAGGGGTCATAAATTTTTCCTTCCTCACAAATAATTATTATTTCCATTTAATTCAAAATAACTTATATAATAATTTATACATCGCATCACATCCACAAGAATGAATCCAATGAAGTGAAGATGACCAAGAATGCTTTTCATACTAGCTTAACCTTGTTTGTGAGATAATCGACATGTGAATTACTATTTTCCAATTCATTAATACCACCACAAACTTCTCCATTTCGACAAAATCAAACAATCTTTAATTAATACAGTATTTAACTACTTTTAAGTCACTAATGTATATTTAAGACACTTTGAATTCAAAATAGAAGTAATTTGAAGAAGACTTAGAATGAATGATTGAACTTTTTGCGGCTGTGTGTCTATCTTTGTTTTATAGACCATCTATTACCTCTTTGAAGGACCATGGAGAGATCTAACCAGCGTTTAGTTGTTCTCAAATCTCGCCGGCGATAATGAGTCTGCTGACCCAGGGAAGGAAGGGCTGCCAATGAAATTTGAGAGAGAATGTTGACGGCAGGATTAATTTACTCGAGAGTAAGCAAGAAAACGTATTAAGGGCAACATTTCTGAGAAATTCAATTAATTTGTACCGCAGTAAAGCCTGTCACAAAACTTAAACCCCGGATGTAAGGTCAAATGTGAGTTCCGTGATCTGACTTGTGCGAAGACCAACAAACACTGTATAACACGATTCGATTCCTGATATCTGGGAAGTCAAAGCTCGAAAAGTAGCGCACACAAAGAAAGTTTCGTAAAAAAGCTGCAGCAAGCTGCAGCAACGAGCCTCTTTCTCAAGTACGATCTCGACGCAAAGGATTTTCGTGGGCCCCAGTCTCGTGTAGCCCTTCTCGCTCTCGATAACTAGAGAAAATACGCGGCATTTCCACTAACATAAACGTTTTCCAACTACTTTTCTCTTTATTTCTGCATTTACGTGCAGGTTATATATTTTGGTCTTAATCGAGTTTTTATGGACTTTGAGGGACTCCTTCACTGCGGTGGCCTGGAGCCGTCCGCTCCACGCGTAATACGGACTTGCCTCAATACACAACTCCACAGCCGAAACAAAGAAAAGGTGATCCATTCACATGCACAACACTATTTACTCCTTCAGATACATTAAGTGATCAATGACAGTTTTGGAACATCTATGAAAACTGTCAGAAATCAATTTACATATCGCCGAATAAAACATACCAAATCAGCTTCAAAACGGATAACTCTCTCAAACTTCAGGGGTATCATGGGCATCAACAACATGCCATTGCTCCATTTCACACAGATTTACGACCTTAGATTCTATTTTACCCAGAAAATAACTTCTCATAACAATAATATGTGATTTGTTTTGCTGATATTGGCGCAACATTATTGCATCTTTCAATCGCAACCTTCATCTCACAATGCATATCTATAGATGATAAGAAAAAGAGCTGGAAACAAAAATAACTGCATGACACATTCCCGAAGCAATCAGACGAAAGTAATACAGATCCGGAAGCAACACGTCTCTGGCTCAAGAATAAGAAAGTCAGAAAGAAACTCGTTTGACCGACCGGCATTATAATGGCGAGCGAAAAATTATCGACAAAACAAAATTAAAAAGCAATCTCAGACGACATGTCGAATGATGCAACAAAAACCATAAAATGTGAAATTTTTTATGAGAAGCTAAAAGAAATAATTAAGAATGCATAATAATTAAGGAAACAATCTCAGTCTCAGTGTTGAAATTGCCATGACAAAGCAGAAATAATAGAACGGCACCGGCTCCCGTAGAACACTTGCAAGAACAGATTATACCAATAGGCGCAACAACGTAGGAAATATCATGCATCAAAATTTTTCAGAGTACAGAATATTTTTACAAATATGAACCGTCTCCAGTAGTTAACAACTATTATCTCATCTCCATTGGGATAGATAAACCAGAATATATACCAGCTCATAAGCTGACATCATTCTGTTTGAGAAAAAGAAAGGAAAAGCTCATCTGACTGCCATAGCCACTCCACTTTCATTATTGGAACAGCTACTGTAACGAAGATAAGTAAATGCAAGGATCTAATATATGCAATAAAAAAGATATACAAAGTAAAGAAAAGCGAAGATGCTCTTAATTACTCTCGGATCGTAAAACACATATCAAAAATTCAGAAACCCCTAATACTGGACATCTCCATATTGTAACTCTTTTTTGAAAGTTAAACTTAATTGAACTTGACTTATAGTCCGTTTATTCAAACGTGAAAATACAGAAGATGTTGTGTGAAACTAATTACAATGAAAATAACAATAATAATAATAATAATAATAATAATAATAATAGTAATAACAATTAGGTCGGCTTGACCAACAAGAGAAGGATTACCTCCAGTAACCGCCAAAACGGCGCACAGCAAAAGAACAGTTGCCATGGCTGTGCATGCAGACGGGCTTACGAGAAAATCGCGGAGAGTGAAACTTTTATAGTCCTCGTAAAAACTGTAAAAAACACATTATAAGTACTATGAAACGAATGTGAAGATAGCACTTGAAATTTGTCACGTATTATCAGGCACGTGATGATTTCAGCTACTCGTGACCGATAGTCACGAATATCTGATTCAGTTATTTTTGAAACAGCTAAGCGACATTGCAACTCGATGATGGCTTAAAACGTGTTGCCAACAGAATAAAGAAGTAATCATATTACCATTTTTGAATAGAATTAGCATCCGTTTGAAGAACATCAGTTTCATTGTCAATGAGGATGAAATTAATTTATTCACACAAATGTTTAATATTTCTCTTCTCTGACTGCTAAAGAAAATTAATTTCTCTGCACAAATTGTGCAATTTTAAGTCAGTGTCTATATGTTTTAACACAGGGAATTATGAAAGAGAACAGACACTGAATAACGATTTTCCATTAATTCTAAATTATCATCGAAGGGAATCTTATGCTCTTTCTTTTTCTAAACTAATGGGCATTCTGAACTAAACGTTGCGACTTTTAGGGTGGAGTTTCGCGCCCTAAATGCTATTTCTGTACACGTTTCTGTGTTCGTGAATTTAATTATTAAAGTCACCACACGTTTCTGCATTCGTGACTTCAATTATTAATGTTACGAATACAGCACAAATGGTTTTATTGCGTGTGACCTTGCGTTGGTGTTGCGTGGTGAATCATTGCAATCATTACTTGCCCCAACCTTCAAATTTCATGGCGCTATTCTGATTCTCCGGTAAACTGTGCATTCGTCCGTTCTTCAACAAATCTAACAAATTCGTTAACAAAATTCGACTAAGAATTGAATCACCTACTCATAACTCTGAATAGAAATTGAACTGTTGTCAGTCCCCCCAAAATACCTTTTCAATATATTAATATAATGAATTCATTTTTAAGCTTCGCTGATTCACTGGTGATGTTGCTCAGGCATTTCATTGCAATTTTCGAACTAAATAAAACAATGGCTTATTTTCATAAAAAAGTTATTATTATAAGTCAAATGAAAAGAAAACTGCTCAATACTACTAGTACTACTTGCACTAAAATATAATATTTCTAGTAAAAACTACTATAATAAAAATCTGTTACCTTCTTCAGATTTCTAAATAAATATTAAGATTTAAAACACAAAAATTTTAGTTTTAAAATGAAGTTGGGTTCTTCTAATATCATTTATTCCCATGAATCTTTACCAAGATCAATTATATAACTAATAAGCACTGATGTGGGATACGGTATTGATCACCATACCTTGGTCTATCGTGTTAGACTTTTTAATTTTTTTTTTTTTGCATAACATTTACTATTTAGTTAATTTCATAAGTTACAGTCAGAAATCACCATCATGGTTTCTTTTTACACAGTTTCATCACTAGGTTTTTGTATCGCTACTACTTTCTCGGTTTGGACGACCCCCATCCCGACAAAAACTCCCTTTCTCTTGGACTCACGTGACATCTTGCGCCCTTCCTACATCGTAAACGACCAGCCGAGGGCACCTCTCCGTCCCGTATTCCAAATGAGTCCTTCGAGACAGTATTCTCCCATCTTTGCATCAATTCCAGCGTTTTTTTCTTTTTTAGCAGTGAGGTACCTCGTAGGCCTATCTCATTTATGTGATTATAGTTAATAGTAAGAAGTTAAAATAAATAGGAAAGTAATGGAAGGAAGAGAGTTCAAGGGTGAATCATGATATTTGGGAGATTTCCACTACGCTATAACCCACAAGAAACATCCACTTCTCAACGGGATAGAAAGAGTAATCTTTCGAGCCGAGAATGATTTGGCCCTCTCCAACATCCGGGCCGGCAAATTCAACTTTTTAGATCCTCTCAACTCTAAAACTGAATTTCGTCTTTTAACGCTTATCGTCTATTTGCAAATTAATTCGAAACAGTCGCCATGCGTAATTGACTCATGGAAACTCCAGCGCACTCTGACAGCCAAACTTACCCATGAACCTGTTCTAGAACGTATTTACGTTAAAATCTTATTTTAGTCAGTCGAATGTAGAGCAGGTAAATCAAGGTCGCGGGGAAGATAACAAGTTTACTAAAACTAGCGGGCACTGCGTCCAGAGAAATTGGCGCGAGATTTAAAAGTAAGCGTTGTACAATTTCCTACGAAGTGGTGGTACCTCACTGGATACCTGGCCCATTCCCGTCTTGTTGAGATGTCAGTTGATAGTTATTGCCCCAATTTAGCTATACTATTATATTGAGATATTAGTTATATTAATTCCCATTCTCTCTTTAATGCAAAGAAATGATCCATTAAAATGAAATAATACACCAGTCCGATTTCAAATCCTCTATTGAGAATAAAATTTTAAATACCTTGATTTTGTAATCCTGTTTATTTTAGAGCGGAATAAAAGCATGAACGTTCTACGTTCAGGTTAGAAGTTTCAACAGACAAATATCTAGCCTGTTAAAAGCACTGTACCTTTGTAAGCAAGAATTGTTAACTTATAGAGACTTGTTAATTTATTTTACATTATTTCTAAATACAATAAATAATTGAATGATTTAATAACATAAGACAAAACGAAAACAAGAAAAGAATTTGCCATTTAAACATATTCCGGTCACTTAGAAAAGATATCTATATAAGGGAAAATTTTGTAAAAAAAAGTCAAATAATAACAAAAAGTGAAGTATATAAATATAATACAATTCTCGATTATTTGATAGAAAAAATCTGGCAAACATATTTTCTTATGAAGCCACTACTTGCCGCCTCGTGCGGCTTCAGCTTGCGCTTGTACACCCCTTTCTGGATTTGGGGGGGAGGGGGAATGAGTGCGGAGTCAGGGGAAGAGTCCCGTGCCTTAGAAGCGCCGGGCTTCCGGGGCGGGCAAGGGGGCGGGCGAGTAGCTCGTGAAGGTGCGGTTTGACGCGCCTGAGGATTCATTTGCATTTAGATCAACGTAGTGAATGTACGTGAGTGTCTGTTATTATGAGTTATAAATATTTTGGTTGCAACTATCTGCCTTGTCTGAATGATACTTTAAGCCATCTGCTCTTGAGTGAAGTTAAATAAAATCAAGAACAGTAGGGATTACAATGCCAGGATTCCTCAAAAATAGTTCCCTACTAATCACAGCTAGATCGGTGCTCATCAAAAAGTGACCGATTGTCTTTGTCAGACTGAATACAGAGAAATGTGGAAAACTACAAATCATTCAACATTTTACAACCTACTAAAGACTATTAAAAACTTAATCTTTGGTCTTCTTTGAAGGATGGAAAGATAACACGCCGAGTCACGTACTCAATCAGAGACAGTCACGTATAATTTCAAACACTCGTGACTATCGAATCGTAATTATCAATACTGATATCACAAAGTATCTAGACTGAGTTTTTATGTCGATTTCTGATCTTAAAACTATTTAATATTTTTCGAAACTATTTTCTTCCCGTTAACCGTTCCCGTAAAGGCTCTTAACGGCCTTTCGGGGTTTTGTATTTACCATTTGTGACATTTTGTCGTCAATGAATTTTTTGAGGTCAAGGACCCCCAAAAAATGGAATCTGACCAAATGTGTTACAAGAAGTAATTTACTACATGCAGGAACAAGACTTATCCAATATTTTTTTGCAAGACCAGACAGAGTTTTTCTGTCGGGAAATAGCAGTTTTTCCCCCAGCATTACAATTCTTTCTCTATACTGCATAACAAGCATTATGAGAGGGTGTAACTACAGTAACAAATGCTGTGCTACAGTATGACTAGCCTTTGTCGTGCTAGTTAGTTTCCTTATCCGAAAAGTTCGTAATGTAATATTAACCTCAAAAATGCGCGTATTCAGATAAGCACAAAAGATTTTCGTAACAACGGTTCCAAATTTTCCACAAAGATTTTCATTTAGAACCATGTTTTACTCCTCTATTATATTCTTAACGTAATATTTCAGTTCTATATTTTAGAGGAACAAAAAATTGAGGAAATGTGAAGAGTCTTATATGTATTGTATTTTTTAAATAACATTCATTGATTTGTGTGGAATAACCGAGTTGTCAGTTCCAAATTATCGTAAAATGCAATCACGGATATTCGTACAACCATTGAGAGACGGTGACCCTAGCCACCTTACGTACCGAACACAGTATCCTTGATGGATTACTTCGTGGGCCCAAATTACAAAACGTTCTTCGTATAAAAACTCTGGTGGTTCACCTCATCGTTCAGCAAGCGCACTTTCTGTGACGCGACCTCTGGTTCGAGTCCCGATCGGCCAAGATTATAGTGTGCGTTTACCTCGCAATGACCCAGTATATGTTGCTGCGTGACGGTGAGAAAACTCACTCAGATTGAGAAGGACAGAATACGGCGTGAAAATGTCTTTGTGATAACTACACGTACCCCCTTAAGCCATGGCCGCGTCGCTGGGACGCCGCTGTTAAACATGGCCCGTTCACGGACCGACGCACCAAGTACAAACATAAAAAAGTCATATAAATGTTCTTGTGGCTGAATATTGAGGTTTTCAGCGCAAACTCTTGCACTGTGAAGGAATAATGGAGAGAAGGAAAGAATGTAATACAATTGTGTATAAAAACAGTTTCAGTGAATATTTTGTAGAAATACTGTTTTATACATTTAATTTCAATTACAGCAGTTAATAAACATATTTGAGTCGATGTTCGAACTTTTGATTCTGGTATACAGTGATAACACACTACTAAAGTTCAGTACGACCCTGGGCGTACGGTGAATTTGGGTTAGTGTTTAAATAATACGATCCAGATACGCTGCAACAGAAACAATCAAGTAGGTTACATTCATTTTCTGTACATAAATTAACATTTCAATTTGAAGAATTATAAGGAGTGATATCAAAATTTTGGTACACATAAATTACATACTTCATTAATTTACTTATATTTTGTAATATTTCAATAAATATTTGAATTAAATATAAATATAGTGAAGTCATATGTAACTAGAAATATTACATATAGGGTGTCCCACCAACTATGCACCACCCCCATAACTTCTAAACGGTTCAACATATCGAAATGCATTTTTCGATTAACAATGCGGAATGATGGGGCAAGTATCATGCCATAGAGAAATTGTTAAAAATAACATTTTTAGTTTTCGAGAATTTAATCATCTTTGGTTTTTTAAATGGAACTATATTTTTTCAGCAGCAATGTATAGATCATGGAAAGAGGAATAAAATAATGTATCATATGCTAGTATTTTGATAGTAATTTGAGAATAAAATTAGATTTTCTGATATGTGATTTTGAATTAAACGGACAATATTTCGTGAAGCAGCCCTTGCAACTCTCACCATTGGGAAAAGTGACCTTCACGGCGTCAAGACTTGCGTGGAGAGAGGAGACTGAGAGGGGTGGCAATGAGGAATAAGAGGCCTAAGTACAGCAATCCAGGGTCTTGTCACAAAGGTCACATTAAGAAACACTAATTTCAACGATCAGAATAAGAGATTTTTTCCAGTGATTTATCTGCATGTAACTTGTCTTCTTTAATAATAAATATCATTTTCAAACTTGACAAGAATCCAACCACCGTCTCTTCGTTGGTAAATTTAATTTTTAATTAAGATGATTATTCGTCCACTGCGCAACCGTACCTCTCCTGTTGTTCATAAATGGAAAAGAAAACATGCCGTGGATTTTCAAGTTTGTGGAAGCACGTGGCGTTACGAAGTGAGAAACTTTCCAATCAGTATTAGCAGTTGTGACTGCAGATGTGCATTTGTGTTACAGTTTATTAAATGTACACTGAGAGACTGTCAAGAATATTTCAAACATTTTATTGCTTTCTTCTTTTTGTAGGTGTTTAAATAAGAAGTTTAGTAATAGTAAATAATAATAGAAAATGTCTACCTATCTATTATTTAATGATTAATAGCGTTTTCCATTCGCCGCACTGGTGCGCACCCAGTGCACACTCAGGGCAGCTTTCGTGTTCCAATCGGCCGCTAGGGCGCACCAGTGCAGAGAAGCCAATGTTCCATTCGCACAATGACACGGAACCAGGGTGCACTCGGGGCGCCCTAACCTGCCCTGGCGAGCTCGACGGTGCAGTCCATTGTACTGGGCCATTTTGAGGTTAGGTACGGAAGTTATGAATGTTGATTTGGATTCGTGGTGAAATAGTAAGGCACTTGAGGATCTCCTCTCACACAGGGACACTTTGAATGATGGAGTATACCATGTTTTACAAGAAATGCTTTAAAATAACTGTGACATACTCGAAGTTCGGAAAATCAGTTTGTGTTTTCGTAAAATTCAACCGAGAATTACTGCATGTTAACAAATCCAGTGCTATTCAGTAAACAAACCTATACCCTTACAAAATCATTAAAATATAAAATGTGCCAAGAAGAGTTTCTTGCATGCGCAAGCGGAAATGCTCATATTCATATTTTAATAGTTTTCAATACCCAAATAATTCTGCAGAAGCCTTTTGGTTCGAAATGTAGTGCACTGTGTTCGAAATCAATCACTGACAAATCTCGAGAAATGAGCTTTCGACAGATTCGCTTTTGAAGTTTTCGATAGTCTTTAAATAAAGAATCACACGTTAATAGTCTATGAATTAAGGAGTAAACAATTACCAAAAGACTTCGTACAAGATATGTTAACATAATAATAATAATTATAAAAATTATAACAACGATCACAATTCCAAAATTCTTATTTTTCGAGTTATGTCAGTGTGTCAGACCAAGAACAGCTGTCTATAATCTCATTGCCTAGCGTACACGCACCGACTCAGTTCCGAAATACGATTCATTCGTGGCTGCCCCACGACTGCCCTTCATGCGTGTGGGGCAGCACTATTGCGGAGCGATGACGTATTTGCCCTGCACTAGGGTGGGTTTCAGTGCAACGAATGGAAAACGCTATTAATCGAGATATTACAATAAAAATCTTTAATAACTCATTCCCTTTCCGTGTTTTAAAATGAGAGCTTGTTTCAGCCTAACACACTAGCTTGATTCTTGTAAGTTTGAAAAGGACCTTTATTATTATTGTCCTTCCGCTACAAATTATTTTTATTTTGCTCTTTTTTATCATCATCGCTTTGGAATTTCAGTAGAAGAAAGTTCAATTCATATTAACAAATAGCGAACATCTCTCATTCTGATAGTTAATATTGATGTTTGTTCATATGATCTTCATGTCAAGACCATGAATTGCTGTAGTTACGCTTCTATCCCTCACAGCCGCCCCGCTTACGCACCTTGTTTCCATGAAACAATCTCGACGCCGCGAAGGCCGTCTTACCAATGGCGACTGTTGCAAGGGCTGCTACAAGAAAAGACCGTTTACTTAAAAATCACGTGTCAGAAAGTCTTATTTTATACTCAAATTACCATCAAAATACTAACATATGATACATCATTTTATTTCTCTTTTCATGATCTATACATTGCTGCTGAAAAAAATATATAGTTCCATTAAAAAAATTAAAGATGATTAAATTTCTCGAAAACTAAAAATATCATAGACAATTTCTCTATGGCATGTTACTTGCCCCATCATTCCGCATTGTTAATCGAAAACTGCATTTCGATATGCTGAACCGTTTAGAAGTTATGGGGGTGGTCAATAGTTGGTGGGACACCCTGTATAGGTAAAATATTTACTTTACTCTCATTTATTGATCTCGTCTGGTATTGACAAAAATTGTAACAAACATATAACATCTTTGAAAACATATGCATATCCGCATACCTTAATGGTGTCCATTCACCCATTGCCACGTGTTGATTTGAGCTACAACCTCCCTGAGAAAACTCCTGGTAATTTGCGCACAGAGTAGCCACAAAATCTTTTGAAACGATGGATTCGATGTAGAAGTCAAGAATGATATTGTGGCTGCAGACTCCTGTAAGATAAAATAACATAAATATTGTAGAGGGTGTGTGAGAGCTATCAGTGTCCACTAAGAGCTTTCGCAAAGAGCCGACATGCGCTCAGTTGCACTGAAGGACCGCCTGCAGCGGTAACTGATCCGCTCTTGCAACTTAGTTCTGAAGCTTCAACACTCCAGTGTTGGGGACGATCGTCAAGGTCAGGCTGTCTGCCCCACGCCAGCCCAGGCCGCGGCGGCGCGGTAGCTCAAGGCGGGGACGTTGAGCCTCTAAGAGAGGGAACCTTCCCCTCCGACAATTTTCGCGCATGCGCAGTCCAGGTTTTTTCTAAGTGGTCGACCTATTGTTTCTTAATTTCTTTCTTCTTCATAAGCTTTTCGGTTAGACCCTCACCCTCCTCCCAGCTGCTACCCAGAGCAGTCTAAAATACATTTCTTTCCATTTTATCAATTTTTCGATAATCTAATAGTGAAATAGTACATGTGGTGTTACAATAGCTCACACGGCAATTGTAACACCACATGAGTTACAATAGCCGAGCCCGCCGCTCGGGCATCTGCCTAACCAGTGCGGCGCACTCCCATTGGCTGGGACAGAGATCATCCTGCAGCTAGCCACAGGCCGTCGACTTTAGATTCCTCTCGTAACTTTGGTGCAAAATTTCTTTAAATACATCTGATGGGAAGAGGTCACAAAACATTATTCGTAGAGATGAGATAATAATGACAACCTGTTCATGTTTTGTCTGTTTATCAGATGCCGAGGCTCCAGAGCGTGTCTACAAGATATAGAAGATATCTTGTATGTTTGATTATATGTTGCTATGTATCGAATGGAGAGGGTTTGAAAATACACGTTTTAATGTTCTCACAAAAAGTGCATTATTTTATAAAGTAAATATATAATTACAAACGAGAACGCAATAACATTATTTAAGTGAGAAATATATCAGAAAAAACTGAGCTTTTGCATTTGTAAATGGGTCAATATTACGTTTTATATACAGCCGACTCAGGCTATAGCGAACTTCTGGGGACTGACGTTTAGTTCACTATATCAGAGGTTCACTATATTCGATTAATTGAAAAATTAAATGGAATTTCTCCAAAATAATTGATTTTATTATTACATAGCAAAGATCATTAACCGCACAAACGGAAAATTTCAATACCTTTATTTGCACGTAAAAAAATCAAATATTTTCAAATTATTTGCTTCGTACATATTTGATTAGATCCTTCTCCAGTGTTTGTGCTATCTCCATACTTGATTCTGCACTGTTCTCAGTCTTAAGTATCGTAATGCAGTCTTGGCACCTTTCAATGTTTCTTGCACTGTTGGAATACCATCCCACTCTTCAAAGGCTCTTTCAATCGCCTAATAACTTACGAGATCCAATGAATTTCCAGGACTTCTTTCCTATGTTCACTATAGCCGAGGTTCAGGTTCACTAGAACCGGATCTTTTTATCCTTATTTGTAACGCAAGGGAAACGGCACCAGTGACTTAAGTTCACTATAATCGAGGGGTCACTATATCCGAGTTCATTGTCACCGGAGTCGACTGTATATGGATTTAAAATTTTTGTTATTGCTCTCAAAGTAAGTTCTTTAGTTTAAATTTTGTTTCTTGTGATTGTATACGTCTATCTAAATAGAAAATGTAAGATACTACTATAATTTCTCACTGTCATACCTGCATAGAAGTCTTATCACATGTCGTGAGTCTTTTGACTTACCAGAAATATCTTCTCCGCAACCAGCTTGTTTTATACCCCCATTCGGGAAAAAATCCGCATGTCCTCTACTTTCCGGTTGTCCAAAACCACCTCCATTCGTGTGGATTATTTGCACAAATTTTGCATCTGTTATATCTAATTGATCTTCCAAGGGATTATCGTCAAAAATTTCATTAGCGGGGTCCAATGCTGTAAAAATGGCAAAAGCTATAGAATCAAATTAATCACGATTAATTAATTACTTTCTGTACACCTTTCTATAAATTACTTATTAAGAACATCAGTCTGTTCCTTTCGCAGGTTGAAAATTCGCATTTAAACGGATATTCTAATATATTGGAACTTTTACAAGATGGATAATTTTTGCAATGGATTCATATCGTAACATCTCTAATAAAACGTAAATTAGTTCAATTATGAAATAAGTATCGTGAGAGATCACATTACATTACGAGCATAGAGAATTACAAGATGAGGCCTCTTTGTCGAGTTTGAAAACCAATCGAGTATTGTAATAAAATATTGTGGTAATTTACGATTTGAGAATCGTACGTCTTATCCACTTTGTAAAAATTACAATGAAAAATTTCAATTAGAACATCCTTGTTCTAATAATCGATTTCAGTTTCGTAAAATTTGTCTTCCAATAATAAAAATTGTACAAATAAAAGGAAAAAAATACTCCCATTGCGACTATTTTATTAGTGTGCCGCGATCTTGGAAAATACTGCTCCGGCGACGAGCCGACGGGAGGTTTTCAAGGTCTCGCCCTGGCGAGCACGCCTTTTGCAGGGCGAGGCCTTGAAATTCCTCCTTCCACAGTGTTCGCAGATGAGTTGAGCTCACCGATCCCCGGCGAGTAAGAGCCCGTCTCCCGAGCAGAATGTTTAAAGATCACGTTACACTAATAAAAGAGTCGCACTGTATTTTCTAAGTAGAGAATAGCAAGAAACCTGACTTCGTGAATGCGATCACGTATACTGAGATTTCCGTAACTGTGCCCCTGACAGTAATCAGCTATTGACGGTTTCATCCAATCGGGAGCTTGAACGTCACCATATTGACGTCACTGTAGCGAAATATAAGCTCCCGATTGGATAGCAGTGAAACAGCTGATTCCTTACAGGGAATAAGTTGCACAAATCGCAGTATAGCACCAAAGGAGCAATAGCCACCTATCACTTCGGCCGCGAGACCCCCGACTCTGTTGCCCACGATGCCCGCCACGTGGCCTCCCATGCTGTGCCCGATGATGACGAGTTGGTCCGGGTCCAGCCCGCGGGATTCGATCAGGTGGTTCATCACCTGCCCCACGTAGTCGCCCACCAACACCGCATTTTTAACGGCAGTGGGGACGTCGGCCGCTGCAGGCCCCGACCAGTCCACGAGGATAATGTTGTAGTCATCTCCAGCCGCAATGTAAGCTGTGGGTTCAAGAACGCTTGTTGGGAATTGCCGATGTTTTGAGAACATCGCACTTTCAAACCGATATTTTCACAACATAGTTCCAATTTGCAACTCGAAGTTAGAGAAAACTAGGAATACATTTCCCTTATGGATGTTTGAACCTAACATAACAATTTTCATAACATGTTTATGATACTTATTATTATCAATAATACTTCTGCATCTGCTTAAACGTGTTATTACGTCTGTATTGGTTAGTGCCATATCAATTATTTTTTATTTATTAATAAGATATTAGCTGAAGTAGTGAAAGTATAGATAAAGGTACTTGAGCTAGAGATTGTAGGGTAACTGAACCTATTGTGATGTACGAGTTTGACTTTTCTGATTTCATCGCAGCCTATTTACTATCTTCGGAAATTGATGCGCATTTCCAAGGATCAAAGCACTGTTTTAGAAGTAGTAAATCACTAGTATCATTTGAGCCTTTGAGAGCAAAAGTGGTGTAAGTCAAATTTGGAATGATTTGAGGTAGAAGCACTGGTAAATGGTTTGAACATTGTTCCATTATCATGGCTTCAAAATTCGGCAAAGAAAACAGAGAACAGATGTAGGTAAATTCACATTTATTAATAGAACCATACAAAATTGGAACAAATTACCTGCAGCAGTGATAGAGACTTTCCCTCAGAATGTCAAAAATTTTAAAATTAGATTAAATAAGTTGTAAGTTTTTTTTAGAATAAGTTAAGATTAAAATTTTTATTTTTTTGTATTTATCTTGTTATTTTATATTAAGGTTAGCTTTAGCATAGGGTTAATACATTAATTTTATAAAATTGTATTCAGTAATGTTGTTTGATGTTCATATTGTATATTTGTTGTATATATGTAGTGGTTTGATGTTTGTTTTATGTAGATTAATTGATTGGAAAACGCTGCCACCGGAATTATTTCATGTATCCTAAGTAGCGAAATAAATATTCTATTCTAAATATTCTATTCTGTTCTATTCATTACGGGCTAAAATGGTGTGAGCCAAACTTCAATATTTCTTCGCCAGAGGCTAGCACAATGCAGAAGTAGCCAACAACTTGTTCATACCGCTGCACGCAATTGTGGTGTAAGTCACAGGTGGGACGAAACAACAGCTTTCAGGGCCTCCCAAGAGTAGCTTCTTGTTTATCTCCACCCATCACACAAGAAGCCCCTCAATAAAACATTTAATAGATTTTAGTGATACGTGCACAACTCAAAATCGGAACTTCAAAATTGCGCTCACTTGGTTGAAAATCGTGACAAAGCCCTATTTTTCTTCACATTAGTATCTCAGACAAAAATTGTGCTTGAATATCAATTACTTGAATATAAGTCACAATTTTTAGAAATGGTACGTGCAAAAGGGGCGAAAGTCAACAAAATAGTTAATTACTTAATTAATAAGCAATGTCTCAGTCCAAAATATCTGTAGTGTGTTAAAAAATATCTCCTTAACACGTTCATAACACTTTAGGTCATTTGTTTCTAAGCATTGTAGTTTTTCGTTTACATGTCATTTTCTGGAAAGTATTGTTTTTGACATACACCACTTTTGTTCTCAATGGTTCTTTTGTGTACAACGAGCTCTCTGGAATTCTGGCGTCCGAGGGATGGCCTTGAATTCTTACGGTTGCAGCCTAAAACAGGGTGAAGTTACGGGAGCACACATGATACGGCGCTGTCTTAATTTGCTCTCCTAAAGCAATCAAATATCTTGGCTTACATTTTGATACTAAGTTAATCTAGAAAGAACACAAAATGAAAATAGAAAAATCTACTAAACAAAAAATTGGCAAACTATATCCACTCATCAACAAGAAGTCTCATCTGAAAACAGAAACTGCCTTGTCAATATTTAAGTCAATTGTAAGACCTTCTATGTCATATGCATGTGTAATCTGGGGAGGAGCCTCCAAGTCATCACTTTCAAAATTACAAACAATTCAGAACAAATTCCTCCGTCTGGCTATTAAAACGCCTTGGTACATTACAAATGAGCAAATTCATCATGAATAAAAATACCCCTACTATCCGAATTTCTATCAAAACTCTCCAATAATTTTTTAAGCAAACTAAGCCATTGCCCAAGCACAAACATTTTCAATCTCAATAGAAATGGCCCAACAAACCCTAGAATTAAATCTAAATTTCCCAAAGATGTTTTCCTTCCCCCCTGATAAAAAGACTGAATATAGATTAGCTAGTATGAGGAAATACACACCTCCCATCCACAAGACCAATCCCCATGTAGTTAATATAAGTAATTGTAAGAACTAGTGTTTCACTGCCCATTGTGAGAAGCATTTATACCTCTTCGGTATTGTAAATTAATTGTAATCTATTAAAGTGTATTAACTTGTAATCCATGTTGTATCCCTTGTTATGTAATTAGTTAAGTTCTTTGTAAAAGAGTGTGTAATATGTAAACATACCAACTAAATAATGTAAAGCAGCAACCAGCTGCTGATCTTATTGGATAATAAATAAAAAAAAGTTTAAAAAAGTTAAATTTGCTCTCCACTTGCGTCAATTACAAATTTGCATTTCTTTTCGTTTGTATCCGAGGTATTTTTTTCTTCACCAAAACTTAGAACTATCATTCAGCTCCACTCACTGTAAGCACAACCTTCTAGATGTTAAAGAAGAAGAATCACGAAAAACTACTGCGCAGAAACGAAGAATTTCTCACCACAAAGTCAAAGGCAACATTTGTTCATCTAACAGAGGAGAATATGGGGATTAACGTTTTACTTTCCCGAATACATACATATATACGAAGTAATATACGTAATAGAGGAAAAGTTATATAATGCTGCGGAAAATCGATTTCGAGATTTCAACGCAAATACATGTTTTGGGGCTCCTGTTACCGAAAAAGTGTTTTTTTTTCAAAACGTCTGTCCGTCCTGTATGTCAACAAAACTAGCGCTTGAACTATGTGTTTACCTGAAAAGACTAACCTGTACATCCCGATTTTGAATGTGACACACCTTTAATGAATATGCCTTTGCAATACTTGTAGCATTATAGAGTGTAAAATAACAGGAAATGTTCAGAAATTTATTATTCACATAATTGTTTTTTGAAGATATATCTTGAAATAAGGTCATGTGAATTGTTTCTAGAATATTAGTAGTTTTCACGTAATTTTGGGTAAAATAAAGGTTTTTAAAACTTTTTTCTCAAAAATGGCTTTAAATGTTTCTTTAAAATTTCTCTTCTTAAAAGAAAACTAAAAAATAGTGCTGTTCTCATTTCCAACACACTCTCTGTATTTTCAAAAATGGCAAAATTTTTAACATTTAATAACTACGAAATTGAAGATTTTGTAAGACATTTCGTAAGAGATTCTTCCCTTAAACAATATCTGTTCAATATATCAGTTGTTTAAAAAAGGGCATGTATAATGGTTTGAAAAGCAAGTAGTTTTTGCTTAATTTGTGCTTGAAATATATTCAATTAATAATAAAAAACATTTCCTCAAAAACCGCTCCTAATTTTTTCTTGAGGTTCTTTCCACGGATAGAACCAGAAACGTTTCAAAGAATGGTGGATGTCTCATTTTCGTGGAACTATCTGAATTTTCAAAAATTGCAAATTTGTAAATAATTTGAGGAAGTATGTGATGTTGTAGCACCCCCTAATTTACATCAGTTATATTTTTGAGAAATTTTTGTTGACCTAAATACCTTTCAAAACCCAAAAATGATCTCTACAGTACTTCTCTATGACCAAAAACAACCAACAAACCTTACAACTTTGTTGGTCGCTTTTAGTCTTCTGTGAATAGGTTTGCTAGATATTGTATTCTCTCAATATTGTATTCTCTCTTCTACAAAATTCAGTCTTTTACACAAATTAACTCGCGTGCATGCAACACTTGTACATTGTTTTCGCGGATTGCAATACTTTGGTAACAAGCGCGTGGCTTTAATCAAGAATATCCAACCCACAAATTACAAGGCAAAGTCAGAAAAAGAATCCATTGCTTCCAATGTAACCACCAGAGATTTACTCCCCCACTAAACCAGGGAATTAAAGTGTTTGGTATATTCTACTTGTGCTTGATGAAAAAACTCACCGCCTACTCAGTATGACAGCGTGTTTCATAGCACGCCTTATATCTGGCACTTATTCGGCAATCAATGCGAAAGAGAGCACTCTTGGCGTAGATCGATCGCGGAATATCAATCAATTTTGGAGAAAATCGGCTGAAGAGTTTAAGCGCTAGCGTTGACCACAGACGGACGAACAGACGTATTGCCGTCAATGGATTTTTGGGCATTAAGGACTCACAAAACATGAATTCTGACGACACCATGTGTTAGAGTAAGTAATTTATTCAATATAGCAATATAGCAAGAGGATTTATCAACTTTTTTCTTACCACGGGTCGACAATAAGAGTTTGTCTGCCAAACATCCGCCGTTTTCCGATGTACGATTATGTAACTTTATTTGCTTAGAAGCAAGTGCGAGAAAGTAAAAAGTTTAATGCTGAGTCTTGCTGAATGTAATTTGTTTCGAAAGAAAAAAATGTGCGGGAGTGCATCAGTTTTGTTGGGTTACACTTGCGTCATACATTTGTACAGTTCATAGTAACCTACATAATGGCTCACTGATTTAACATTCTTGTCGTCGAAATAAGATATTTCCAACTTGCATAGTTTGTCTTAATTATGACGAATGATATTTACAGATACTACTTTGTTTTTTAAATACTGAGTAAGTGATAAAACTGCGTGGTAGAATTGTGTATTTTGTTACTTAATTCAGGGAAATGTCATGAAGAATAAAATAATATTTTCAAAAACCACTGATTAAAAAAAATTATTTCAGTTCCACCGCTGTTGAAACTTAACAAATCGTGATTTATATTTGTATGATTTAATATATAGTAACAAATTACTTAACGTTTCTAGTTTTAATATAGTTTATAGTAAATGACAAAATTTACCATCTCTAAAGCCATTAAGATTCTGAGCATTTGAAATCCAACCATGAATGACAAGTCGCGTAGGATTTTTTGGATTAAAACTAGGAGAACTAGAGTCATCTTCTAATTGAACAATCTCAGGATTCAGTGGGTTTATTCTGCGAAAATACAAATACATTATTATTTAATAAAAGATAATGTTAATATTTTATTTGTTACAATATAATATGAAGCCAATGATGCCAGATATAATATACAAATGAATTATTTAATAAAATATTTTTAAAAACCAACAATCACGAAAGAAATAAGCACATGACAAAAATAAATACACACAAAGCTAAACATAACATACTGGTAAATATTAATTTTTGTAAAATAAATGTTCGTGATTGTGTGAAGATAATATAGTAATCCTTTGACATTCGCGAATTCGCTATTTGCGAGTTGTGAACATTTGCGTTTAGAGAAATGCTACTGGTTTTAACATTCGCGACTTCAACATTCGCAAATGCATCATTTGGTCGTACTACATTTTTTTTAAAGGGAGCACATTTCATTTTCTTTATCAGCGTCAACTGCGAAACAAACTCTGCAGACGCCGGAGCTCAGAGCATCTTCAAAAATGTCAAAGATGCAATGTCAATTCATAATAATAGAATGGAATAACACAATTGTAAAATAATTCAATTGAGTTGCAACAAATTGGAGATCAGGGTTTTGGCCACATGAACAAAAAAACTATTCAAGTTCTGTGCAACTCTCATTACAATGACATCAGTGAAGATGAGCTTCGAAAAATCATCAGCAAAGGAAACCTCAAACGTAATGATGAAGTAAAGGAAGCGAAACTGGAGCAACTTCAAAAATATAAAAAGTCTTAATGGCGTACAAAAACTTCAACAACATATGATCGAAAAAGGTTTGAATGTGATCCAAACAGAAACAACTACGAATTTTCAAAGAGAAATACAAGCAAAAACTCTTCCAGATTTGGATATTATAATGAGAAGGGTTATAATATAATGAGAAGAAAGTGAAGAATTCAAGATCGCACGATTACGAGGCTTGCCTTCAGGCAATTCCTCTCTGTCAATTTATCAATAATGGGTTCAATTGACTTTGTACAGCGTCTTCACTCGAGCCAGTACATCATTTTACTCTCCTTCATAAATGAAATGCGAGTTCTGTGAGGCTTTGTATTTTACTTTCCCGTATACGTACGTATACACAGAGTGATATACGTAGTATGTTATGTAATGCTGCGCGAAAAAATGGCCTATTTTCGGCCGAAAAAAATTAAATGCCGGGCCGTGAAAACGAATAAGTGGATAAAACTACTTGTTAAATTAGGAAAAAAAATCCCCTAACACTTGGTGTAGCCAGAAACCCTGTTTTCTAGGTCCTTGATACCGAAAACCCAATTGAAAGGAAAACGTCCGTCTGCCCGTCTGTCCGTCCGTCTGTCAGGCCGTCTGTGAACACTGCTAGTGCCTAAAGCATACGTACGATTTCTTCCGAAATGGACATTCCCCGGTCGATCTGATTCTAGTCAAAGCTTTGAGATTTTGAAAAAGATTCTTTAAAATTTGGGGGTACTTTATATGAAGACCCCTGGGGATTTTCAAACTTTTCTCAAAAATGGCTCCAATTTTTTCTTTAAATTTCTTGTGTGAATAGAGTAAAATACACTTATTAACATGGCATAGGTCCGATTTTCATGAATAACACTGAATTTTCGAAAATTGTGAAAGTTTGAATTTTTTTCGGCGTCTTTCTTCAGCTACAAAATTGAAGATAGAGATTTTTTTCTTCAAATAAAATTTGGTCTGCATATTGAGTTCTTTCATAAATGTCATGTAAATGTTTCTCAAAATTTTAGTAGTTTTCGTGCAATATTGCGTGCAATATGTGCAACATTAAAAAATTACAAAAACAAGATTTTCTCAAAAACGGCCCAAATTTTTACTTTAAACTTTAAAAAACCAAATTTTTACTTCAAACTTTAGGTTGGGATAGTGGTAAATTTACTCTATCAGATGACAAAAGGTCTATCGGATGGTTTTTTTCAAAAATTACAAAAATGTAAATGTTTTTACTTGTCTCTCACGTCGTTAATATTTACATTATCGGCAAATTTTTCACTGTATAGTGAAGAATAGAGTATATATGCTTTAAATAATGTCAAGTAGAGTTTCCCGAAAACACTACCGTTTTCTGTGAAAAGTAGCTCAAATTTCGGCATTTTCAGAAATGCTCAAACGCCATTTTCTCATAAATGGCTGCAAATTTTTTCTTTAAACTTTTGTAACGGAGAGTGATATTCTCCTCTCTCTTTAATAACACTCTTTAATAAGACGTTAAGTTTACTTTGAGTAATTTTTTTGTTTTTTTCAAAAAGTATATAAATCTAAATTTTTTTGAAAGATCTCTCACATCTTTAATATGCACATTATCCGCAATTTGTAAAGATTATTATATTTGTGAGTGTAAGTGCTTCAAATAACTTTAAATAAAGTATTTTGAAAACTCAAAAATTTTTTGCGAAAATGAGCTTCAAATTTCGCACTTTTAGTAGCGCTAAAACGCCATTTTCTCTTGAACGGCACATGATTTTTGAAAGAAAATTGCCATTTATGACTAGGATTTTGTGTTCTTTAATATTCTAAAAGTAATATTTCCGTTCTACCAATAGGAAACCGAAATATTAAGAAAATGACAATAGCATATTATGCAATTAGGTTATAACGTTGGCCTTTTTTTACACGAATAAGAAGATATTAACGAACGAACGATGTTAGAAGTGAGTTCTCTAATATCTTCTTACGAGTGCAAAAAAGTAACATTATAAACGAGTTGTATACAATATTTTTGTATAACAGTATTATAAGGATTTAAGGGAGCGAAATTACTTGTGTTAAGTTGTAATTCGTAGTTGTAGTAGATCTCAAATTCATGTTTTTTCATGAATGCTACCTAAGCGACAAATTTGTTTACAAATGGCAATTACTTTGAAAGTCGTGATTCAAACATAATACATTTGCCAAGACAAATTGTGGAAGAAGCTGCAAAAGCAGAAAATGCTATGATACCGAAAAAGTCTTGCAAACTTTATGAGAAAGAGTACTTAAAATTAAGGAAATTTATGGATAAAAATATGCAAATTTATTATAAAGACGTTTGTTAATTTAATGCAAGCTTCTTTAAACATTAAGTCCACAGCATGTAAAGCGTCGACACTATGGTGCACTTATTCCAAATTAAAGGAAATGCTAAAGATCAAAGAGAATATTGATATTGGAACTTTTCACAAAATAAGTTTACTTATGAAACACGTAAATGTGGGATATCAACCTATAAAGGCAATGGTATCTTCCCAACAAGATGTAAACGCACTTCTTACAAAAGCTGATGATGAAACTTTTCTTTAATGAATGTATAATAATGACAGTGGCAATAATAGTTAAGTTTTATTTATTAAGTGGTGTATTGTATTAATAAATGGTAGGATTTTCAGATTGTTGCTATTTTTGGCATACTTGGCGCTTGTAGACATGTCGAATTGTACAATTTGGGCATCAGCAATGTAAAAGAAGAAGGTTCTCTTTTGAAAGTGAACAAAAAATGACAAGGCCGGAATATTTACAATCGTATCCAGTGAAGAATTTAATTATGTTGAGGTCTGTAAAAAGTACATTTCCTTGAGACCCTTACCTGTTAAACACAAAAAACTTTTTTGTTTTACAATCATGGAAAATTCAGCTGCAATCCAATTTTTTAAAAGTAAGTTTTTTCATAACGTATTTGATTTTCCTGCAAACACTGCAATCTATTTATATGGTACCACTGCCTTCTTTAAACTCCATAACTGAAAATATATAGGGGCCGTGACTATTACGTCAGTGATGGCTCTTATTTCGTGCAGAAATAGCGATGACTTAATGATTCGTGCAATAATATGCCATACTATGAACGATTTTGTTAATGTAAAAGGGTTGTTTATATTACTGGTATAGAAAAAAATGTACTTTTGACGGTGATAGATGGCAGCTGGGGCTAGAAAGAGTATGTGGCAATTCAATATAGCTAGCGAAAACCCAAGGAAATAGAAAACTAAAACGGGAAAGTCTGTGCCGTTCTGTAGCACCACTATTTTGTGAGATGTTGTGGTACAAATTATTGAACTTTTTATCCACTTTTGAAACGTTCAATATACTACAATGCTTGTACATTTGTTTGAATATACTATAAAAAGCTATATAGTACGTACTGGATAAATAAAAAAAAACCTTTTTACAGATCTTATTTATATTAAATGAAGTGTCATAATAAGTGCTAATGAAACACTAAATGAAATAGATTATTTATTATACTCTCTCAACTAAAATATAAAAAAAAATCTTATACCTTGTCTGTTGGTAACATATGACATGCAGTAAATAGACTCACTGTGTGTAGAGGTACAAGGTGACGTCATCGCTTCCAACAAAACGAGGAAGTGTGTCAGACTTCACATTATGATCTAGCATAAGATTGTTGCCAATCCCATGGTGCACGAATGGTAAGCGTCGATGAGTTGGAACAGACAGCACTACAAAACCACAAAAATGTCTCACAATTTCACTTTTGGAAATGCTTAAACGAAACTTCAGATAAATCAATCCTAACATACCTTTAAACATTCACGTATGAAAAGCCTAGTCTCAAAATTCGAAAAGAAAATTAATAAAATTGTGCTTGTATTTAAGAATTACATGATAACAAATGATTGACGCTAATTATTGCCAAATGTCTTTTCAAATATATGATTTATAGTAGATGAACTTAGGATGAGAAAGAATATTAGGTAAGTATAAAACGAAGTTCAAAATTTAAAAAAGCTTAATTTGCATTCTAAGTAAGAATAAGTTGAAACGGAAGATAGAAAAAGTATAAAAAGAGTTTACCTCCAGTCACCAAAAGAACAATGCATAAATATCCCGCAGACATCATTGCTGAGACAATGCACAAATGCTACTAGAGGAATATGAAAACAAAACCTTAAGAGAATTTCATTTAACAACCCACTGATAACATCTTGATTATGATACTGGCAACATATCTTATCATCATTTTCTATCATTAAAACAAACAGTATAATACTTGATACTTCAATACTATTCTATGAGCAAACTAAGAGCAAAACACTTGAGTTAAAAAACTATATTCTAGAACAGTAATGAGATTCACAACAATTCCGATTCAGGAGAACTATGAAATTAATACATAATTCACTATTGCCTTTCACCACTGCACGTTTATTACGAAACTAAAGTACACTACCAGGACCAAACGAACATAATCACGCAAACTTTCGGACACCGCGGCGCTTTCACAGATTAACATAATAAATTGGTGTTACAGAATGGCACAGACTTTCCCGTTTTAGTTTTCCATTTCCTTTCGTCTCGGTTACCTATTCAGACTTGCCCCATACTCTTGCCAGCAGCCATCTATCGCCGCCCAAAATACATTTTTTGACATTTTCTTAATTTTTCTGTTTCCTAGTGGTAGAACGGAAATATTGTTTTAAGAATATTAAAAAACAGTAAAACATCGTTCTAATGCCAATTTATTTGAAACATTTGGAGTCATTTTTATGAAAATGGTGTTTAAGCGGTACTGTCAATTCAAAATTTAAAGCTCTTTTTCGCACAATATATTTTAATTTTTTGAAAAACTTAATTTTAAGTCATTTTAAGCCCTTTAACTCACAAATACAATAGTGCTTATAAATTGCTGGAAATGTGTGCATTAACGATGTGAGAGATCATTAAAAAAATTACATTTGTATAATTTTTGAAAAAGGAAAATAATCCCCACAGTGAACTTTACGTCATATTAAAGAGTGCAATTTTCACTATCCGGTCAAAAAATTTGAAGAAAAAACTTGGAGCCATTTATGAGGAAATGGTGTTTGAGTGTTTTTGAAAATGCCGAATTTTGAGCTAGTTTTCACAGAAAACGGTTGAGTTTTTGAAAAACTTTATATGACATTATTTAAAGCACATGCACTTGTAAATATAATAATGTAAACAAATCGCCGCTAATGTAAATATTGATGGCGTGAGAAACAAGTAAAAAAGATTACATTTTTGTAATTTTTGAAAAAAACAAAAGAATAGGGCAATATGGCGTTTATATAATTTAATAAACTATATTAAGCACTATCCGTACCAAAAGTTTAAAGAAAAATTTGGAGCCCTTTTTGAGAAAATCATGTATTTGTTATCCTTTAAAATTGCAAATATTGCAGGCAATATTGCGCGAAAAGTACTAAAATTTTCAAAAAAATATGCATGACCAAAACATCACTCTAAACACAATAATATTTAACGACGGATTCAATGTTTGTTCAGTGGAAAGAATAGGCATGTTCTTTTAGGTTTTCGGTGCATATTTTGCAGTTTCAAAATTGAGCTTTTGAAAAGAGGTTGAAATATTAATTTTATTTTCTTAGAAAATCGAGAGAGGGAAATAGAGAGAGAAAGATAGAGAGAAAGAGTTGAAAAGAGGGGGGAAAAAGAGGAAAAAAGAGAGAGGGGAAAAGGAAGAGAGGAAAAGAGAGAGGGATATAGTGGGAAAGAGAGAGAAAATAGAGAGGGGAAAAGAGAGGGGAAAAGAGATGGAAAGAGAGAGAGGGGTAATTAGATAACTGTTAAATAAGAAAAAGAACAAGATAACTCTTTCAAATTTAAAGGATACATATATTTTCACAATTATTTTTTCTTAGGCATCAACGCGCCGGGTACCAGCTAGTGTTTTATAAAATGCATGATTATTTTGTACATAAGTGTTTTTGCACACAAGTGATTTTACTTCCAGTCTGTATATGACATTTCTTTTAGTTACTTTATTTAGAGTAGGTTAATAATACACGTAATAGTCAAGTTGAAAATTAAAATTTCAGCGAGTTATTTAGTAACATCAATAACTATAATCTTACTACGTACTACATTTGGTACGACGTACAACAATTCTATGGGTGCTCGAAAATCTCTTTACCTCATTGTGAATAATGGTATATTATCCAGACATAATTAAAATAACAGATCATTATATAGTGACTTTACATTTGACCGGTTTTGCCCACATGAAATAAATGCTTATGTTTATATAATGTCCTATAGTTGGAGAGAGACAAATTGATGAAACCCTTTGTTTGGGGATAGAATCAAGAGGGCAATTTTATATTTTCGCCTCGAAAATTAATGTGAATAAAAATAATCTGTCTAAATAAATGCAAAAAAAATAATGGAAGTAAAGATTAACTCTCCTAAATCCCTGTAAATCAGCTTCAACTGTTCGATTAATTATATAAAATAATCGTTTGTACTAATCGCGATTAAATTCTAGATGTCCAAGGTGGTTAGAGCGTGTACCGACTCAACGCTTCGGTCGAAAGGATCGCGGGTTTGAATCCAGCCGTGGGGATGGTTGTTTCTCCCTTGTATGCATGCATGTGTGTTGTCGCGGAAGGCCGTGTGAGTTTGCCGACCGCTTACCGAAGAGCCTGCAAGTGTATCAGTGTCTAGTGTACATGCTAATATTTGTTCCCATGAAGGACATGGGAACCCGACGCTGGTACCCGACGTGAGTATCTGACGTGGACAGTTGAAATCGCCATGCTCTGAAGCTGAAAAAATCCGTAAGAAATTCTCCGATTAAAACATCTGCAATTCAAGGTCACGAGCTAAAAGGCGAGAGGGACATTCTTATCCAATCGGGAGCTCCAATACCAAATATAAGTCCTAACGAAGTTCTCGATTGGATTACAGTGTTCCTTCCAGGTAGTGACCTTGAAGTGCAGCTATGTTTAAATTAAAGTACAGTTATAGTTGTTGTACAGTTAATGCCTTATTTTACGTGGCGAGACTCGAGCCGTCACACCCGCTCTTCCGTCTGACCACGCAAATTTCTCTACGCTCCTTTCACCATCTACCGGAGAAAGAAGGTATTATCTTGGGCGACGAAACAGGCGATTTGAATTTAGCTCAGAAGCTTCATTTAGGCTTGAGGATCTTTTACATTAAATCTACTAACATGGGACAGTCGGCTTTACTTCCCCTCCGAAGGAAGGGGTACGAAGTATTTTGTTGCCCTTAAAAATCCACAGCTTCGATCGGGTTTGAAACCGTAATTTTGGGTATAACAATCCGATACGCAGACCGTTACACCATCCGAATCCGCAAAATCGCTCTTACAGTAGTCCCTCGACATCCGCGAATTCGCTAGTTCTGAACATTCGCGATTAGAGAAACGCTACCGGTTTTAACATTCGCGAGTGCGCCTTTGGTTGTACGTTTTGAAAGCGAGCACAATTTTATTTCCTTTATCAGCGTTATCTGAGAAACGAACTCGACAGACACTGGAGATCAAAGTATCGCGTTCTGCAAAAATATCAAAGTTCGAACGTCACTTCACATTAATAGAATAATACAATTATAAAATTTCATTTGCGTGAAATTGGAGGTAAGTGTTTTGGCCACACGAAGAGAAAAGCCATCCAGGATCTGTGTAATTCTCATTATAATGACCTCACTGAAGAGCAGCTTCGGGAAATCATCTGCGAAGAAAACCTCCTCGAAGGTAACGGAAGTGAAACTGCGTCCTGGACCGATTTCAGTGTCAAACCTGTTAATTGCGTTCTAAAACTTAAACAAGCTTTGGTGGAAAGGGCATTCGAATGTGACCTGAACGTGGAAATAACTTTGAAATTTAAGAGGGAAATAGAGGCAGCAACCCTCCGATATTTAGATATTAGAAGAACAATGACGGTGACGAAACAAAAAATTACCAAATTCTATATTCAATCACTTTGAACTTCGAAATTAGTTTCAAATATTGTTTTATTTCATCTCTTTGGGATGTTAATTGTGAATTGTTTTAGTAGCCCTTAATCGGTTCTTCTGCAATTGCTTGTCAGACAATTTCTCTCCTTTTTAAATAGCTTTTAGATATCCAGGACCCTAACCCACCTTTCTTCATAAAACGATAGACTCAACATTCGCGGATTTGACATTCGCGAGGTTTTTTAGGAACACAACTCTCGCGAATGTTGAATGATTACTGTATAAACGCGATTAACCTTCCGGCGGGCGCGCGGCAGCACTCCGTGCTGCCTTCGTGATTTTATTGTTCTCAAAGGTAGTATGGCTATTTGACATGTCAGAGAGCTTCAGTATTCTCACTTAGCAACATTCTAAACGAAACTCGGGAATCCCCGTTCCTTTGCCTGCTCCGTGTCAGTCGTAAAGAGGATTTGAAGGAAAAATTGTCTGACCGCAGCACTCCGTGCTCTACCGCGCCCACTCATGTAACTATTTTTAGTATTCCGAACGAACATTTTACTAATTCAGATTGTTTGTTTACACGTATTTTTGATCACTGTAGCCAAATGAAAGGTATTGAAATTGTTTTTGTTAATTTTTTCTATTATTTGCAAACTTATTTTTGTTTGTTTTTGCTGAAACTTGTGTAACAGAAGAAGAAATCAGGCATCTTGTTGAGCAACTGGAAACGGCTTGTTGAAAACCTATTAATGCTTTTCTAAAGTTTAAGAACAGTAGACTGTTTCATTTACCTAATTTCTGTTTAAAAACAACTTTCTGTTAATTTTACTTTTATTTTTCATATTATATTTTGTTTCTGTTTTCTGAAACAATTTGTTATTTATTATTCTATACATAAAACTAGCTACATTTCTGTTATTTGTAAAATGTATTAACATTAAAAATGTATTGAATAGTTGTGGGTTTTTATATGCCTTCTTTAATTAAATAATAGAAATTTTTAGGGTGAAAAACAGTGTTATCTCAAGGCAGCATGCAGTGCTTCTACGCGCCCGCCAATGTGTCAAAGGCGCGCCCACCGGAAAGTTAAATCGTGCCTCCTATGAAGTGATCTCATTTGTCAATGAGCTCATTGGTCATTGACAAGCATGTCTTCATGATGTGTAATGGTGCACATTTTTATCCGTGCCATCAACTCTAATATTTGTTTTTAAATAGACAAAAAAAATTGATGGTTTCTTTTTTTCGTTACTTCGTCTTGGCCCTAATGTATTGTGCAAAGATAAATAATTTTGGTGTTTGGACTTGTATGATAAAACAACAGAAAATGTATTTTGACTACACCACGAGATAGAGGTTTTGTTTTCTAAATTTAGCAACAGGTTTTATCCATTTTTTCGTTACCAGACCCCTGCTATAAGAGTTTTTCTGGCTACACACCTCCGTTTTCCGGCGTACGGTTACATAACTTTCTCTTCTTACGAAGTATTCGTAAGGCGAGAAAGTAGAAAAGAAAATAGTTGAAGGCGGTGTGCGGAACGCTTCGATTTCCATCCGTCCCACTGCGCCTAATGCCGAAGGGAAAGAGCGGCCGCCGCTCACAATTTCTCATTCATCTCTGGGAGCGATTTAATTGAATAAATACCGTTGCGACGTACAACGGAAATGGCGAGGTGAGATGGCGGTATTTCACTGTCCTCCTGACAGGCAGGTAACAACTGTATATTTTCTCCGCGCCATGTAGGCGGGCTGTTGAAAGATCTGATGAACTGCAGTGGGCAACGCAATATATTTCTTTAACGCTATTGAAAATTGAAATCCGTTGAATTAACACATCGTCTACTCCTGTTTTCCCACTTTTCACTCTTGTTTTCTTTTGTCATGTAATTAATGCAGTGAATACACAAAAATATTAGTCATGGGTAAAAGAATAGTCAAGGGTTATGTTTTAAAGCTTCATTCACATTAAAGTAAAACCCCATGTACTATTTGAGGTTTTTCTTTTCGTAACTCTCATAATAATTGTTTTTTCTAGATATTACACGGTGAATGGAACCCATTTCACATTTTTGAATGAATAAAGTTTTTCTCACTGATCCTTTTGCGGAGATTACGTACACATTCCAAGCACCTACGTCAAACTTGTAAATTAACCTCATTGGTCATTGAGAAGTATGCCTTCATGATTTGTAATTGTGCACTTTTTGAGCTGTGAGATCAACTCTAATATTTATTTTGAAATATGCTAGAATAGAAGAATATGCTTTCGATTTTGTCGTTACTTCGTCTCTTTACATTTTTAGTAGCGCTGAAACGCCATTTTCTTAAAAACAGCTACAAATTTTTAAACGAAAATTGCCATTTAGGACGAGGTTTTTGTGTTCTATAATATTCTAAAATTAATATTTCCGTTCTATCATTAGGAAACCGAAAAATTAAGAAAATGTCAAAAAATGTACTTATGGTGGTGATAGATGGCTGCTGGCAAGAGTATGTGGCAAATTCCAAATAGCTAGCCCAGACCCAAGGAAATAGAAAACTAAAACGGGAAAGTCTGTGCCATTCTGTAGCACTAGTTTAACATTAGTTATGATCTTTCCGTTGATTGAAAAAACAGCCAAGACAAATTTTCTTGATAGGCAAATCTGGACGTGCTTTCCCTTGTGCCAAGATAAATGAGTACTTAGTAAGGCCATCAATATATTTTCTTGCGTGTAACCAAAACTTCTATCATACGTTAGCTGCTTTAATTGGAAGGATTTACACCAGGCTCACAGTAAGAACTGTCAGTAAGAACAAGAGAATTGTCTTTTCAATGTACAGTGCGCCAGAAAACTGCCTCGGCACTGGGCTGAAATATGGCCTCCTATTAAAAATTGCATTTGAGTTGGTAGCAGCTACATCATTGAGACCATAGTGAAAAGGACACCTCCAGCATCTATTATGATTGTAGTGAATACTCAATTTTGAGCTGCAGCTCGTGCTACTTAGAAAATGTTCTGTACCAAGCATTCTCATCAACAAGGTGCCACTGCGGAGTGACTTTCCTCGCGCGCCATTCGTCGCTATAGCGCGACCACACGGTTTTGAGATCTACGATGTCCACAGTGTCTATTACTGTAGACAAGAAGCACTTAGGCGTTTCGTAGCTTGTATTTCTATGTGAGAATCAGAAACTAGTCCTCTTCTTCTTTTCCAGACATTAGAATTTTTAGTTGGCAATAGAACACATGCCTCAAGCTGGAAGATTTCCATTTTAAGAACAACAAAGAAAATGCAGAACTCGACTTTTTTGACAAAAAAGTGAACTTCTTCCCTTTTAAAATCCTTGATTTAAGCAAGTAATTGTGAAAATAAGACCTTTAGAGGGCAGTGGGTGATAGATGAGATGAGAGTTGGGGCAAAACCGAAAAGTTAGCTCAAATAAAGAGATTGGAAAAACTAAGTAGTACGAGAAAGTTTTGAACCATTCTGTAGCATCACTATTTTTCCCCCACATTAACAAAGTACGTTTATAAAAATGGGAGCATGACATTTTCGATTAATTCTCTAACTTTTCGATAATTGTATGTGGTCAGATAGTTTCGGAGGTTTCCTACAATCCAACATTGAAAATTGAGATTTTTTTGTTAATGAAATAACTTAGGGCTTGGAAAGATGCCATGTAACATTTGTGGAAACTGTGAGTAGTTCTTAAGTAATTCTGCGTGAAATGAATGCAACTTTAAAAATAAGATTTTTCTCATAACCGGCTGAAAATGTTTTCTCTATTTTATAATGTGAAGTACGCTTACAAAAATTTTTCAGGCTAGATTTTTGTTCAACTTTGAATTTTTTTAAATTGCAAAAGTTCAAATATTGCGAGAAAGTACATGCAGAAGAATCTCCACGTACAATCAGATAATACTATTTGTTTATTTTTAGACTATATATTCTATTAAAGGGAAAAGATAAGTAAAATCAAATAATTGCTCGGTTTAAGATTAAAACACAGTTGATTTCAAGATGGCTTCATCCGAGTTAGCGGAGACCATGTGCCGCCTGCCGCTTGCCGCAATCCTTGCTCCCATCTCGTGTTGCCCCGCTAGGCGTCTCAAGATTCTTGGTGTTGCCCCTCATTGCAGATTAACCTCACCTTTGTTGATATTGATAGTACATAGTGATATTGGCAGTCTGGCTAAACAAATACCTTGTCCTAATATTTGAATAGCGTGAAGAGTTAAGGAGATCTTTTTATACAAATGAGAAGGTCGTTGGAATGGTGTGTAACTAGTGAGGCATTTCAATGAAGTGTCACGTTCTATGGAACGTAGAGGTTTTTCACGATTCAGCAGTCGAAAAGTTAGATACTTTGGTATTACATTAATGATATCTTTGGAAGAAAATAAGACACTCTTTCTCGTGTTTAAAATAGACTAGCGTACCCGTCCGAGAACTCTGGCATGTTAAACCCCACCCTTTCCCTATCCATTTGTCTATACTTTCAATAAAGAAGGGGAGGAACGGAGAGGAACTACTAATGTACTTACAGAATATCAAACAAAATAACAATGCAATTGATGCATTTGATGTTGGAAACAAATTTTCAATAAAAGTTTATTCAGCATTATAGAGAGATGTTCTTGGAACAATTCATACTTCTTTAAAAACAACATTTGAAGAAATTATTCAATCGTCCTCGAGAGTTAGCTTTTCGCTTTCCTTGATAGTCACAAAATAATAGAAAAGGTTTTTACTCTTGGGAAAGCCAAGTAAAGTAGTACGAAAATATCAGATCGGGCAAGTACAGACCTACTCTTTGCAATATTATTTAACTTTCCTTGATTTGTTATGAGGAACCGAGGGGGTTTTGGAGAGTCAGGGTGCCAGCTTGCTGGAGTGCGAAAATTGAAAAATTATCTGTATACGAAAAAATATTGTATTATTTAGTGCGTTCTTATGTACCTCAAGAAAAGCAATTCCCAGCCAAAAAGAACAATCAAACTAATATTTTCACCTTGGAGTAATACCATTTGTTGCCATTAGAAACAGTTTTGTAGGCTTCACTTTGGTACATGGGAATGTTGCCCAAACGATGAATGATAATGAATATCTTAATGAACCGACACTTTGAGTTTAATATCAAACGATGTATTATTTAATACGTGGTTGCAGCTGGGAGTTGATGTACATATTTCCAGATACCGCCAACATTTAAATCGTGCGTTTGGACTGCGATCGTTGGCAGTTGTCGAGTGACTTGCGCTATTCTTTCTATAATTTTAAATTTAGTTGTTTTTTAATTAATTCACGTAGTATTGTAGGCTAGCGCGTTTAATTTTTGTTTTCATTTTATTTCAAGCTATTTAGTTTGTTCTTTTTGTTGTGCCATAGCACAAGTTTTCCCCAACTATCTCTGCGTACCCATGCGAGAACTCTCTTATGTTAGACCCCACACTCATCCCTGTCATATTTTCATTCTAAGAGGGAAAGTAGTTAGCGAAACGTGTTTCTTTGTTCAAAAATCTATAAAAGTAACTTGCAATATACTAACACAATAACAAATAAAAAACAAACAATGCAATTGATGTGTAAAAGAAATGTCTAATAAATATTTATTCAATATCATGGAGAATTTTCTTGGAACAATTCCCAATACTTCCTTATAGACATTTGAAGTAATTTCTTCAATATTATTTGTCAATTAGGTTTTAGCTTTTCGTGATGGTCACAAAAATATTAGCTTTTTACTTTTGGGAAATCTTCGTGTCTGAACCCGCTGACTTGAAAATTTCATCGAATGATCACGAAAATATTGGTACAAGTAAAACACAAACACATTCTTTCACTTTTCACTGTTCAGCCACATCCCTCCACAATTGAGTTCACAGAACCTACAGACCATGGCACAACGTTAATTGAATAGTTTCACTACACGCATTAGAAACCATCTTCATAGGTATCAAGCAACTATAATAGTACTTCTAGTTGTTGCTGGAGAGCAAATCTTGAATTAATGATTATGCAAATAAACCTAATCAGACTGCACAAACCACGGTGTATGCCGAAAGCGTAAATAGAAGATTGAGGAATCTAAGTCTTCTGAGCGTGTCGTCACAAAATTGACTACCAGCATCAAGGGCTGAAATATTGAGGTAGCCTTGATAGTATTAAAGCGCGGAACCGAGAATTTAATTGAATGTCGAAAAATGTCTTATCTAATAGATTATGATGTGAAAAACGTTTCTTTAAGGCCTCAAAATTTTAGTTTTAAAGGCCCTAAAATGCTTGGTTTAGGAGTTATTGTCGAAAACCTTGGCGAATGCTGCAGGTTGCATTTGACTTGAATATTTAGATGCTTTTTTTTAAACACATACTTCATATTTTTAAAGTCCAAGTTGAATTCTTCACGTCTCCGTAAAATTCTCTTTCTTTAGAGACCTCTTTTATAAAGATTGGTTGCGTGTGAGAGCCGCAACGAAAAGGTGTACTACTGAAATAATACAGGAGACGATGTTTCTGTGCTCTCCCGGTTGGGAGGAAACATCAATATTAAATATGGTGGAGAGGTGATTGATGATGGATAAGTCCTGTTCAACTCTCCGTAGGTCAGCGATAGTGCAGTGCCACTGTTAACCGTGTCGACAGACATGAAGTAAATTATTTGTCAAAAGATATCAGGCAAGTGTTATCACTACAATGTAGTCATCATTGGGATAAAATAGTAATTTAGGCGCGAAACAGGTAATTCACCCACGATCATAGCGAGGACGACAAAGAGAAGAATCACCTCGCGCCAGTGTTGCGTATACTATTTTTTAACACGCAGTGCGCGAAAAGCAATGCGTCAATTAAATAAATGTACATTAAATATCAAATAACTAGAAATACGTTATACATATCTCAAAATAATAATTGGAAGTGGCATACATATTATGTTTTTCTATTTCTTTTCAGAATTATCATTAATAACACAATTAAGCAAACAATTCATTAATTGAAAGGAAAAGCGCTGATTTCTTTAGATAAATTAAAATTATATATAGAGTGGTCGAGCAAATTGATCTATGTGCCAAAAATTCAAATGTTTTTTTTTTTCATTTCAAAGTGGTGTAATTGTCCAGGCCAATGCAGTACTTTGACTCTGAAACTCAAAACCTTTTCAGTTAATTACAATTTGCTACAAAACGCGGAACGTTTGTGTTTACCATCTGTGAATCTCAGACAGTTGTTTTTCTGTTTCCCGCAATTCTTGTTCTTGGTACTTATATCAATTTGATCGGACCACTCTACAATATTCAACAATTTTTTTTTCGTTGTTCCACTTTTTACTTTCCGTATACGTACGTATACACGGAGTGATATACGTAGTATAGGGAAAGTTATGTAATGCTGCGCGAAAAAAATGGCCAATTTTCGGCGGAAAAAAATTTATTGCCGGGCCGTGAAAACGAATAAGTGGATAAAACCAGTTGCTAAATTAAGAAAAAAATCCCCTAACACGTGGTGTAGCCAGAAACCCTCTTTTCTAGGTCCTTGATACCGAAAACACAATTGAAAGGAAAACGTCCGTCTGTCCGTCCGCCCGTCCGTCTGTGAACACTGCTAGCGCCTAAACCATACGTACGATTTCTTCCAAAATGGATATTCCTCGGTCGATCTGATTCTAGTCAAAGCTTTGAGATTTTGAAAAATATTCTTCAAAATTTGGGGGTACTTTATATGAAGCCCCCCGGGGATTTTCAATTTTTTTCAAAAACGGCTCCAAATTTTTTCTTTAAATTTCTTGTATGAATAGAGTAAAATACACTTTTTAACATGGTATAGGTCCGATTTTCATGTGCAGCTCTGAATTTTCGAAAATTTTGAAAGTTTGAATTTTTTTTCGTCGTCTTTCTCCAACTACAAAATTGAAGATAGAGATTTTTTTTGAAATAAAATTTGTTCTGCATAATGAGTTCTCCTATAAAGGTCATGTAAATGTTCTCAAAATGTTGGTAGTTTTCGTGCAATATTGCGTGCAATATGTGCAATTTTAAAAAATTACAAAAACAAGATTTTCTCAAAAACGGCTCCAAATTGTATCTTTAAACTTTTGGTAGGGATAGTGGTAAATGTACTCTATCAATGACATAAAAGCCATTTTGGTCTGTCAGTTGGTTTTTTCAAAAATTACAAAAATTTAAATTTTTTTACTTGTCTCTCACGTCGTTAATATTTACACTATCGGCGATTTTTTTACATTATTATATTTACGAGTATATACGCTTTAAATAATGTTGAGTAAAGTTTCTCGAAAACATTACCGTTTTCTGTGAAAAGTAGCTTAAATTTCGGCATTTTCAGAAATGCTCAAACGTCATTTTCTCGTATATGGCTGCAATTTTTTTTTCTTGAAACTTTTGTAACGGATAGTGCTAATTACACTCTTTAGTATAGCGTAAAGTTTATTTTGAGTTATTTTTTGTTTTTTCAAAAATTACATATTTGTTATTATTTTGAAAGATCTCTCACATCTTTAATATTCACATTACGAGCAATTTATAAACATTATTATATTTGTGAGTGTAAGTGCTTCAAAATAACTTCAAATAAAGTATTTTGAAATCTCAATCATTTTCTGTGAAAATGAGCTTCAAATTTTGCATTTTTAGTAGTGCTAAAACGCCATTTTCTCTAAGGCACATACTTTTTAAAAGTAAAATTGCCATTTACGGCTAGGTTTTTGTGTTCTTTAATATTCTAAAATTAATATTTTAGTTCTAGCAATAGGAAACCAAAAAATTAAGAAAATGACAAACAAATGTACTTTTGGCGGTGATAGATGGCAGCTGGCCAGAAAGAGTATGTGGCAATTCCGAATAGCTAGCGAAGACCCAAGAAAATAGAAAACTAATGTGGGAAAGTCTGTGCCATTCTGTAACACCACTAGTTTAAATTCATTTTATGTTGAGGTGCATTGTTGTCTAGTTTTCTTAGGCAGCAAAAGTATTTCAACATTATTTGCCATTTCAGCAAAATCCGTCGGCACAGTTTTCTTTTAAATCTAGCTTCGAATCACTTTCTGAAGTCATATTTTACCTTACTTGTACAAAATTAAATGGATTCCAGTCAGTGTCGTAACACTATTGTTTGTAAATAATAAACAAAGACGCCGTCAAGGCGAAAGACAATTGCGAATCGTTACAGGTGTTTTGCACACGCATCGCGATGTTTGGAATACTGTAAAAAATAGTTGTTTTGCACAAGGAAAAGAAGAGAAACCGTGTTTCGCAAACGGCGTGTTAAAACATTATTTTCTCATGCTCTCAACTATTTGAATATGTAATATAATTATACGCTTTGTTAAAATATAAATTACCTCTATGAATAATAGAATCAACATGTTCCAGGTTTCATCCAGCTATTCTGGTCACTGAGCTATCAAGATCATCTATTATGTGATGAAATTGTCTTTACACCTGTACATTGTCCGTGAATTACATTATTTGACAGCTTATAATTGTATAAATATAAAAATAAATAGTAGATTTTACCACTTAAGAACAGGTATACTAAGCCACAATTCTTGACACAGACATCAATTCAACCTAGTAGGTGTCTTAAGTAATGATATGCGCAATAGAGAGATAATTTATTTAATTTGCTTCGGGCATTCAGCCCGGTGGCAAATTGTTTACAATTATTTTACATCTAATAAAATAAAGAACAAAAATACATACAATACTTAGTACAATATTATTTCATTTAGGCATGCCTACTAAACACAGAGACCCTTCACAGACTACTGACCTTATCGCTTATAACACTACTACGAGAATCTAATCTTCACCTAAAAGTCTTAATGTTTGTAAAAAGAGTCTGCATTAGTGCTGCAAGGTAGCTATTCCATGACTCGCTAGTCCTATTTACAAACGAGTATTTTCCAAAGTAAGTTCTATTTCCTTGGTCGAATTTTTCTCATTTGAATCATTTGAATTTAATCATTTGAAATCAATGAAATATAAAACATGTGAGTCTCCACACTGCAGTAGGTACAGAATATCTAGTGAATCCATTTTATATTTGAAAATCACGCAAACCTCACCCTCCATGGCCCCAAATGCAGTAGTACTGCATGCTCTACCGCAAAAATAACTAGTCTAAAACTTGCCATGCGATCTCGTGCCAAGCGCTTTTGCCAAATGCTGAGAATGAAGTTATATTCTCGGCCCTTTTAAAACTTGAGTGAAAAATTGCAGTCGTTGTAGCGCTAGAATTAACGATCGAATTCACATGAAAAAGTGATAGCGCCCCACTTGCAGCGTCGAGTGGACTGTGATGAAGTGGGGTGTGGGTTCTATTCCACTTTCCAGCAACCTGTAAAATACGCACTAACTTGACTGCTGAGGAGCGAGGGAGCGTTGAGCGTGCAAAAAATATATGCTGAAAAGAAATAGTAGGAACCTGTGAGAATTTATAAAATGTATTGATTTACTTACCATTTATATTAGTTTTATCTTTTTTAATGCATTATTTTTTGGTAAAATTAAATATTCACACACTTAACTGAATCTCACATATTCGTAAGTATGACGTATTCGTATGATCTTGAGAGATTTATACGAAATGAAGAATTCATAATATCATAATTCCTTTTAATATTTAATATTTTTTGATTTTAGACAGGCATTCATATAGATCAGGCGTGATAGGGTCGCGGGCAAGGTAACTAGATTAATAGTGTTCAAAGGCACTGCATCCGTAGCAATGGCCGCGAGATTTCAAAGAATTTCAATTGTTGTACAAATTGCTCAAGGGTTGAATTATAAAAAAGTTCCAAATAATTATAGACAGTCATAAACAAAATATATTTGTTATCTTGACAACGTTTCGGAGACTATTTATGTCTCCATCATCAGGTCATTAATTTTATTACATCACAATCTATAAGATAAAATAAAATTACAAATAATAAATCTTCAAATATCTACAAATTTGCATTAATTTTTTAAAAACTTTAAACTAAAAAATAATAATAAATTGAAGGAAAGTACGTAGTAAAAAAATTTTTTACTCACATGATATAATACATTACATCAAAAAATAATAAATTGAAAGAAAGTACGTAGTAAAAATTTAATATTCACATGAATTTGTAGATTATAAAATAAACTATTAAACAAGTCCACGTTTACTACGTAAAAAATACGGACATGAAGGTTGTTGCGTATTGAGAATAACTTTATTTGAAATATCTATTGAAAAACGTTTGTATTTTTTATTAAATTTGGTTAATATAGAATCATAACTCTTAGAAAACTGATTACATTCAATTTGAAAATTCATAGAAGGATATATTTTTATAAACAAAGATTCTAGAATTAGTCTCGAAAACCATTTGTGTTCTGTAATCAATATTGTGGGGTTGAGAAAATCAATAATATGATCGTATTTTATTCTGTGAGCAGTAACGGAATTTTGTTTTTCGAAGGGTAATTTAATATTATTTATATGTTGTTTGATCCTATCCCCTAACCTCCTCCGAGTTTGACCAATATATACTAAATCACAATCAGAACATTGTAATGAGTACACCGAATTAAGTATATTTAATTTAGGAATCGGATCCTTGACATGATGGACTACATTAGATTTATTGAT